>CM066032.1:1522883518-1523190642 GCA_033557465.1 Ichthyophis bannanicus
GCTTTCTTCCAACCAACCTTCTTGATGTCATTCCCATCCTAACCTTTCTGGAACTCGATCATTTGTATCTAAAGCAGCAAATCGATTGTGCAGGCAGTCTTTACATACCAGTGGTATACTTCGCAAGGTCATATTTTTGCTGAATTCATGAGTGGTTTTGCTCGTTTTTTCAGCTTTAGCTTTGATTTTGCATACTAGTAGTTGATGATCTGTAACCACAGTCAGCTCCAGGTTTGTGTCTTTGCTTGATGTTATAGAGCTTTTCCATCGTTGACTTCCACAGATGTATCAATTTGATTTTTATACAATCCATTGGGGTGAAGTCCATGTGTACAGTCGCCGCTTGTGTTGGCCTGGAAGAAGGTGTTCGAGAGGACTAGATCGTCTGCGTCTTGGAAGAATTCTATCAGTCCGTGTCACCCGCACAGCTTTCATTTCTGTCTGGGCCCCAAAGTCCATATTTTGTCCCAACTACTTTTTGTCTTCTTCTTTGTTGCCACCTGGCGTTCCACTCACCCATCCTAGTCAGGATATCCTTGTTTTGCATGTTCTGTCATTTCAGCTTGGTACTTGTCTCAAATAGAACCCCCCTTCATTTCATTTCTCTCTCTGCAGCTGTTGTTGGGGCATATCTACTTGAATTATATTTGTTTTGATAGCCCGTATTCCCCTCATACAGACGATATAGAGATTAAGCGTTCGCTGACTGCAATTGTTTTTCATTACAGTTCTTGCACAGTTTCTTCCTTTATTATAAATGCAACACCATTTCTTCTCTTGTCTTTCATTTCCAGCATAGTAGACCATGTGATCATCTGATGCAAAGTGCCCGATGCCTAGTCCATTTGTTTACCCAGTTCACTGACACCCAACATAAATCAAGTTGTCACAATTCCATTTCATTCTTGACCACCTCCAACTTTTCCCTTGGTTCAGGCTTCGTAACGTTTCCATGTTCCAATGTGTACGACATCTTTCCAGCTTCTGACTCTCATTTCATTGCGCAGCTACATCAGCAGTCGAGGACGTCCCGAGGGCTTTGCTCCAACCACACTCATAAATGCTGGGCATTTACTCTGATAAATTCTTGCAGCTCTTCCCCCGTAGCTAGTTGAGTGCCTTTCCCAACCTGGTGGGTCTCATCTTCCAGCACTACAGCACAAATTTGCTTTGTTTGTAACTAATCCATTGGGTGTGCATGGCAATATACAGAAGTATATTGCCGGGCCTTTCTTCCCGCGCAGTTTAAGTTTGGTGGTGTTGCCGGTTTTCACAGAAATGTGTATCCTACCGCCGTCAACACTATCCCATTCTGTCTGCTGCCCAGATGGGGTGTGTTTGTCCTTGTTTCTGGCATCTCAGCTGATACCTGTCCCATCTTGGGAGACCCTGCCAGTAGTTAACTACCGATAGTTTTTAGCTCTCATCATCACTGATGCAACCACAATCCTCAACACATGACAAGACATGCCAAACCAACGTGAGGAACCCATTATCATTGTGAAAAATTGCAAGCCGATCTTGATAAATTGGAAGACTGGGCATCCAATGGCAGAATGAAATTTAATGTGGACAATTGCCATAGTTATGCACCTAGGGAAAAACAACCCAAACTATGTGTTTTTTTGTGTTTTGTTTTTTTATGTTTTAACAAAAAACGATGCAAGGTTTCCACATGTAGGAACCACCACCCAGGAAAAGATTTTAGGTACATCATTGGTGGGATAATATGTTTTAAAACCCTCGGCCCAGTGTGCAGCGATAGCCAAAAGAGCAGATAGAATGCTAGGTATCTTAAGTAAAGGAAGGTAAAATACAACAAAGGATATTATAATGCCTCTAACAAATCTTATCCATGGTGCGACTGCACCTTGAATATTGATGTGCAATTCTGTGTCTGCTGTAGGTCTTAAAAAATGGAATATAGCATTATTAGAAAAGGTACAGAAGAAAGAAGCCACCCACATGGTAAAGGGGATGGAAGGATACCCCTGTGATGAAAGGCTTAAAAAAGGTTGGGGCTCTTTAACCTGGAAAATAGACGGCTGAGGGGAGATATGATAGAAGTCTATAAGGTTAATGAACGGAGTGGAACAGGTAAACGTAGATCGATTGTTTACGTTATCATATATATAAATAAATACTAGGGGACATTACAATGAAGTCTGACAGGGTTAGCCCTATACGATTTAAGACTAATAAGAGAAAAAATATTTCTTTTCCACTCAACGTGTAATCAAATTCTGGAATTTGTTACCGGCGGATGTAGTAAAGGTTGTTATGTGTAGATGGGTTTAAAAAGGGTTTGAACAAGTTCCTTTCCTGGAGGAGAGGTCCATAAACCATTATTAACACAGGGACCGAGGCTATCAATGCTTGACACCATAAAAGCATTGTGGAACTTGTATCTTTTTGGGGAAACTTCTAGGTACGTATGACCTAGATTGGACACCGACTGATTGAAACAGGATATTGGCTTGATGGAACTTAGTCTGACCTAGTATGGCAGATCTTATGTTCTTATGTTTCTTATACAAAGTAATGAGGAAGTATGACCGCATCATCCCAGTACTGAAGCCCACCTTCACATGCCTCCCTTGGAATTCCGGATCAAGTAGAAAGCTCTACTATTGATTCACAAGAATTGTTGCTACCAACCAACAACATACTTCCTCCATCTACACACCCTCTTGCCACAACCAAACTCTGGTATATGCCAGGACAGGAACCAACGAACACGTCCTAACCATACCACCATGTCACGGCACAACACAACAACCAAGCATAAGTCCCACGCATTTGATCTCTCCATGCCCCACCCACTAATGGAACTGTCTCTCCCAACCAAAATCCTGGAACAACACACAAAACCTCTCTTCGTTTTGAATCAATTGAAGGCCACACAATTGTTCCGTGACCACTTTGGCACCAATAAGTCATGTGACAACACCCTATGATACCAATGATTATGATGTACACAGTGGGGTCTATTGAAGCCATGAATAGCGGGGATGTACACCCTCCCTGAACGTACATCCCCGCTTTTCATTCCCCTTCGCTGTCCCTGTGCAAGGCTCCCCCTGCATGAATAGCATGAGTAGTATGGGGAGCCTTAGAATGGAGGGTAGGAGGGGGCAGGCAGAAGGCAGAGCGAGGGTGATGTGGGGGGTGGTGACCATCACCCTCTGGACATACAGAGACAATTCTAAGGTCGGCTATGTACGTCTGGCGTAGTCCTGTTAAACGGGGGACTTATTCAACCTCAGAAGTGGAATAAGTCCCCCTGGAGGCAGTATAGCAGCGGCAGCCAGTGGGGACAAGACTGGGAGGCATGCAGGAGGTTCCCCACAGCGAGACCCTGGCCATGGGAGTTCGAATTTAGGGTCCTTGCTGTGAGGAAAGACCAATCTTGGCAAGCAGCCAGCATTCACAGCTCCGTAACGGAGCCGTGGTGCCATGGCGATGGGATGCTGGCACTGTGGCTCCATTACAGAGTAAGGCTGAGTTAAACAATTATGCAGCTGGGCATGCAGCTGATCAGAATCGTGTCTGCCCACTGTATGCCCTGATTCTGCCTGGCCCACACAATGGGATGGCGTCCAGAAGGGCGTAGGCTTCAGTGTAAATAAGTCATCTATGCGCCATTGTAGCTGAGATAGAAATCGGAAATGTAAATAAGTTAGGAACTCTAGATGTATACACAAACTGGGTTGTAAATAAGGTGCGACAATGTTGATTGTATAACCTCTACAACATCCCTGACACCCTCATTAAAACTGGAAATACATTATGATTTGTTTGATGTATCACCTGTTGTTGCTGTTTTTTTTTTTTTTAAGTTTTATTTTGCATTTTAAAACATACATGTACATACCATAACAACCACAATAACAATAACAATTACAACCAGAAAAAAGTCACCCACATCTCCACCCCGCACCAGTCAGCCAGCTTGCAGCCCTTCAAGGAACATTAGTCTCCCCAGTCAAACCTACAAAAACATCCAGAGCAGCCCCTTTATCCACCAGGCATTTCCCTCCCTGGGATCTGACAACCATGTCTGAGGCTCTCTCATATTTACTATAGAGGCACACTTGGTGCCACCAAGCATGCCAGGATAGTGCTGTAGAATCTTTCCATGCACCGAGAATCTGCTTTATTGCCACCGCCAACCTGAAATTAACTCCAAAAAAATGCTTCTTGGGAAGCGAGGGGATGTCCATCAGAGCTCTAAGCCCCACAATACTCCACGACAAACGGTGCAGAAAAATGAAATATTCGCTGTATACGGCGCCATACCGGCCCCCAAAAGTCTTGTAGGCATGGGCAGTCTAGGAAACATATGTCAGAGAGTACCAAGTTCTTGTGAGCAGGACCAGCCGTATGGGGATGTTTCTTTGCACCATTTGGATAGCTTTGTCGGAGTGATATACGCCCTATGGGCGAAGAAAAACAACGATTGCGTGATCGCAGCAGATCGGGCAACACGACCATTGGGGCCCCAGAAGCGAGTCCATGCATGCTGAGTCGCGACTAGACCAGTCTCTTCTTCCCACACCTTCTGAGGTCCCCTCACCATTTTCGTACCATGGGAGCAGAATAGGCTATAACGTCTGGACATTCCGCCTCTCTGGCAGTTACACTCTCTGCTACATCTTTCAGCGGCCAGTTCACAGAAAGTCATTCGGAGCCTTCTGCCCCTGAGCCAAACAATGTCGTAATTGAATCCATTGATAGTAACCTTTATCCGGAATTCCAAATTCTTTCTGAAGCGTGCCGAAAGACTTCCAACTATCCGATTCCAGAAGCTGACCTATCGTCCAGATTCCTTTACTCTGCCATGTGGTCCAGGCAAAGGAAGCCTTGTTGATCTTTAGTAGAGGATTGTGCCAGAGCGACAGCTGCCGTGAAAGAAGTTTAGCCGTGTCAGTCACTTGTTCCAGGTTTTGAAAGGCTCTCTGGGTAGAAATGAGACTCTTCCCATCTTGCCTTCGTCAGGACTTAACATACTCATCAGGAGATATCCAGGGACCGGCATAACCAGCCGTTCCTCAAGCTCAAGCCACGTTGGTTTTTTGAGCTAAAAACGATGCAGCAGCCCAGAGACTGCCTTGCTTAAGGATTGCAGACATGTGATACCAAAGGAAGTCTGGAAAGTGAACACCCCCATCGGGCTTGAGTGCTTTAAGTTTCTTAAGGGCAATCCTGGGGGTTTTTCCGCTCCATAAGAAGGAGACAAGTAATGCGTTCTAACCTCTTTATATACAGCAGCTGGAAGCAATAACGGGATCATACCCAATATATAATTTATCTTAGGCATTAAGGTCATCTTGATAGATTCCAGTCTTCCCCACCAAGTCAAACGGAGCGGGGACCATTGCAATGTGAAATGGCAGGCAATCTCCTTGATCTTGTCGGCATTAAATTTTGAGAGTTTCGTCGAGCGGGGCCCTGAATTGGACACCAAGGTACCTTATCGAGGATTCCTCCCATCGAAAGTCGAATTGTTGCACCATATCCGCTGTGGCAAGGCTACATAAGGGAAAAGCCAACGATTTCCCCCAATTCACCCGGTATCCGGCAAAGCCGGAATAAGCGTGAATCAACTGTAGCAGGGGCTGGATCGAAGCTGGTTGGAGAAAGAAGACCAAATCATCGGCGTATGCCGAAAGTTTGATATGGAGGTCTCGTAGTACAAATCCCTGGACCTCCTCTGCTTGTCTCACCATCAATGCAAGGGGCTCCAAAGCCAGATTAAACAACAGTGGAGATAGCGGGCAGCCTTGCCTGGTACCCCTATAAAGGGGAAAGGAGTCAGAGAGGACTTGGTTGGCGAGGATCCTTGCTGTTGGGTTGGCATACAAGACTCGGACCATGTTTATAAACTGTGCAGGAAAACCAAACCATTCAAGCGCAACGAAATAAAAATGGCCATTCCAGCCTGTCAAATGCCTTTTCGGCGTCGAGTGATAAGCGATCAACGGCTGATGTGATCCTTCTGCTAATTCCATAACATCACAAAGGAGCGGGCGTTATCCGCTGTCGAGCGCCCACTAACAAATCCGCACTGGTCAGGATGTATGAGCAAATGAAGAACCGTATTAACTCGGCTCGCCAAAGCAGAAGAGTAGATTTTATAATCTGCGTTGAGGAGAGAGATGGGCTGGTAATTGCCCACCTGCTTTGGGTCTTTCCCAGGCTTTTCCAATACCACAATAGTGGCCACCGCGAAGGCACCTGTATTGTTATCAGCTTTCTGCAGACAATGATAATACGTGAGCAGGTGTGGGAGAAGTTCCTTCACGAACGTCTGGTAAAATTCTGCCGGGAGGCCATCCGGCCCTGCGGCTTTGCCCGTCTGCATTTTCATCAAGGCCTCTTGCACTTCACGGAGCACCAACTCACAGTTCAGGGCCTCTTGTTGTTCCTGTCCAAGACGAGGATGCTCTATGTGTTCCAGGAAATTATCCACCTCCTCCAACTTCCAGTGCACTTCAGATGTATATAAGGCTCTGTAGAACTTACGGAAGGATTCCACGATGCCCGTACTATCCGTTACCACTGTTCCGTTGGCCCCCTCAAGAACTGCGATACGGGACCTTTCCTTACGAGGTTTTAATTTTGTAGCCAACAATTTCCCAGGTTTGTTTGCCCCAAAGTAGTATCTTGCGGAAGATCCAAAGTCAGCCTGCGCAACCTCTCTGCTTAACAAAGAGTTGTATTGAAAGCGTAGCTTTTGGAGATACAACACAATATGAGAGCTTTCTTGTTTCTGCAACAGTCTTTCTCCCGCACGGATCTGCCGATCCAAGGCGGAAAGTTCAGCCGTCTCCTGCCGTCTAGCAGCGATAGAGAAACTGGTAATCTTAGCTCTCATTGAAGCCTTGAAGGCCTCCCACCATGCCCAGGCTGACGTATCTGCAGGGTTGTTGACCTCAAAATATTCCGCAATGGCCCGTCGCACGTATTCCCTAAAGGCCTCGTCAGCCAACAATGCTCTAGGGAAAACCATCCCGAGCCCTTCTCTTCGGTCAACAGCGAATCCACATCTAGAGTATGGCGGCGTGATCGGAAATGTGCATGCTTAATATCTCTGCGCTCCGTATCTTCGGAATGAGCACGCGGGAGATTAAGAAAAAATCTATTCTGGAGAAGGAGCCGTGGGGATGAGAATAAAAGGTATAATCCTTGTCTAGTGGGTGAAGAAGCCTCCAGATATCCACCAGGCCAAACTCCGAAATAACTGACGTCAATACCTCCAGTGCTCTGGATTTCCGATTGCCTCTGGCCGGCTTACAGTCGATTAGTGGATCTGGGACCATATTGAAGTCCCCTCCCAGAATAAGAGGCATCCCATCGTATTCCTGTAACAGTTCTGCCAAAGTGTAGAAGAAACTGGGGCTATCACAGTTAGGGGCATAGACATTCAGTAGCCCCACCACTTGACCATCCAGCGTAAGTTGTACTCCCGCCCATCTTCCCTCTGGGTCCGATCGAAGCTTTTGAAAAAGGGCTCCCATCGATTTCCTGACTAATATCGCCACACCGTTCTTTTTCCCCAAGGCTGGGGCATGTGCTGCGAGAACAAACTTCCCTTGTTCCAGCTTTAGAGCTTCTTTGGTAACAAGATACGTCTCTTGTAGCATTACAACGTCTGCTCTTTGTTTCAGAGCATATGCTAATATCTTCCTGCGCTTAGCTGGATGAATGATGCCTTTGACGTTTAATGACAATAACTTTAAAGGGGCCATTTATGCATAAGGAGGTAAAACTTACAACTAGGCGTCATCTGGATGACCCATACGTAGGGTGACTGATGCACAGGGCTGACTAAGAAGGGCTTACAAGGCGACTGGTGCTTCCCCTTAGAGCAGGGGTCTGCAACCTTTAAGACGTAAAGAGCCACTTGGACCCGTTTCCGAAGGGAAAAAAAAAACTGGGAGCCGCAAAACCATTGCGACATTTAAAACAAATCTAACACTGCATATATTGTTTCTTACCTTAATGCTATATACGACCCCTACTTTTCCTGTTAAAATATAGGTGTTTGGCCTATACTCGCCGTATAAGACTACCCCTCTTCCTTCACACACCAAAAAAAAAACCGCCAGAAAAAAACACAACAACAAGTAACAATATTTTATTTCAAAATTATGATGATTTTGTAGTCAAATAACTAAAATGAAATAAAATTATTTTTTCTACATTTGTTGTCTGACCAATTTATTCTTTGATCATGATGTTCCCGATCTGATGCTTCTGAATTCCTGACTTCTCTTAGCTCTCTTTCTGTGGTCTATGGTCCCGCTGACATTTCGTATCTCTTCTTTCGTTTTCTTAACTTAATTCCATCAGCCTATTTTCCAGTCCAGTAACCCTCCCCAATATCATGCCCCTTTCCAGTCCTCACTCCCCAATGTACCTTCCAGTGCTAATCCCCCCCTCAACCCCATTACCAGTGCTAGCCTCCCCTAATAAGCCCAAGACCAGTCCTACCCCCCAACAGCTCAATACCAGGCCTAGCCTCCCCTAATAAGCTCATTTCCAGTGCTCGTCCCTCAACCCCATTACCAGTGCTCCATCCCTCCATGTCAGCCCCCTCCCTCCCTCCATCCATCCATATCAGCTCCCTCCCTCCATGTCAGCCCCCTCCAGCCCTCCATGTCAGCCCCCCACCCTCCATCCATAACAACGCCCTCCCTCCATGGCAGCCCCCTCCATCCCTCCATGGTCAGCCCCCTCCCTCCCTCCATATCCATGTCAGCTCCCTCCCTCCATGTCAGCCCCCTCCATCCCTCCATGTCAGCCCCCTCCCTCCATCCATCCATATCTGCTCCCTCCCTCCATGTCAGCCCCCCTCCCTCCATGTCAGCCCCCCTCCCTCCATCCATCCATATCTGCTCCCTCCCTCCATGTCAGCCCCCCTCCCTCCATCCATATCAGCTCCCTCCCTCCATGTCAGCCCCCCTCCCTCCATCCATCCATATCAGCTCCCTCCCTCCATGTCAGCCCCCCTCCCTCCATCCATCCATATCAGCTCCCTCCCTCCATGTCAGCCCCCTCCATCCCTCCATGTCAGCCCCCTCCCTCCATCTATCCATATCTGCTCCCTCCCTCCATGTCAGCCCCTCCCTCCATCCATATCAGCTCCCTCCCTCCCTCCATGTCAGCCCCCTCCATCCCTCCATGTCAGCCCCCCTCCCTCCATCCATATCAGCTCCCTCCCTCCATGTCAGCCCCCCTCCCTCCATCCATCCATATCAACTCCCTCCCTCCATGTCAGCCCCCCTCCCACCATGCATCCAAATCAGCTCCCTCCCTCCATATCTCCTCCCTCCCTCCATGTCAGCCCCCCTCCCTCCCTCCATCCATATCTGCTCCCTCCCTCCCTCCATGTCAGCCCCTCCCTCCATCCATATCAGCTCCCTCCCTCCATGTCAGCCCCCCTCCCTCCATCCATCCATATCTGCTCCCTCCCTCCATGTCAGCCCCCCTCCCTCCATGTCAGCCCCCTCCCTCCATCCATATCTGCTCCCTCCCTCCATGTCAGCCCCTCCCTCCATCCCATATCAGCTCCCTCCCTCCCTCCATGTCAGCCCCCTCCCTCCATCCATCCATATCTGCTCCCTCCCTCCATGTCAGCCCCCCTCCCTCCATCCATCCATATCTGCTCCCTCCCTCCATGTCAGCCCCCCTCCCTCCATCCATCCATATCTGCTCCCTCCCTCCATGTCAGCCCCCCTCCCTCCATGTCAGCCCCCCTCCCTCCATCCATCCATATCTGCTCCCTCCCTCCATGTCAGCCCCCCTCCCTCCATCCATCCATATCTGCTCCCTCCCTCCATGTCAGCCCCCCCTCCCTCCATCCATATCAGCTCCCTCCCTCCATGTCAGTCAGCCCCCCTCCCTCCATCCATCCATATCAGCTCCCTCCCTCCATATCAGCTCCCTCCCTCCATGTCAGCCCCCCTCCCTCCCTCCATCAATATCAGCTCCCTCCCTCCATGTCAGCCCCCCTCCCTCCATCCACAGCCCCCCTCCCTCCATGTCAGCCCCCCTCCCTCCCTCCATCCATCCATATCTGCTCCCTCCCTCCATGTCAGCCCCCTCCCTCCATGTCAGCCCCCCTCCCTCCATCTATCCATAGCTGCTCCCGCCCTCCATGTCAGCCCCCCTCCCTCCATGTCAGCCCCCCTCCCTCCATCCATCCATATCTGCTCCCTCCCTCCATGTCAGCCCCCCTCCCTCCATCCATCATATCTGCTCCCTCCCTCCATGTCATCCCCCCTCCCTCCATCCATCCATTCAGCCCTCCCTCCATCATCCATATCAGCTCCCTCCCTCCATGTCAGCCCCCCTCCCTCCCTCCATCAATATCAGCTCCCTCCCTCCATGTCAGCCCCCCTCCATCCCTCCATGTCAGCCCCCCTCCCTCCATGTCAGCCCCCCTCCCTCCATCCATCCATATCTGCTCCCTCCCTCGTCAGCCCCCCCTCCCTCCATGTCAGCCCCCCTCCCTCCATCTATCCAGTCTGCTCCCTCCATCCATGTCAGCCCCCCTCCCTCCATGTCAGCCCCCCTCCCTCCATCCTCCATATCTGCTCCCTCCCTCCATGTCAGCCCCTCCATGTCAGCCCCCCTCCCTCCATCCATCCATATCTGCTCCCTCCCTCCATGTCAGCCCCCCTCCCTCCATCCATCCATCCATATCTGCTCCCTCCCTCCATGTCAGCCCCCCTCCCTCCATGTCAACCCCCCTCCCTCCATCCATCCATATCTGCTCCCTCCCTCCATGTCAGCCCCCCTCCCTCCATCCATCCATATCTGCTCCCTCCCTCCATGTCAGCCCCCCTCCCTCCATCCATATCAGCTCCCCTCCTCCATGTCAGCCCCCTCCCTCCATCCATATCTGCTCCCTCCCTCCATATCAGCTCCCTCCCTCCATCCATATCAGCTCCCTCCCTCCATGTCAGCCCCCCTCCCTCCCTCCATCAATATCAGCTCCCTCCCTCCATGTCAGCCCCCCCCCTCCATCCCTCCATGTCAGCCCCCCTCCCTCCATGGTCAGCCCCCCTCCCTCCATCCATCCATATCTGCTCCCTCCCTCCATGTCAGCCCCCCTCCCTCCATGTCAGCCCCCTCCCTCCATCCATATCTGCTCCCTCCCTCCATGTCAGCCCCCCTCCCTCCATCCATCCATATCTGCTCCCTCCCTCCATGTCAGCCCCCCTCCCTCCATCCATCCATATCTGCTCCCTCCCTCCATGTCAGCCCCCCTCCCTCCATCATCCATATCAGCTCCCTCCCTCCATGTCAGCCCCCCTCCCTCCATCCATCCATATCAGCTCCCTCCCTCCATCCATATCAGCTCCCTCCCTCCATGTCAGCCCCCCTCCCTCCCTCCATCAATATCAGCTCCCTCCCTCCATGTCAGCCCCCTCCATCCCTCCATGTCAGCCCCCCTCCCTCCATGGCAGCCCCCCTCCCTCCATCCATCCATATCTGCTCCCTCCCTCCCATGTCAGCCCCCCTCCCTCCATGTCAGCCCCCCTCCCTCCATCTATCCATATCTGCTCCCTCCCTCCATATCAGCTCCCTCCCTCCATGTCAGCCCCCCCCTCCCTCCATCCATATCAGCTCCCTCCCTCCATCCATATCAGCTCCCTCCCTCCATGTCAGCCCCCTCCCTCCCTCCCTCCCTCCCTCCATCCATATCAGCTCCCTCCCTCCATGTCAGCCCCCTCCATCCCTCCATGTCAGCTCCCCTCCCTCCATCCATATCAGCTCCCTCCCTCCATGTCAGCCCCTCCTCCCTCCATCCATCCATATCAGCCCCTCCCTCCATCCATATCAGCTCCCTCCCTCCATGACAGCCCCCCTCCCTCCAACCATCCATATCAGCTCCCTCCCTCCATGTCAGCCCCCCTCCCTCCATGTCAGCCCCCTCATCCCTCCATGTCAGCCCCCCTCCCTCCATCCATATCTGCTCCCTCCCTCCATGTCAGCTCCCATCCCTTCTTCTGCAGCCGCGGCTCCCTGCCTCTTACGGACCCGCGGCGGTGCTGTGAAAAGCATCACGGAGCCCGTCCGGTCGTGACGGGCTCCGTGCAGCATTGTCCCGCCTCCAAACTTCCTTTAGAGGCGGGACAATGCTGCACGGAGCCCGTCAAGACAGGAAGGGCTCCGAGATGATTTTAAAAGCACAGCCGCGGTTCCCGAAGAGGCAGGGAGCCGCGGCTGCAGAAGAAGGGAGGGAGCCCATAATGCCATAAATACCGGGCGGGCAGTGTGCTCCGGAGCCGCGGCAAAGGTGAGAAAGAGCCGCATGCGGCTCCGGAGCCGCGGGTTGCCGACCCCTGCCTTAGAGCAACTGATACCATCAATTGGGTGAGCCAGCATGCATACAGCAGCCGCAGTGGCTATCAACAATACCATAATATTCCAAGTAGACATTTCTCCCTCCCCCCACAGAATGGACAATAACAGACCCGTGATTACATAATGCTGAAACCGGTAATACCAAAGTATAATAATAGACCCCAAGCCTCCCCCCACACAAACTATAAGCAGAACCAGGATACCAAGACCCTCTGTACCCCGTAGCAGACAGGTATATCAATTATACACTTTCAGTGAACTCAGTTATTGAACAAACCCCAACAACAACATGAAACACTGCCCACCCCTGCTACCTACCAGCATGGGACCCTATTAGGGGCCATTGCCATCCGGGCAGGATAGTGCATTACAATTCTAACTCAGAATGGGACTAATTAAAAGTTAGTCATTGCATCGCCAAAGCCTCTTGTTCCTCCACGAACCGAGCTGCATCTGCGGGACTCTCAAAAGCTCGAGTATGATTATCTAGGGTGATTTTGAAGCGGGCCGGATAGAACAACCCAAATTTTGCTTGAAGGTGTTGCAGGCGAGGCCTCAGCGCCAAAAACTGCTTCCGTTTTTCAGTCGTAGCTTTGCAAAAGTCTGGAAAGAAAGAGACTTTACGACCCTCATATGAGACATCTGAGGCTACCCGGGCCGCTGCCAGGATCTGAGAGACGTGCTGGAACCGCAGGAGGCAACAGATGATGGGCCTTGTCTGCTGTTTGCGCGGGCCTGTGTGTGCCGGCACTCGATGAGCTCTCTCGAATTCAAGGGGGCCCGTGAGACTCACTTTCAGCATCCGCGGGATAGCTTGTATTAAGAACGCATTCAGGTCAGTGCCCTCAGCTCCCTCCGGCACGCCTATAATTCGGATATTATTTCGCCTGCTGCGGTTGCTGAGATCCTCTATGGTCGCCTCCAATTTCTCCATGCGTTTCTGGGCCTTGCGACATTGCACAGCTTGAGCCTCATGTGTGGTTAGCAGGACATCCATCTTGTCCAGTCGGCCGGTTAATCTTTCCATCTGCACCCTCATGTCTTGCAGGTCTTCTTGCACTCGAGTCATCACATCGCCACTCGCCGCAACCATTTCTTTCACCGCCCGAATCTCACCTAAAACTTCCTTCATCGTCCCCTCTGAGTCTCGTGGAGCCGCCATCTTTTGCGGGGAGAGCGGGTCTGTCTTGCTCCGTTTCGTCCCAGCAGTCTGACTTAACGCGAAGTCTAACTTCGTAGGTTTACTGCAGGACATGTTCAGGGAGCTTTTAGAGCAATTAAACAGTGCCGGTAAACCGGGAGAGAGGGGGAAAGTCTCAGGATTTTAATTCAGCCACCGGAGCAAATCTCCTACACAGCCACTCTGTATCGCTGCTGGCTCCGCCCCCCACCTGTTGTTGCTGTTTAATGGAAACTGCTTTGACCCGGTGAAAAGCAGTATATAAGCATAGCTAAATAAAATAAAAATAAATATAGAAATGGCCCATGAAGCCATGGTGATCCCTTTCTAGGCTAGAAGGAAGAAAATGAACTTGTCCTCCCATGGACAAGCATTCTGTAGGTAATGAAGGGATTGTTGATAGTCAAAAACAAGGCTTTTGCTTCTGTGAAGGAGGAGTGGCCTGCTTAGGTTGAGTTCTTTCTCTCTGGTGAGGTTTGACAGAAACAGCTCTCTGAGTTTGTTGAAGATGTTTCTGGTAATAGTACCATCTGTGATAATAATAACCACACCTATACTGATTAAAAGAAGTCATCTAAACAAAGCAATGAATGCTGAGGGCTGGATAACCGAGATATGGTATAGGTAGGGTAGTAAAATGATCATATTGACTTTTTCTTTCATCTTTTTTCCAAATAGTATGGCCAGCATTTAGCAGGGTTGGACATATGGGCTGGAAATCCAATCTGTGCACAACATCTCGACCTGATTCCACGGCATTCACTCCCCACACGTACACAGAGGATGTGCAAGGAGCATTGGATGTGGGCAGGAGAGGCTGGCCCTGGGGTGGAGCGTGGTTAGGTGGGGGAGTGCCAAGATGGTGGGACGTACAGAGGCAATTAGGTCATGCCTCAGTCTGTCCTCCATCAGCACGTTAGATGCCCAACTTATTCCATGCCAAAAGAGGAATAAGTGCTGGGCGATATGTTGCTTGTGGCTTGCAGTCCACCTGCACTATTGTGACACTACGGGAGGGCACCCGCCATCTGATCCCAGCCTTTTGAGCCCCTGATGAAGGTCAGATGGTGGGGAAATGGGGCCGCTCTGCAGCCGGGCCATCGGTGGCTCTGGCTAGACATGCTGGTGCCATGGCGACAGGATGACACTGCACCGGCACACCAGCCGGTGCATTGTGTGCGCTGGACGTATGGATGCTGGGACGGCTCCTGTGAGTGAATTGGGTGCATGCCAGGCCGTCTAAGTGCCCAATTCTGCAACCTTGGGAACATCCAGCTCCCACGGTTGCAGAATCGGGTACAAATTGGCCCTATCCATTTTTTGGCTTGCTAGTCAGCCCGGCCACGCGCATTTCGGAATCGACCTCCACGTGCCTATTTATGGCTCCACTCCAGAATGCTCCAAATCCACCCTCCCCATGCAACATATACAATAATACATACAGCTGAATATTTACATCTTGTTCTATGTGTTATGCTGCCAAAATGGGGGAAAAATGCACTTAGACATTCAGCAGAGCAGGGTGATTTTGATTTGTCAATGTTTTGTTTTCTTTCTGCATATTTGAACAAAAATGAAACACGTTCAATCTAAATTAATCCAAGACTCTAAAGTGAACCTAAATAAATCCAGTTGCTCATCATCTTCAGATTTTTGGCCATCATTATTTCAACAACAGATACGCTTGGATTGCCTAATATAAGTCAAGAGTGCATTTTCCACCTCTGCAGACTCTGCAATTTAATTAATCTTTAGCAGTAGCAGTGACACATCAACTATTTGGCTCTTTCCTTGGATGCCATAGCCTAGTAACTCTAGCAAAGATGCAAAACTTTCAGTCAAGTACCATAAATCATATAGACCAACCAACTGGATAACAGCAGTAGATTGACAAACACATAATATTATTTATAGTACCCTTTGTACAATCGGGGAGGAGGGAAAGAGAAGATTAAAAAATGAGGCAGAGGTCCATACAAAACGAGGATTACAAAAACAAAATAGATTATAAACTAGTTAAGGGCACATCTAGGGGTCTCCATACCCTTTCTATCTTATCAATATAGTTTTAAGAAATACAGGCAACTGCCTCAAGTCAGACAATTATCAATCCTGTATATACCTGCTCTGTTAAATGTTATTTATGACATGTCTCTATACCCACTCAAGATCTCTAGTCTGATGTAATTGCTTTTATTTAATTATTTATATGCTATTCCCCAGTTAATCCTTGTTTTATTCCCCTGTTACCTGTAACTTGGACAAGTTCTCTAAATCTGAGTATATTTTGTTTAATGTAAACCGCACTGATGTCAAATAGCGCGGTATATAAGAGCTGTTAAATAAATAAATAAAATAATAAATAAATAAATCTTAACTTCACGAGTGCTGAGTGCATCTGACAACGCTTATCCTAAACATGTTCCTTGCTTGCCAGTTCCTTAATCTAGAATTATTTGCCAGTACACATAACAACCAATAAGAAAGCAGTAAAATTCAATCATTAGCTTTTCACAGTAGAAATAACAGTGAAGAAAATGCCTTTTAAATTATTCATATATGTGGTGGGTTCATCCCTAAACAAACAAAGAAACAAAGATATGGGGAGGGGTGCACCTGCTCCTGGTGGGTGCACCACTAAGCAAAGACATGGGCAGAGGTGCATCTACTCTCTAAAAAACATGGGAAGGGGTGTACCTACTCCTGCCATATTGCTGGGCAGACTAGATGGACCACGCTGGTCTTTATCTGCCGTCATTTACTATGTTACTATGTTCATTTCAGAACATTCCAGCCAGGGAATTATTTGTAGTGTGTGTGTTTGTCTGTGTCTCTATTGTGTTTTCTGTCTATGGTGCAGTAGCTGAGGGTGGTGGGGCTTTATGGAAGATGTAGTTTTGGGGGTTGGTGACAGTTATGGGGGATAGTTTTAGGGGTGGGGATAATATGCAGGATGGTGGGGCAGTTACAGTGGGGAGTTGTTGGGATGGGACATGCATGGTGCAGGGTATTTGCATGGGAACAATTTCTGCAAGTGGGGCAGTTGTGAGGGGAATACCTTTGGTGGGTGGGGCAGTTTGCAGGGTGGTAGGGCAATTGCAGGGGAGTAGTTTCTGAAAGTCAAAGTAGTTTGCGGGCTGGTGGGGCAGATACAGGGGCAGTTGGCGATGTGGCTGGCTAGTTGCAGGGAGTATTTTTCTGTGGCGAGGCATTTGATAGGGTGGTGAGGCAGTTTTTGGGGTATTTCTTTTTTAGGGGTGGGGCAGTTTACAGGGTGCCAAGACAGTTAGGGGCATTTTATGGTGGCAGCATTTTGTGGGTTGGTAGGGCAGTTGTGAGTATTTATTTGGGGCAAGGGCGGTGTGTGGGGTGGGGGCAATTTTTCGTGGCGGGGCAATTTAGGAGAATAGAGAACAGGAAGAGAGAGTTGGAAAGGAGCAATTCCTTCACTGTTATGTTTCATTGTATATAGTTTCTATGCTACAGAAGCTGTTACTCCATCTCCCATATATATTGCGCTAGTTTTTTGTGATATTATTTCTCTGAAACCCACAGTCTGATTTGGCATATTTTCGAACTTTATGTGTCTTTTTAGTAGTTTTCCCATATATCAGGTTTCATTGCGTTCCATTACATTTTTGGAAAGAGTTATTTTGTCTACAGACAGATAGGTTGACAGATATTCTCAACTCCTTTTATATAATTCTTTCGAACTACCATTGGGTTGGAAAGAATAAAGAAAGAAAAAATGTAAACTAATACCCACAATAATGTTAAAGGGTCCTGATGGATAGGGGGAAAGAATGGTGAATGCCTAATGGGAGACAGCCAACATGGCTTTAGACAAGGAAGATCTTGTCTTACTAATCTGATATGTTTTTTTGAAGGTGTGAATAAACAGGTAGACAAAGGTGAGTCGGTTGATATAGTGTATCTGGACTTTCAGAAAGCCTTTGACAAGGTCCCTCATCAGAGACTTTTGGAAAAACTAAAAAGTCATGGGATAGGAGGCAGTGTACTATTGTGGATCGGGAACTGGTTAAAAGATAGACAGCAGAGGGTAGGGCTAAATGGACAATTTTCCCAATGGAAAAAGGTGAATAGTGGTGTACCCCAGGGATCTTTACTGGGTCTGCTACTTTTTGACATATTCATAAATGACCTGGAAAAGGAAATAACTAGAGAGGTTATCAAATTTTCAGACGACACAAAACTGTTTAAAGTTGTTAAAATCCAAGAGGACTGTGGAAAACTGTAGGAGGATCTGGATAAATTGGAAGACTGGGCATCAAAGTGGCAGATGAAATTTAATGTGGACAAGTGCAAAGTTATGCACCTAGGAAAGAACAACCCATACTATGGTTACACGATGCAAGGTTCCACATTGGGAACCACCAGCCAGGAAAAAGATTTAGGAGTCATCGTGGATAACATGTTAAAACCTTCTGCCCAGTGTGCAGCAGCGGCCAAGAAAGCAAATAGAAGTCTAGGTATCATAAGGAAAGGAATGGAAAATAAAACAAAGGATATTATAATGCCTCTGTATCATTCCATGGTACGACCGTACCTTGAATATTGTGTGCAATTCTAGCCGCCGTATCTTAAAAAGCTCAAACAAATCAAGCACCCAACACATCCCTCACACAACTAAGTTTTATCCTCACTGCATGTACAACACACACACTTTACCTGATTGCTTGCTGTGATACCACCTTGATTATTAAGATAAGGCGGTTTAGAAATACTGTTAAATAAATAAATAAATAAATAAATAAATAGAAAGGGTACAGAGAAGAGCCACCAAAATGGTAAAGGGGATGGAAGGCTACTCCTATGAAGAGAGGCTACAAAGGTTAGGGCTCTTCAACCTGGAAAAGAGATGGCTGAGGGGAGATATGATAGAGGTCTATAAATTAATGAATGGAGCGGAACGGGTAAACGTAGATTGATTGTTTACGCTATCAGAATATAGAAAGACTAGGGGACATGTAATGAAGCTACAGGGTAAACTATTTAAGACAAATAAGAGAAAATATTTTTTCACTCAACGTGTAATCAAACTCTGGAATTTGTTACCGGAGGATGTAGTAAGAGCCGTTAGTGTAGCTGGGTTTAAAAAAGGTTTGGACAAGTTCCTGGAGGAAAGGTCCATAAGCCATTATTAAAAAGGGACCCAGGATATCAATGCTTGACCCAATACAAGCATTGTGGAACCTGTGTCTTTTGGGGATACTGCTAGGTACATATGACCTAGATTGGCTATTGCTGGAAACAGGATACTGGGCTTGATGGACCTTGGTCTGACCCAGTATGGCATATCTTATGTTCTTATGCCTAGTGGTTAGAGCACTGGCTTGGTAACAAAGAGACCAGGGTTCAATTTCTCCTAGCAGTCCTTGTGGCCCTTGGCAAATCACTTAAGCCTCCATTGCCTCAGAAGAAGGGCCTGGCAATCTACTTGTGGTCACACTGCCAAGAAAACCCAGGAGCTGCTGGGTCACCAGGAGTCAGCACTGACTTGAAGGTATACATTGCATTTTTTGTACAACAAGCAGTAGCTATGAAGTCAACAAGCTGAAAAGTGAACACTTACAGACTGAAAAGTGAACATAGAGAGTCATTTTATACAGTAAACTTCCAAATAGTTAACACATGTTTTAATGAGTATATTTCATGCCTACTTTATAAAGTCAAGTACACGCATACTTTATAAAATACTTTCGTAAATGGCCGAAACCATGCATCAATTTAAGGCATGATCACATTCACTAGCCCTAGGGCGGGGAAGTGGCACCAGGAATCTAACCAAGCTAGAAATGCACTCTGTGTGACTAACAAATCTGTTGTCCCTCTTCTACCCAGCCACGTTCAGTAACTCACTCTTTTTGAGCTTCTTAGAAGCCCAATGATTATATCAATGCCCCCTTTTGTGTTTGCATCCTGTGCGGCTGCACCCCTCGCACAGCTCTTAGTACAGCTCTAAGTGCAACACCTACATTTGTAGACTGTAGTATTTTATTATTTACATGTGTTACCTTGAGCTTTGCTCAAACTGCACCCTTGTGCATGACCACAGTGAAAATACGTGTGATTGGATGTCCACACATACTAAAATGCCTAGAGTTGAATATGTTGTTGGTACATAATTCAAGATTACTCTTTATAAATTGACTCCCATAATGTGACACAATGATGCATTTCTCTTTCCTCTAGGGATGTGCATATATCTGCAAATTACTTGTGTATGTATATCTATGAATTAACGTGCATAGAATTGATTTGTGTGCAATGGATGCTTCTTCCCTTCCCATTTGAGAAAATCCATGCAGATCAGGCACCAAAATCAATGGATAAATTGTCCATTGATACAGCATGTCCGCAGGAGACTTATTTTGAATTAAAGAAACTTTAAGACTCCTTTATAGTGTTTTGATTTAATGTGAGTTCTCTTCAAAGTCCATAGAAGGTGCACAATTAAGATGGATATATGCATAAACATAAAAGAAACTCATGAAAATTGCTAAAACTTCATTTCAAACGAAGCTGACTGAACCTTTTTTGGCCCTACAGATTCCTGCTTTTCTCCATTGGCAAACAAATATGTCCACCTGATCCATCAATAGGAAGTGGTTTATATGGAATGTGTGTCAGGAGTTGAGTGGTATATATGGAGTATGAGTTTATGGAGAGGTGTTGGAAGATGAGTTTAGGGGGTCTGGTATATGTTGTGTGTCAGGGGGGATTATGTTGGGAATGTGTGTGGAGAGGAGAGAGGTGATAGGCAGACCGATGAGTTGTATGGATGATGTTTGCATGTGTGTTCTATCACCTTCTTCCTTTCTTCTTTTACGAAACTCGCTTCTCCTTCCTTTTTTCAATCCTTCCATCAGCTTCCTTATTTTACTGTCGCTGGATCCTTGTCAGATGGTAGTGTTTGGGTTCTCTGCCATCCCCAATAACTTCAGCTGCTGCCACTGCCACCTCATCTGGTCTTCCTCCTATTCGTCAATTGGCAGTGCCTGGTCTCCCCCTCCACCTTTTGACTGAATCACTGCTGCTCCATCTAGTCATCTTCTTCAGTTGTTGAGATGTGGACTTCCAGCTCTTTCCTGCTTTAGCCACTGCTACCACTTTAGTCAATCTTCTTCATCTTCAGGTGGTAGGGCTCAGACCTCTCACAACCTCCTACTTCGACCACTATATCACCCCAGCTGGAATAAACACAGGCCATCTTCTGGACATTAAGGTATCCTAACAAAGCTATGGGATAATCTATATAGAATAGTGGTTCATCTTAAAGGAGCAGTAAAATAATTATTCATCTTTCTTTAGAGCAGGGATTCTCAACCCAATCCTCAGGACACACCTAGCCAGTCAGGCTTTCTGGATAACCACAGTAAATATGCATGAGAGAGAGCTGCATACAATGGAGACAGTGCATAGAACCCTCTCTCATGCATATTCATTGTGGTTATCCTGAATACCTGACTGGCAAGGTGTGTCCTGAGGAGTGGGTTGAAAACTCCTGCTTTAGAGTACTGATAGGAGGTCTGTAAGGCATTCTAGCCTAGAAGGCACTATGTCATCCAATATGTATGACTGAAGTGTTATCAAAGGTAGCAGGGTACTTGTGGATGTAGAATAGAGGAAGTGACACTCTTCTTCCCCCCACCACACACACCCCTTGTAACATGATTGCTGAGAATTCATGGTAGATGATAATGTTATGTAATCCTTTGAGTTTAAATGATGAGGCTCCAGTCACTATGTGTCCTAGCCATGTTGGTCTGAATAGAAACATAGATATGAACAGAAAAGGACATTCTGCCTGTTTGTGTCTGCCAACTATTATACCACACGAAAACATCCCTTTATGTCTATCCCATGAATGCTTGAATTGTGCTATTAAACTGTCTCCTAAAACATCTGCAGAAAGTCTATTCTAGAAGCCCACCAGCATCTCAAAAAGTATTCTCTTGCATTCTTTTTGAACCTTTCTCCATTCAGCTTTGTATGATCGAGTTCCCTGTAAAGAGATATATAAAAGATATCCTCAGTCTTCTTTAAAAGACAAAAATCTAACCCACTTTACTAGAGAACCTGTGGAGATGGGCATGGCCCAGGAAAAGAACTATAAACCCCAGGCCCAGAGTAAGGAGGGAGAGCTCTCAGGACTATGCTAAGACTGTGTATATATGACATGAATTATGCTGTTTGCAAGTCTGCAAAAGGTAAGCCAAGCATTTTGCATTTCTTATATTGAAAAAAATATTTTCTGTTGGAATTCTGAACCTTACTCAGCTGGAATGTTATTGGCAGGGTTCAGCTCTACCTCAGAACCTGAGCAACCCACACATGCTGTCACAGACTACTTGCCATGTTCAATACAAAATAGAAATGGAATGATATACATAGTGGATGTTACAGGCTGTTTTGAATCACCATTTTAATGCACAGTTTATTTTATTTATTTATTTAATTAACATGTTTTTTTATGCCACTTTATCATTTTATGCAAACAAACTCCTTTGAAATTCCCCCCAAAAAGGTTTTGTAAATTGAGAACGTCTATAAAATTAATTAATTGTCGGACCATTTGCCATGAGAGAAAAAACCCTCTTGAAGCAAACATTCCTTTTTATTCTTTTTTTTGTGAGCCAAGCTAACAGCTCAAAACCATTCAATCTTAAATCTTCAAATCCAAGGAGAATTGCACAACGCAACCCCTTCAGGTATATCTTGTGTCACAACGGAAAAAGATATTGGCTCAAATGTTAAGTCATTAGCCCTAGATAAAGTACAAATTAATAAAGATGATAAAGACCAACTTAGCTTTCATTCAAAGCCTTTCAATCATCAATGTTACCACTCTGTAGGGCATACAAAAAGAGTAGGCCTTTCTTCTCCATCATTTCCATATGACAGGCAGCAAGGAGCAAGTTAGCAGGGAGCAACCTCATTCACTTCACTGCTCCTATGTAAATTAGGAAATCATACCACTACATAGCGCCATGTTTCAGGCCGTCGTAATTTTCCCGGTCCTTCATCAGGCAAAACTGAATACCAAAACATGATACTCAGTTATTTATATAGGGAACTAATTGATGACGTCTTAAGATCAAAAACTAACCAATCAGAGATAACCAGAACCCATAATAATAAACTCCACCAATCAAGCTCAAGGTTGAGTCCTAGGGGCGTGTTATGCACGTGGAGGTTGTGATTTTTGTCCCTCCACTATTCCTAATTAGGAATGGACTGATTCTGTGTCTAATATTGCATACAGGGCTTATCATAAAACCACGTTTGTCCTCTTTTGTGGTATATATGATTGTTTGCCCATGTCCATTAAAGTATGTAGGAAGGACTTCTCGATCAATGAAACTACGATACAGGAGCATTGATCCCGATTAAATACAAAAGTGTTATCACCGCCAATGGTTGCTCACTGCATTGCTCAGGATCATTCTTTTCAGGATTTAACTTGGAGAATTATAGATCAGGTTCCTTTAAATTCACGAGGGGGAGACAGGATGGCGCGATTGCAGTATTTGGAACAGCGATGGATTTTCAAATTGCTCTCTGCTGCCTGTCATATTGAAACAACGGAGAAGAAAGGCCTACTCTGTATGCCCTACAGAGTGGTAACATCAATGATTGGAAGGCTCTGAATGAAAGCTAAGTTGGCCTTTATCATCTTTATTAATTTGTACTTTATCTAGGACTAATGACTTTTAACATTTGAGCCGATATATTTTTCCATTTGACACAAGATATACCTGAGGGGGTTGCGTTGTGCAATTCGCCTTGGATTTGAATATTTAAGATTGAATGGTTTTGAGCTGTTAGTTTGACTCACAAAAAAAGAATAAATAGGAATGTTTGCTTCAAGAGGGTTTTTCTCTCCTGGCAAATGGTCTGACAATTAATTAATTTTATAGACGTTCTCAGTTTACAAAAAATCTTTTTGGATATTAGGCTTTTTCTTCTTTTGTGCTTTTTTTTTTGTTAAACTTTATCATTTTAGTCAAAGCCATTTACACTGTAACTTAAACTTGGTAATGTACCTTAAAGGGTGAGAGTGACAACATGGAATTTTCTGAGGCAACGGAGGGTTATGGGACTTGCCCAGGGCCTCAAGGAGTGCTAGTGGGAATCAAACCTTGGTCTCTTGGTTCCCAAGTCAGTGATCTAACCATTAGACTGCCCTTCCACTCAGTTTATAAAGCAGTGGGTCCCAATCTGTGGGGAATATGAGACCATTACAGAGGAAATAGAACTTAGAAAAAAAGATGCTGGTAGAAATTGTCTGTGGAAAAGAGAGAGACTGATAAAGACTGGATACAGAGACAAAGAGAGACTGTAGGGAATTAGCTGAGGGGGGAGGGAGAGAGAGAAAATGAGGCAGAGAGTGGTGGGGATTGGTTGCCAGAGAAAGAGATTGGTGGAGATAGGAAGGAACTTCTTATATGTTTCCTTATCATTCCCCTAGATATATCCCAGTTCCCGTCTTGACTATTGCAACCTTCTCCTTGCTGGTGTCCCTTAGTGTCATCTCTCTCCTCTTCAATCTATCCAGAACTCTGCTGCACGGCTAATCTTCCGCCAGCCATGATACACTCATATAACCCCTCTTCTAAAATCACTATACTGGCTTCCCTTCCATTTACATATCCAATTCAGACTTCTCCTTCTAACCTATAAATGCATTCACTCTACTGCCACTCATTACCTTTCCTCTCTTCTCTCGCCCTACACCCCTCCTCGTGAACTCCGCTCCTCCTCTGACTTTCTTCTCTCTTTGCCCTTTTCTTCTTCTGCAAACTCCAGACTTCGATCTTTTCACCTTGCTGCGCCTTATGCATGGAACAAACTTCCTCTACCTTTACGTCAAGTATTTTCTATCCCCTTTTTAAATTCATGCTAAAGGCGTACCTCTTTGAGGCCGTATTTGGATCCTAATCCCTTGTTCTCCTTGTGTCTTCTTCCCTATTTGAACCTTGCTTGTTTCTCTTGTATTTTTCTGTGCATCTTGATTAGATTGTAAGTTTTACGAGTAGGGATTGTCTTCTTTATATATTTATACAGTGCTGTGTATGCCTTGTAGTGCTATATAAATGATTAATAATAGTAGTAGTAGTAATAGTGTGGCCTGTCTTGGTTAGACTGTAAGCTCTTATGAGCATAGACTGTCTCTTACATGTCTCTGTACAGAGCTGTGTATGCCTTGCAGCGCTATACAAATGATAAGTAGTAGTAATAGTAGTAGTAATTTAAGGAAGGCTAGTGGGAATAGGCTTGATGCTAAGGGGAGGGGATCTGGAAGGAGTGATACAGAGGTCCCTGAACTTTTTGGATGTTAAGAAGTGGTCCATACTCCATACAACCTAAACGTTTGGGAACCTCTAACATAGTCTTCACATCCAACACAGCCATATCACAGAACAACAACAGCAAGATAAGAGTGAGAAATGCATATCTTCACTGTGCATCTCAGCTGACATTTAGACCAAAGCAGTATGTTTTGCTAAATCATATGGAATTCCCTTTAGGAGCATTTGAAGACAGGCTATTTAGACTTAGAAGCTTCTGTAGCTTATCAGCATATAAAAGGAACTTATTAAAGGTTTTCGTTAGCTTCAGGGTGTAGGAGATTAAGAAGCACAGCAGTAGCTATTTCCACTATTTCATGAGTCATGATTGAACTATTAATAATGCATAGAATTTATTAATTTAATGATCTAATTAATGTGATTTCAATCTCTCAAGGAATTAGGGAACCCTGAAGAAATATATTCATTATTACAAACTAAGAAATTGTCTACTTTTATGAAATATACTTAGCACTAATTATTCATAATTGTTTTACAAAATGTGATTTACTAAATCTCACCTTAATCTTTGCATCAATTAATTGGTCAGCACAGAACCCCCTATTTTACTCTACAATTTGATGTTCTAATGATTGCACATTGTCTAAAGTAGCTGGGTCGCTGGAAAAGACAACTTTGAACTAGCTAATAAAAAAATTATATCCTTCATCAAAGAAATGATCAAACAGAGATACATTAATTTCAGTTCAATAAATGTCGCCGCGCCGCTGGGCAGGGTCCCGAGGCCGGCAGTAACCGGGTTCCCGGGGCCCCAGCCTGGCGGCGGTGGATTCGCGGCAGTGGGCAGGTGGGGGGGGGGGGATGAGCGTAGGAGGAGTGCGGCCGGCACCAGCAAGTGGCGTGCACACGTAGTGCCTCACGATTGGTGCTGGTGCCGGTCGGGGGCGGAGCGGCGGCACGCGAGGGAGATCGCTGGCGTGCGCTCTCCCTCTTTGCAGCGTGGCCAGCCGCTGAAAAGGTTTGTCGTTGGAATTTTGGTTTTCGTGGGCCTAAGGGGCATCGGATTTCGGGCCGGCTGCCCGTCG
This sequence comes from Ichthyophis bannanicus, assembly GCA_033557465.1. NCBI lineage: Eukaryota > Metazoa > Chordata > Amphibia > Gymnophiona > Ichthyophiidae > Ichthyophis > Ichthyophis bannanicus. The sequence goes on from CM066032.1 coordinate 1,522,909,495, forward strand.
CGCGGGGGTTCTCAATTTCGGCGGCAGCGCCCCTGCGTGCCCGCGCGGGGGGGGGGGTTCTTTGTTGGGCATTGATTGCCCGATTGGCTGGCTCTGTGGAGGGCCTGGGCCTTCCTGCTGGGTCCGGTAACTTATATAAAAAATAATAATAATAATAAATGAATAAACGAACGAAATAATACTACCAAATAAAAAAAAAAAATATATATATTTCAGCAGGTCTTACTGCAGGGCTATACCTAATTATATGTATATAGCTATTTCTATATAGCTATAATCCTTTGAAGGGGAGGGCTGCGCCTGAGGTGCCCACAGTGGTGCAGCGGACTCCGCCAGCGCCTGTGGGACCTGTGGGTCGCAGGTTCCAGGCCCAGCCGGGGCAAGCGCCAACCCCGTACTCTTAATTTTAATTGCCTTCCTGGCACTACTCTGCGCTTAGGGCTGCGCTGCCAGTATGGCTCGCCGGTCTAGCAAGGCCGCTCCCAAAAAGGTGGGGGCTCAGGGGGCTGCACGTAAGGGGAAGGGGCGTGGGAGGCCTGGGTCTGTGCCTGCCCTCGAGGGGGAGGCGGTGGTGGCTGTGGCTCGGGACCCGCAGGGAGGGCGGGGCAGAGGAAGGGCGCCGAGGACGCGCTCTGGTACTGCGGGCCGGCCCGCGCGGGCTCGTGCTCCGGCGGTTTCGGCTGCGCCTCGGGGGAGCGGGACGCTTGGGCCTTCCGGCTCTGAGGGCGGGGACGGAGTCGCGGGTGAGGTAGACAATGCCACGGTGGAGCGCTCCGGGGCGGGGGCTGCGTTGGGGGCCCGGTACCCGGAGGTGGGAGCTTCTCCTGCAGAGGGCGGCGGGTTGGTTGGGACGTATCCCCTTCCTCCCTCCGGTTGGTCCAGCCCGGGGTTTATGAGCGGGCATGCTCCGCCTGCTGGGTTTTTTGGAGCGCCGGGGCTTGGCCGCTTGGGGGGGGCGCATGGTGTGGGCCGGCGCAGTGGGGTGGGGCCTGGGATGGGTGGAGAGGGGGCGGGGGTGGCGGGACCTCCGTTCCGGGGGGGAGGGGGGAGGGGGGTGGCGGCGTGGGAGGCGGGGGGCCTCGGGTCCTCAGCCTGGGGCTGGGGAGTGGGACCCAATGTTGCTTCCAACCCTTTGCGGGCAGGGCCTGCCGCTTTTTCTCCTCTTTTGCCTCAGGTTCCTCGGCGGGATTTGCCCGGAATGGACAGCATTGACCCTGGTCGAGCGGGCTCCGCTAGTGCGGTGGAGGAGCGTGACGGTTCGGCTGCTGCGGGTCCGCACCTGCCGGTGTCTTCGCCTCTTCCTCTTACGGCTGGTGAGTATACTGCGGGCGCAGGCAGTTCGGTGGGGGGAGGGCAAGGTCCTGAGGTGGTTCCGGTGGCCGGGTGAAAGGAGACCGTCAAGCGAAAACACGGGCGTCACTGCCGGAGGGCTTCTTCGTCCTCCTCATCCTCTTCCACGATTTCCTCTGACGATTCGGTGGTTGCGGGGGGTGAAAAGGAGGCAGGCGGCGGGTCGGCAGTGGTGCGTTGCGCGGAACTTTGGGAGGGTGTCCCTCGGAAGTTGCGGCACCGGATCAAGCGTCGAAAATATATTGATATCTTTCGCCTGCTTGAGGGCCGTAGGCGCTTCGGCGAGAGTAAGAAAAAGCGCAAGGAGGATGAAAAGGCGGGTCGGGTGCGCAAGCCTTCTCGCAACACCCTGAATTGGACTCGGGCGTTTTTTAGGTTGGCCAGCGTTTGGGGTCATTATTTCCCGGAACAGTACGGAGCGCTCTTGGCTTACGGCGATACGATTTTGGCGGCGGCGCAGGCGCAGGACGGGTGGGCTTGGCTGAACTACGACGAGGAGTTCAGGGACATGATGGAGGAGAGTAAGCAACTATCATGGGGCACGAAGGATATCAATCTGTGGTTGACGCAGATGTCCTCAAAGGGCCGGGCGGCTGGGGCCGCAGGGGGAGGTGGGAAGGCCGGAGTTGCTGCGGCGCCGGGGGGCGTTCGGCCCTTTCGGTCGGCCGCCACCCCGGCGCCTCAGCCCAGGGGTGGGGTGGCAGGCACGGACGTGTGTTGGCGTTTCAATAAATCCTCGTGCCCGTTCCCCGACTGCAAGTTTAAACATGCTTGTTCCTTGTGTGGCAGCGGACACGGGGCCCTTAAATGCAGTAGGAGGGGCGTGGCAGGTGCTCCTGCGGGGGGCAAGTGAGGGCGGTCTCGTGTCTTTGGCTCCCACGCCTGTGCGAGTCGAAGTCATGCGCCCATGGCTGGTGGAGTATGGCAGGGCGAGCCGGGGGGGTGCGTGGAGGGTTTTACTGGAGGGTTTTTCGGAGGGTTTTCGGATCCCGTGTCAGGGTTCCCCTGCGGAGGGGGGTCGCGTAACGCTAGTTCGGTGTGCTCTCTGGGGGAGGTGGCGCGGCAGAAGATTGCGGAGGAGTGCGCTCTGGGCAGAGTGGCCGGGCCCTTTCGCGAGCCTCCCTTCTCCCCGTTCACGGTGTCCCCACTGGGGGTGGTGCCCAAGAAGGAGCCGGGCAAGTTCCGGCTAATTCACAACTTATCCTCTCCTGTCGGAGATTCCGTGAACGACCATATCCCTCGAGAGCGATGTACTGTGCGCTACGCTTCTTTTGACTCCGCTGTTGCGTTGGTGCAGCAATGCGGGGCTGGGGCGTCCTTGGCGAAGGTCGATATAGAGTCTGCGTTCCGGCTGCTGCCTGTGCATCCTGCGTCCTTCCCTTTGTTGGGTTTTACCTTCGAGTCGCAGTACTATTTTGATAAATGCATGCCTATGGGCTGTGCCATATCCTGCGCTTACTTCGAAGCGTTTAGCACCTTTTTGCATTGGGTGTTGGAAACCTTGACGGGGTTGCGTACTATAGTACATTATCTGGATGATTTCTTGTTCGTCGGGCCGGATCGGGAATCAACTTGTGACACCTTGCTGGAGACCTTTTTGCGCGTGGCGGGGGACTTCGGTATTCCAGTAGCAGCTAATAAAACGGTTGGGCCTGTGACTTGCTTGACGTTCCTGGGGATCGAGATTGATACCGTGGAAATGGTGGTCCGCTTGCCGGAGCAGAAGGTGGCTCGTCTGCGGCGGTTGGTTGCTGTGGTGGGATCTGCGCACAAACTACATTGCGTGTTATGCAATCTTTGGTTGGGCATCTCACGTTCGCGTGCAGGGTGCTGCCCATGGGGCGCCCCTTCGCTCGGCGGTTGTCACTCGCCATGGCAGGAGTTCAGCTCCCGCATCACCGTATTCGGGTGACGGCGGGAATGCGCGAAGATTTACGGGTTTGGGATTCCTTTTTAGCTGATTTCAACGGTCGCTCGGTCATTCAGTTCCCTGAAATCTCGAATTCAGATCTGCATTTATTTACTGATGCGGCCGGCGGTTTTGGTTTCGGGGCTTATTGTCAGGGGGCGTGGTGTGCGGAGCCGTGGCCTTCCGAGTGGGTGCAGGCCGGCTTGACGCGGAACATTGCTTTTTTGGAGCTTTTTCCCATAGTGGTTGCTTTCTGGGTCTGGCCTGAGCGCTTACGGGATCGGCGGGTGGTATTTTGGTGCGATAACGCGGCAGTGGTGGAGGTTATTAATCGCCATGCGCCTCGATGCCCGAAGGTGGCTGCTTTAATGAGGATTTTTGTGTTAGCCTGCTTACGTATGAATGTCACTGCCAGGGCTAGGCATGTGCCTGGGGCCCAGAATTCCATTGCTGACGCTCTATCCCGTTTTTCAGTGGGCGCAATTTCGGCGGCTGGCTCCGAAGGCGGATCCGGCGGCTTCCCCGGTCCCGGAGCATCTCTGGAAAGTTGGAATCCAGAGCTGATGGCACTGTTGTCGACGTCCGTGGCGCGCAGCACGTGGGCCCTGTATCGGCGTGGTTACTCCCAGGTGAGTGCTTTCCTGAGCTCTTGGGGCTGGGGCGGGGGGAAGGTGCCCGAGGGGCTAATAGGTCAATTCGTGCTCTGGGCGAAGAAGGCGGGTTGGACTCGTACGGCTGCTACGTCCGCAGTTGCTGGTTTTTCCTTTTTCTGCAAGGCGGCGGGGTGGGGGAACCCGAGGGTTTCTTTTCTTGTTCGGTATCTGTTGGCGGGTTGGGCTAGGGCTCACCCCAGGCCCCAGGACTGGCGGCGTCCGGTTTCTCACGAACTGTTGCTGCGTGTTTGCGAGGTCTTACCTCGTGTTGCGGCTTCTCCTTTCGAGGCCCTCTTGTTCCATGCATTGTTCGTGACTGCCTTTTTTGGGGCCTTTCCGCGTGTGCGAACTGGTGCCACGCTCCGCCAGGAAGGGTGCGCCTGGGGGTCTCGAGCCCTCCCACGTCACCATCCAGGGGTCTCAAGTTCGTATTTTCCTCCCACGGTCCAAGACCGATCAGACGGGAAAAGGGAGTTGGGTGGTACTGGGCGCCATATACCCCTTGCCCTCGTGCCCCGTGCGTGCTTTGAGCCTTTACTCTCTGAGGCGCTCGGGTTTGCATTGGTTCCTACTTCTTTTTACATGAGGACGGTAGGGCCGGTGACGCAGTTTCAGTTTACAGCGGTGCTGCGCCTGGCACTGCGGTCCTTAGGTTACGATGACCGGAGCTTTGCGTCGCATTCTTTCCGGATCGGCGCGGCCACCAGTGCGGCGGCGGCGGGGGTTGGAGGGGTCGGTGATTCAACGGATCGGGAGGTGGCGTTCTGGAGCGTACGAAGGGTATGTGCGCCCTTAAGGGGTCGATCGCTGCATCCGGGTGGTGCGGCGACGATGTCTTGGGGTTGCTTGGGTGGCACGGGGTTGCTGGGTTCTGGGGGGGGGGGGGCTGCTAACAACATTTTCTTCCTATTTCAGAGTTGCCTGCTGGTGGCAGTCCGCTTTGTCCTTTCAGATGGTGCCGGTTCCAGCGAATGGTGGATCATCGGCCATTCATTCGTCTATTGGGCCGAGCGGAGGGCGGTGTCGAGGCCTTTGGGACTACATCTTGGTCTAGCGGCTTCTGGAGTTCGCCTATGCTGGATGGGACAACGTGGAATGCGGTGGTGGCAGCTCGTGGACTTCGTCCAGGCACAAATGGCACAGCGTCGGCGGCCAGTCGGGCTATTGATTCACTTGGGAGGCAACGACTTGGCGAGTTGGTCCTGCAGGCAGCTCATTCGCGTGGTTCAGAGGGACCTTGGTCTGCTACAAGAACTTTTTCCGGATGTGGCCATTTTGTGGTCGGATATAATCCCTCGCCCCGCCTGTTGGACACAGCGGCGGTGGTCGAGGGGCCTGATCAAAATCAATAGGCAGATCGGGCGGTGGGTTCAGAAAACAGGTGGACGGCAGGTGTTACATCCCTGGGCGGAAGTCCGGTGCAGTGGCCTGTACCGCTTGGACGGTGTGCACCTTGCTCCTGTTGGCCAGGATTTGTTGCTGAATGACTGGCAGGAGGCTATTGAATGTTGGTGTTGGTCGCAGCTTTCTTTGGGGGGGGCGGCACAAGGATAGGTGAACTACCTTGTGCCGGTGGCGGGGTAGCGAGCCGGCGCTCGCCGACCCGGTGGGGGCATTGGAGGTGAATGCCGCTTGGCAGAGGAGTGGCATTGCCCCAGGTTGGGGAGACATCACGGTTGTGATCTCTGCCCGGTGGGAAAATGCCGGCCTTTGCTAATAACATGGCGAGGCGGGCGGAGGGGCAATGGGGGGGTGGATGATGCACCACTTTGCTAGAAATGGCTGGTGGGGTATCATCCGGAATTCGGGAGGTGGAGGGGGGGGGGGAAACGTTTTGACTAAGAACGTTTGTTGGCCTATGTTCGGCCGGCTTTACAATGTTATAAATAAAGCTGCGACCAACTAATTGTTCACCAATCTTGTGGTCTGGGTGTCTTTGTGGGGGGGGGGGGATGTGAAAGAAAGGGGTTTGGCTCGAGTGGTGGTAAAGTGTTATGACTGCCGCCAGCCAAAGGATGGGGCATCCGGATACTTCGGTTAATGTCGCCGCGCCGCTGGGCAGGGTCCCGAGGCCGGCAGTAACCGGGTTCCCGGGGCCCCAGCCTGGTGGCGGTGGATTCGCGGCAGTGGGCAGGTGGGGGGGGGGGATGAGCGTAGGAGGAGTGCGGCCGGCACCAGCAAGTGGCGTGCACACGTAGTGCCTCACGATTGGTGCTGGTGCCGGTCGGGGGCGGAGCGGCGGCACGCGAGGGAGATCGCTGGCGTGCGCTCTCCCTCTTTGCAGCGTGGCCAGCCGCTGAAAAGGTTTACCACCCACCCAACCCATGCACGTGGTTGCCGGTTGGGGGGGGTTGTCGCAGCGGGGGATGGGGGGGGGGGGGTGGTTGCAGGTGTGGCGGGGTAGCCAGCCCGCGCACGCCCACCCCGTGGGGGCATTGGAGGTGAATGCCGCTTGGCAGAGGAGCGGCATTGCCCCAGGTTGGGGAGACATCACGGTTGTGATCTCTGCCCGGTGGGAAAATGCCGGCCTTTGCTAATAACATGGCGAGGCGGGCGGAGGGGCAATGGGGGGGTGGATGATGCACCACTTTGCTAGAAATGGCTGGTGGGGTATCATCCGGAATTCGGGAGGTGGAGGGGGGGGGGAAAAACGTTTTGACTAAGAACGTTTGTTGGCCTATGTTCGGCCGGCTTTACAATGTTATAAATAAAGCTGCGACCAACTAATTGTTCACCAATCTTGTGGTCTGGGTGTCTTTGTGGGGGGGGGGGGGATGTGAAAGAAAGGGGTTTGGCTCGAGTGGTGGTAAAGTGTTATGACTGCCGCCAGCCAAAGGATGGGGCATCCGGATACTTCGGTTGCCTGGATTAATTAGTGGGTGTCAGGAACTGGAGGAAAATAGCAAAGTATTATTGGGTTTTGACACACTGTGAGGGTCTTTTACTAAAGGCCGCTAAGGTTTCTCGCTTAATGAGCATTAGCAATGCATATTAAGTGCAAAGCCTTAGCATTAGCTTTTGGGCCATGACCAGTATGTTCCCGGCAGCTAATGTGCAACTGAGTACCATAAGAAGTGGCCAAGTAACACAGGTGCACCCAACAGCGCCCATAAAGGAACCATTAGATGAACCCATGCTAACTGTCATGCTGCTTTTGCGTGTTAATGTGTTCTCCATGCCCATGCTTTCTCTCTCATCTGCTCACTCTCAACATTAGTGCGTGAGGCCGGTTAACATGCGTTTTAGCAGTTTGTGACTGGCATGCCCTCGGGTTAGAGGTCCCTGCTGCCAGTTACCACTTGCTAAAACATGTGTTAACTGGTTAGGGTCGTTTGGTAAATGGGCCCCTAAGATAGATATCAAATCTTGGAAAAATGAAGGTTAGACATTCTGTAGGGAACATGTTTACATCATCTAGTTTAATACCAACTAGAATATTATGATAATAAACATGTTCTTGCAATTTAAAATTCAGCTAGCTTTATGTTAGCATAGTTGAAGATAGTATCATTAACAATTTAGTTGATAAGATTTTAGATTTAGTAAATGTATACATGAGCTAACATTTAGCTCAGGGCCAGATTTAAAGATTTTGTGTGCGCTGTACCCAGAACATAAAATTGCAAGTAATTGCAGGTCCAATGACTTTTTATACTTCTGGGAAATCTAAGCCTTTCATTTAAAGAAAATTCTAAAGTTGTGCAAAGACTGTAATAAGCCTTTAGACAGAGTATTGTGGCTTCAATCCACAAACTTGCAGAGCTCTCTACTTGTCAGCATAACTTGAAATATTTAGTAAAGCAGCATTTTTCATACTGTAAAGAAGGCGTTTAAAACAGCTTAGGGATATTCAGCTCTGTTTCCTGGAGATTTATGCTTGTGCATATGTTTTGAACAGCTTCAGACATTTCCAGAATATTCAGGACTAGGAGGCTTTCTCTGATTCAAACTGGAAGTTTTCAGAAATGTGCTATTTAACTTTTACAAGATATTTAACAATTTTGATGTCTGAATTATAAAAATCAAATTTGGAGACAGTCCAGATGAACTGTATTATTACTGCTACCATTATTTTTAATTTCTGTAATGGGTGTTTGGATGTATTTGAAACAGATTTACACAAAAAATGATGCCTGCTTCTATCTCCCTTCTCTTTTTTGTGTGATTGTGGGTTTCAACATAAAAAGACATCTATGATTTGCAAACCACTGTCAATTATCAATAAGGTTTTGTCCGTGTCACCACATACTTAGCTTAGCACTAGATCATAAAATGTACTCATGGAGAGTAATTTTGGACACATGGAGAGTAATTTTATAAGGGGCACCTAGATTAAAGCACATTTTTACCTGTGTCAATCATGCCAATTTTATTAAGTCAAGTAAGCACAAACTGGGAAATCCATGTTGAATTTAGGCACATTCATTAACACTGGCCTTATTACTGGCATACAGTTGTGGTCAACATTATTGGCACCATTGTATTTTAGGTATGTTGTGTACAATATCTTGAGAAATAATTGGAAATACAACAAACAAAATGTCTGTACAACCTAGATGTAGTAATTTTTGAAAAAAAATGATCTGAACAGATTAATGGCACCCTTTACTAATGTTTGGTTGCATGACTCTTTGCAGTTTCTTGTAACCATCTATAAGTTTCATACATCTAACTGCTGGTAGTTTCTTCCACTCTTCACTTGTGATTTGTTCCAGCTCATGAATTTTTCCAGGATTCCTTTTACCAATGGCACATTTCAGCTCTTTCCAAAAGTTCTCTATTGGACTGAGATCAGGACTATTACTGACCAGTTTAAAACAGTCCATTTGTTCCTTTTTAAACATTCTTTCATAGTTTTGGATGTATGTTTTGGATCATTGTCCTGCTGGAAGACCCATGACCTTCAACCCACACCTTGATAGTCTTCTGACTTCATGATTCCTTTAATACATTCCAGGCCTCCAGTTCCTGGGGCAGCAAAACAGCCCACGATATTATGGAAATACTCAAGGTGCTCTCCTGACAGACCAGCTGAGAACTCTGCAAGATCCTCCACCAGGTCATGCAGGTGCATGCCCATGTATAACTGGTATGCTTGGATCCGAGCTACCAGCATCGAACTCTGGTAACACTTCCTACCAAAGCCATCCCAGGGGCACCGAGGAGTGCATCTTGGAATTTTTAATTCTGCGCATAGCCGATTCCTCCACCATGGAGTTGTGAAAGTGTTGTGCCCTTTCAGATACAGGGCTCTTGCGCACTCAGTACATGGAATCAAGGCATCAGCTGACTGTTGACATCATGAGTGGTGTTTCCCACATCCTAAAGAGAAGCTGTTTCACTATGGGGTGGATCGGAACCATTAAGGGCTTCTTTTGGGGGAGTAGGGTACTGAAGGATTTCTAACTCCTCTGCCCAAGGTTCCTCCACTGCTCAGTAGTGAAGGGCAAAGCCTTACCCATATTCCCACACGAACTCGAGGAAGGAGAAGTCCTCAGGGGTGACCTCCTCCACTTGTACGTGGGCGAGAGATTAGAGGGGACATTGCAGTGATGGATGGTCTCTGCTGATTCCTCTTTGGTCTCCCAATCAGAGTCCGAGTCTGAGAGGAACTCAAAGTACTGCAGCAAATGAGTTGAAGGAATCCTAAGCTACCATCTGTCCAAACCCGAAGCACTCGGGCGGGGGGGGGGGGGGGCAACACCAACTGCACTGAAAGGGACCTTGAATGCTCATGGGATCTACCCAAGAGAGCATGGTGCTCTAGGATGGGCTTCACCTCTGCAGGTGAGGCACCTGTGGTGAACAGGGCCGTCACTGGAGCTGAGGAACCCGAGGTCACCGGGTCCCTGGCAGCCTGTTGAGTCAAGAATGCAGCAAGGATATGCTTTAAGGCCTGAATTTGCTGCCACCTGAGTCAGTGCCACAAACTTCAGTGCTGATGCTGGTTCCCTTGGCAGGGACTCCTCGATTGTAACAGGCTTGGGAGTCCCATATCGGCCCTCCGGGGCCTCAGGAGGCAACTCTTCCCACCTAGTTCTCATTTTTGGAGTGGCGCTGAGAGCTCTGATGCTGATGCCCATGGGTCTTCACTCTTGGTTCGGCATCATCCTTCAATGACGACAAGGTCGAAGTCCAGTCCTTCTGGGAGCGCTTCTTATCAAAGGAGAGTCACTATTCTGGTGCTTCACGACCCCTCAGATCCAAATGGACCTGGCCTCTGCATGAAGCTGAAGGCTTGGCAGGAGCCTTCAAGGGCGTGGATGTGGAGGATAATGTCGAGGCCAACATTGATGCCTCAGAACCAAACAGCAATTTCCACTGCCATTCCTGGTTCTTAAGCCCCTTGTGCGGCATCTGCAAACAGAGAGCACAGTCTGAGGGGATGTGGTCAGGCCCGAAGTATTGAAGGCACCAGCTGTGGCAGTCTGTAATAGAAATGGTCCAGCCACAATGGGTGCATTTCTTGAAGCCACTGGCCAATTTTGACATGGTAGGGAAGACAGCTTCTGCCAAGCCAAAGGACTCCAAAGTCCTCACTGACCAGGGGGGTGTGAGAGAAAAATCCTGTGCGATGAAAAAGGAGACAACAAGAAGATACTGTACAGCATGCAATATCAAAAATCAAGCCAAAAAACAATCAGCTAGATTCTGGGTCACAGACGGTGTCTGGAGGGCTCTGCGGAAAAAAGAAGACTGAGGTAAATATGGCTCCTTCAGGCAGGAAGACTGGCACACATGTGTGGAGCACCTTCCAAAAGCTTCCGATGGCAGCTGGGAAGCATTCCCACCCGGGCTTCGTTGCTGATGTCACCCATATGTGAGGACTAACAACATGCTTAGTCCTGGAGAACAAAAGCTATTGTACAGGTAGTAAGTTTATCTTTCCCAGTTAAAGTTGTAGTTACATGTGGGTTACTCTTTTTCCTCCCAGAAGTTATAAAGGGATATTCAGTAGCACTAATTGCTGTTAAATTTCCACTGGTGTTGTCACTACATGTCTCAGTGCTAACTGGTAAAGCATCGGGGCATGTCAGGGGCATCCTTGAGGGGGGGGGGGGGCGGTTGCAGTACCTATTGCTAAGCAGGTAGTGGTGATATCAAGCCACTACCTGGTTAATGAAATGCGGCGAAAGCCAGGAGCAGGACACCCTGACTTAACTTTTACCGCGTATCATTAATAGGGTAGCGTCTCAATATCGCCACTGCCCGGTTAGCGATTGGCAAATGTGTCCGGCCCAGATATTCAATGTCAGAGCCAGATATGACCCTGGCATTGAATATCCTGGTATAATGTTCAGTGCCAGTAGCTGAATATCAGGCCGAATACGATTTTAAATTACTCTTAAATCTCAATGACCATTTATGTCACTCTTCATCATTCTTGCATTTTAGTTATTTTTGCTGTTGGTTTTCCTGGTAGGGAAACCCTTACTTTAGATATTTAGACATCTTCCAGTGTGCCAGAAGCTGTATGAGAGAGAGACACAGGTTCTGAAACCAAGACAGGCGCTACCCAGTAAGCAGGGTAAGTGCTGCAGGGGGCACTGGAACTAGCCTCCCCCCACCCAGCCCTCTCCCCAATCTCCTGCCAAGCCCAGAAAGGAAGAACTCTGCTGCTCATGGGACTTGCTGCTCCCAAGGACACGATCTTCCCTTGCATGCAGATCTCTGCTGCCTGCGCTAATTGCTGCTCCCGTGGGCACATTCTTCCTGTCTGGGCCGTGATTGCCTCTGCATCATGATCGTGGTCAAGACAGGAAAATCATGCGCATGGGAGCAGCAAGTCCCACAAGCAGCGGAGCTCTGTATGCAAGGCCACAAAGACAACAAGATCATGCCCACGTGAGCAGCAAGTCCTGTTGGCAGAAGAGCTGCCAACCAGATCATGCCAATTGCAGGTCCCGAGGAGGGAATACAAGGGCAGTTGTTGGGGCCAGAGAGAGAGGGGCACAGAAGTTGGATTACATTTAAAGGGGCAGTGATTAACAGAGAGATTTTTTTTTGGGGGGGGGCCTGGATGAGACTGCAAAAGGTAAGTGAGAAAGGGACAGATTCTGGGAAAGGGGACAACAGGAGAGGGGCAGGAGGGTGGAGGGAAGATACTGGACATGGGGATGGAGGGATAAGGAGACAGGGGGACTTAACATGGAAAGAAAATGTTGGAGGCAGGGGGTATCACAGGAAAACAAATGGCAAATGTTAGACAAGGAGGGGTCACAAGAAAACAGGAGATGCTGGACACTGAGGGCATTGGGAGATGGAGGGGAAATGCAAGATGCAGGGGCGGAATAAGGAGCCAGAAGGGACATGCTAAATGCCGGGGCTAAGGATATTAAGGGAAGATACTTGACATGGGAAGTGGACATAAGGAGAATGGGCACAAGGACAAGCAAGGAGTGGGGATACTGGACATGTGGGGTTATAGGGAGACTATGGGAAGATGTTGGACATGGGAGTGGAACAGAGGGAAACAGTGGAGATATAGGACACAGGTGTAATAGGGAGAGAGAGAGAGGAGAAAATTGACATGGGTTAAGTAGGGTTATGGTTATGGTTATGGTTCAGTGTATTTGATATGCCACAAAAGTGCTTAAATATAAGAAAGTCAGAAAAGAATGCAATTTCTTCAATAGGACAGCAGAGGACAGACAGACAAAAGAGGTGGGTGGTATGGAGACGGGGGAGAAGCTAGACACAAGGGAATAGGAATGGAGAAGGGAAATGCTGGATAAGAGGATAGGAAGGAATAGGGGGACACAGAAGGATAGAGAAAGAGAGAGCAGAGATACTGGATGGAGGGAAAAAAGAGAGAGAGAGAGGAGAGAGACACTGGATGGGGAGGGTGAAAGATGTTAGACATGGAGAGGAAAGAGAGAGCAAGTGAAAAAACTGGGGAATAATGGACCTGGGAAGAAGAGGTGGGAAATGAGGGGACTGGGGTAAGGGTTGAAAAGTGGTAGACAGATAGAGTAAAAAAAGAGAGGGATTGAGGACTGGGTGGTAAGAAAGAGTAGTGAAATCCGAGTGGACAGAGAAAAATAAATGGAAGAAAGCTAAAAGGAAAAGATCAATTCCAAGATGGAAAGAACTGAAGAAAATAAAAGGAGAGACAAGAAATGGTAGATGGACTAGAGACCGAAGAAAGAGATCTAATAGACAGAAGAAAGCACAAACCTCAGCTTGGGACCAGCATGATCAGAGAATAAAATGATCAGAAACAAAGGTTGAACAAAATTTTATTTTTAATTTAGTAATCAGACTTTGCGTTATTTTTGGGGCGTGTTTACTAAGGTGCATTTAGGCTTTTGCAGCTAACGCCATGCATTAGTGCTGCTAGCGCTGCATTAACTGCAAAAGCAGTGTGTTATCTGCTGAGGCTGCATTTCCCCAGCAAATAATTCTGCTAAACTGCAGGAGTCGCGGAGCAGCAGTACTGCAGATGCAGCTAACACCACCCATTGAGGTGGTGTTTGCTGTACCTGTGAGATCTGCCCAATTTGCAGTTACCGTGCACTGTAGACACCCGTGGTAATCACATGTTACAGGTATTCCCACTCTGCCCTCTCTCTGTCCAGGTGCTCAGATAGTGCAGAAAAGTCCTGTGCTATCTGCTTTTACTCAGGTTAGCTGATACCACCCAGCGATAATCTCATGTTATAGCTGTGTTAGCAGCTATTGCACTTAGTAAACTTGCCCCTTTATATTTTACACAATACAGGGAAATGCATCTATTTCTATTTCTCTGGTATTGCACTGCAGACAGAGTTTAGCTTCTTGGGTTTCAGTTTAACTTTTGCAAAACATACTTTTATCTTTAGGTTGTAGGTTATTTTATTTTTGGTGAGGGTCCGTGTTCTGAGTGTGTGACCGAGACCAGGTATTCTGTTAACATGGAGTTTGCTCATACATTCGGAATCTGTACTGTAGTAATATGACTTGTTCAGCTTTTCAAATAGATATATGGATGTTCGAGGGCCTGCTACAATATTTAGAGTGATGCTTGTTCTGGGTAGGTTTCTTATGTGAGTTTTGGAAATAGCTGCTGATATGGTATAGTATATTTGTTTCGTAGAGCCACAGTGACTTTTGTTGGATTTTGTATTAGTTCGCAATATGCATGGTACTGGAGAAAACCTGTATATTGTCGTGCCCTCTCTGGCCAAGCGGTAGCTACTGGTATTGCAAGGCTCTGGAGGGTGGTAGTTGTGCCTTCACTGATATAAACCACAAAACACTTCTTTCCAAATTAAAGGGTTTTATTCCCCGTCCCTTGAGGGTACTTTTATCTTCAGGAACATAAATCAAATGCCTTGCTTGGACATATAACATAAAATAACAAAAGCAAACAGAACTTGCTTCCTTCAGCTTTCAAAACAACAAATAAATGAAAAGAACAAAATAGCTTAAATATTTCAATATGGTTCTTTCTCCTGTAGCTGACAGCACAGCTTATATCTGCTTCATTTAGAGAGAGTTGCAGCCTGTTGCTTATAACACTAAAGCTATGACACAAACTAATTACTTATCTGAGAGAGAACTCAGGTTCAATCAAGGTCAAAGAGCAGTCCATCAATTCTGGCATATCATATTCTTCTGCATTTTGATATTCCATTAACTCCGGCTGACTGGAAGGCTCATTCTGGACCTCAGCAGTAACGTGGGAGAATGGCTGGTTAACCTCGTCAGACAGGAAGTTCCTCTCTTCCTTAGAGCTAGTGTCTCTCTGGGAATTACCATGTATTCTAGAGTTGAGCTTTTCAGGGCTCTGCCCCTGCTGGTATTTTAGAATATAGCTCAACTCTTGGTTTGCTCTGCTAGTGGGATAATTAAGGGAATTTCTCTGCTGGTTCAGGCTTCCCTTTTGTAACCCAGCTGAGCTAGATTGGAGAGCTCGTGACGGAGTTTCACAGGGAGCTGTGAGCTTACAATGACTACAAAACTCTTCAGCTTTATCTGGTAAGTAAAACCTTTTTCTTCTAGGGTTTTTAAAACCAGAAGAAGGGATATTTTCAGCCTCTAGATAGTGGGACCTTGTATGCCTATTTCCATACCTCCAGGGTTGTCTTCTTTCATATGGCAAATCACTCTTGCATTCACTCTGTGCACTGGAACCTGCAACTGCAGTCTTCTTACGTCTCTCTGGCTCAAACACACTATCTGGCTGTTGATATCTCTCAGCTTCACTCAGGTCTTCGGTTCCCCTCTGACCTTCACGCTGGCTCTCTAGTTGCTCCAAAGCCTCATTGTCACTCTCTCTTACATTCTCATACCTGCTCCATGCTTCCCAGGGTTTTAGCTGCCTTTGCTGTATTCCCTCAGAGTGTGTCCATGGCTGCTTCAGCTCCTCTCTCTCTCTCTCTGATTGTCTGGGAGCCTATTTTATCCCAGTGTTTCCTTGCTCCACCCCCACCCAGCTGAACCCTGTCAGGTAAAGTGAATTCCCTTCCTTTGCTGGCTGGGTGTGTCCTCATTGGGCTTTTGCACGTGTTTCTAGGTTGCTCACGGTAACCATCTGACATTTCCTTGTTTACCCTGTCACTTTTTCTGTGCTCCTTTATGCTGAACTGCATTTTCTCGGGTTGTTTAGGGTCTGCACTGTTACAATATATATTTTTTAAAATATATATTGAGTGTATGGGTGAATGACCTAGTACTGCTCCACACCCTTATTGAGGGAGGGGTTTGTGTGGATGCAGAATATATGTTCATAAAAAAAACAAGAACCATAAACAATAATGACAAAATAAAATGTTATAATTTTAGAATTTGGTGTTATAAACTGCGCTCTGGTTCTCATTTTTTCTTTTAGTTCCTTGGAGTGTGAGCATCTTGCATTTCCTTTGTTTTTTGCAGAATATATATTTATATTTATTTATTTATTTATTTAGCTGTATTTGTATCCCGCTTTTCACCGGCTGGTCCAATGTGCAGTTTGGGTTGCTAAGCCCTTCTTGTTGTTCGACATCATGCAAAAAGAGTTCAGAAGGGAGTTTTGGGAAAGGGGGGGGGGGAGTGATGTGTAGCCAGCATTCATAGTAATGAGGGAGAGGGCGCTGATCTATAAGTTGCAGGGGGGGGGGGGGCGCTAGCACCAGCCTTGCCTGAAACTGTGCTGGAGTCACTACTTCTACTTCTACTACAACTACTACTACAAATCATTTGTATAGCGCTGCAAGACGTATGCAGTGCTGTACAGAGACATATAAGAGACAGTCCCTGCTTATCAGAGCTTATAGTCTAGTCAAGACAGACAGGACTGGGGACTAGAATATATCGAGGGGAATGGTAAGAAAGCACATAGAAGGTGAACAGGAGACTAAGAGGATCAGGATCCAAAAGCAGCCTCAATGCAATGAGTTTCTGTCTTGGATTTGAATAGGCACTACCGAAAAAAGAAAGGAACCCTGTATCCCCCAAAATGTTTAGAAAAATCCTATATCAAAATACAAAAATATCATGCATCAGTTAAGTGGAAGAAAAAAACCACAGAGACCAACCAATAAGGCCAACCAAACCTTCTACATGACTTACATCATTGGTCAGAAAGAAACTCCAATTGGATAGAGCTATAATGAATTTTTTAAGCCTTACTCCAATGTACATCAAAACACTATTCAAACATTTATAAATACCCTTCTATTATAACAAACATCAATGCATGAGCTCAAAACCCCCCCAAAATAAAATATTTCCCCTCTTAATCAATGATGCCAGCTCCATTTAATATGTCATGAATTGCAATGCCGTCAGAGTTTTGCAGAAAATGCTGCATCAGGGAATGAAGACTGATACCAAAACACTACTTACTCAGCCACCACTGTGTTCTGCTCACCGCGGTAAGAATAGGGCCAGAGACGGAGCTTGGCATACCAACTCGGGTAGTTTGTTTCAGGTATAAGGAACAGCAAGGAAGAAAGATCAAAGTTTGGAGTTGGCAGTGGCAAAGAAGGGTACATACAGATAGACGGGATCTGCAAGAAGAGCGGAGTTGCCAAGGAAGGGTGTAAGGAGAGATAAGAGAGGAAAGGTAGTGAGGAGCAGCAGAATGAATGCACTTAGTAGGAGAAGTTTGGACTGGATGCGGAAGCAGATAGGGAGCAAATGAAGTGACTTGAGAAGAGGAATTACATGAACATAGCGATACTGGTGGAAGATTAGTCATGCAGCTGAGTTTTGAACAGATTGAAGTGGAGAGACATGATTCAGAGGGAAACCTGCAAGAAAGAGGTTGCAATAGTCTAGATAAGAGGTGACTAGAGAGTGGATAAGGGTCTTGGTAGTGTGTTCAAAAAGGAAGGAGTGAATTTTGCTGATCTTATCCTGTACAGAAAGAAACAACAGGTTTTAGCTATCTTTTGGATGTATGTGGAGAAGGAGAAGGAGGAGTGAAAGATGATCCCAAGATTGCAAGCTGAGGAAACAGGGAGGATTAGAGTGTTATCCACAGAAATAAAGGAGGTGGGTTTAGGAGGGACGATAAGAAGCTCGGTTTTGACCATGTTCAGTTTCAGACAGTGGTGAGACATCCAGGCAGCAATGTCAGATAAACAGGCAGAGATCCGTGTCTAGATTCCTGGAGAGATTTCAGACACACATGAATCTAGTATCACTGGCATATGATGAGTGCTGGGTTCCATTGTTTCAAAGAGTTGGAGGCTTCTGTGGAAACAGATCCCTGAACATGATCTACAACTCCTGACTTGGATATATTTGAAGAGTTGGTTGATGGTACAGTTCTGCAGGCAGGGCTTCTCTCCTTATGAGACAGTGGGGCACTGGCAGATTTTGCACAGCATCAACCATCTGCTCACCCTCTCCTGAAATACTGCTCTGATGCCTGCTGCTCACTCTTGATGGCATGCGTAGCGGTGAACTAACAGCCCCTGACCAAAGCAAAGTCACTCTTTCTCTCTGTTAGTGTAGTGGCTGTATGCCAAAGACAGTAAATTGTTTTGGGGAGTGGCTTTCATACAAACCTGATCTATCCCTCCCGGAGGCGTTTGCTTCCAGCCGAAATGACTGACAACAAGAAACTCCCCTTTTCTGGAAAGTGTGAGGTTCCTCTATGACTTTCATTATAATTTTGGCTCCCAGTGCACTTCCAGGCCAAGTTCAAAACAATACTCCTAATCTTCAAAATCCTACACAAATCATCTGCAAATATTCTACAGGAGCTGATCAGTCGAGACACCAACACATGCCCCAGGAGAACTAATAATAAAAACATGATCGTTACCCCATCTGAATACAAGAAATCCAACCAGACTACCTCTGCTAGAGCATTTTCCCTCTCTGACCCAGCGCTATGGAACTCTCTACTGGAATCAGAATGAATGCGGACATTAAGGACTTCCGCAAAAAGCTAAAGACGCACCTCTATACTGAACACTTCAGTCACAACACATAAGTAAAGCATAAATAATACATCCCACATCATACTATCATACATCTATAAAGCCAACGTAACACACTGCATTCCCAGTTAATTTAAAGTGATCTATCACCGTCCCATACCTGTCCTTTCCATTGTATATAGTTCCCCCATTTATGTTTTATAAGTTTGTAAGTATATCATTATGTTATAGACTCAGTTTAATGTAGCAGTCAACATTGTTATACTCTCCCTTGTTGTCTGTATAAGTTTCTGTTTGATATAAACTGCTCTGATTGAAGGATAGAGCGGTAGAAAAAAACAAAATAAATAAATAGTAGGGACAGTAGATTTTGCTGCTGCTCACAAAGCGACCATCCAAGCAGTCTCTACAATTTTCATAGATGCCATTGTTTTGGACTTGCATACCTGGCACATTGTATCCCATTGGAAAGTTATATTCATTTGTGAAACATCCTTCTAATTAACTAATGTTATTTATATTGCAAGAGTCAGTAAAATGTTGCTTGGAATACTTTAAAGTGTCTGCTTTATTACTCCCCAAAAGATTAGAACACTAGAGAATTGCATGTATCAAAGGAATATATGTGCAGTAGAACTTTTAAGAAAAGATTGCTTGTTTGGGATTTAGTGAAGAATCACTGTCATCTACATTAAGTCTTTTGACATTATTAGATTATTGTCTGCTGCCTCAGGGGATATGTTCTTTGTTACATTGGAGACAGAACAATCTGGCAGGCACATTTGCTAATGTGTGCGACAGCATTAACGCACATTACCAGTAAGTAGACTCTATTGCTTTAAATGGGACTTGTAGTAAAATAATGTGTTAACCTTGTTAATGCATGCAAAGCTTGTAGCACATATTAGTAACTATGCCTGTGAGTCAGATGTGTTTTAGAAGAGAACTCTTTTGGTAACTTTCACAGTGGATGTTTATAATACAGTTATTGCCTATTTCTTTCATAACATTGCTAAACTCTTTTTAGATTATTTTGTTTGATTGTTCCCAGGCAACAGACGCCAAAAGGAAAGACTTTTTAGGCCTTATGATCTGAGCTAATCAAGCTTGGAACCAACTTTACTCTTAAATATCATGCAAAGTTTATATCCTATCTAGAATATAAACAAGTAACACTTACTTGTTTTGGGAATTCTGAATATTAAACATAATTGCCTCATAAGAAAGTACCTGTGGACATTACACCTTCATTTACTATTTTTTCTGATGAAACTGACAGGAATAATTTTGAAATGTAAAAAGTGCATACATTGTTGCAATCTCTCTCCAAGTCCTCCCCCATCATGTCTCTTCTCAATAGAAGAAAGGGTACATTTATTTTTAGTTTAGTTTATTATGATTTTATATACTACCTATAGCAGTGGCAATGGGGTACACAAGGATGTTAGACAACCAAGGGATACATGTTTATGTTTATGCTTATTAGATTTGATATACCGCCCTTCGTATAATAGCAGAGTGGTGTACAATTACATAAAATCAAAAGAACTGCCAATGGCCAAGGAAAAAAGAAAGGAAGTTACAATGTAAACAGAACAGTGAAGAGTAGGCCATGCGTACCAGACAGGAGAAGCAGAGACACTGAGGGGCAGAGGGAAGAAATCACACAGGAGGTGTGGGAAGGTCAAAGGCTGAGGAGAGCAGGTGAGTCTTCAGGAGTGCTTTAAAGGTATGGTAGTTATGTTCAAGTCTGAGAGAAGAGGGCAGTGAGTTCCAGAGTGAGGGTCCAATGAAGAAAAAAGCCGAGGAACGAGTAGAATGCAGGTGGGCTCGGGAAGGGGAAGGGAAGTGAAGACGGTTTATGTGGATTGACCGGAGAGCACGACTGGGAGTGTGAGATTGAATGAGGTCCGCCAGATACTGAGGGGTGTGCATGTAGAGAACCTGGTGTATGAAGGTAAGGAGCTTGAAGCGAATATGGTGTTCTACAGGTAGCCAGTGGAGGTGCAGAAAGAGAGGAGTAACGTGGTCGAAATGAGCAGAGTGGGTGAGCAAGTGGGCTGCCGTGTTTTGAATGCATTGAAGCCTATATAACTGGGATTGAGGGATACCGGCAAGGACAGAGTTACAGAAATCAAAGCGGGAGATGATGAGGGAGAGTGCAAGAGTGGTGACGGCTTGGGTAGTAAGAAAGGGATGAACAGCGTGGATCTGACAGAGGTAGAAAAAATAAGTTTTAGTGACATGGCAAATGTGATCATGGAAAAAGAGATTAGAGTCAACAAGAATACCAAGGTACCGAAAACAGTATACTAGAGGGATAGAAGATCCAGCAAAGGATGGGGCTAATTGTGGACAGGGACTACTATGGGGGAACCAGATAGCAAGAGTTTTAGAGAGATTCAAGTATAAGCAATTTGTGGAAAGCCAGCCGACAACAGAGAGGAGACATGAGTTGAGAGGGGAGAGATCTGGCTGAAGAGGAGAGGTGTGATGAAGAAGAACAAGGTTATCTGCATAGTAGAAAGCTGGTATCCCAGATTTCTGAATGAGAAGGGCAAGGGGTGCTAGGAAGACATTGAACAGAAGAGGTGCGAGGACTGATCCTTGTGGAACACCACAGTGCATAGGGACAGGATCAGAAGAAGCAATTGAAGAGGAGTGAGAAAGGACGGAATAGGACCAGGAGAAAGATAGGAGTGAAACCAGCGATAGACAGTGCCACGAAGGCCAGCATTGCAGGGGCGGGAAAGAAGAAGAGAGTGATCCACAAGGTCAAAAGCCGCAGAAAGGTCTAAGGATACTGTCACCGAAATATCACCACGGTCATGTGCGACATGCAGTTCATTGAGGAAGGCATGAAGGATTGTCTCCACGCTGTGACCCGGACAGAAGCCTGATTGACGAGGGTGAAGAAAATTAATAGTGTCCAAGTGGTGGGAGAGTTGTGCAGACTGCTTTCTCAAGTATTTTAATGAGAAAAGGGAGGTGAGAGACTGGTCGGTAGTGAGCAGGAACGAGAGGGTTGAGGGAGGAGTTCTTGAGAATGGGGCATATGAGTGCACGCTTCCAAGTGTGATGGAAAGTACCAATGGAGAGGCTAGTGTTAATCATGGTGAGGATAGAGGGAGGAAGAGCAAGTGAAGGAATGAGGAGCCAGGATGAGGGAATGGGATCAAGAGAGCAAGTAGTTTTGTTTGAAGAGGAAATAGATTTGATGAGCTCAGTAATGGTAAGTGGGTAGAATGAACCCCAAATGTTCGAAAACGAGGGGGTGAGAGGAGGAGAGGGGGGAAGATATTGGGGGGGGGGGATAATTCGGTAGCGATGTGCGAAGATCCAGGATTTTAGAGTCAAAGAAGAAGGCCAGCTGTAGAGGGCTGGGAGTGACCAGAGGAGGTGGAAGGTGGGATGTATTCTGGAGAGATGTAAGAGATTTGAGGACTGTGTAAAGACGGTGAGTCTGATTCGGGACAGTGGCAATTGTGGTAGAAAAATAGGTCTGCTTGGTAAGGTGGACTTGAGACCAGTAGTGGGAGTGGTGTTGCTTGAAAGACTGTAGCGAAGATGGGGAATGAGATCTCCTCCACAGCCGCTCTGCCCGGCACAGCTCAGAGCGGAGAAGGCGGAGGCCAGGATGAAACCAGGGTTGTGAAGGATGGAGACGAGGAAGACAAGGTCAGAGTGGAGCTATTTTATCCAGAGCTGTGGAAAGACAGGAAGTCCAAAGTGAGACCTGTGAGTTAGGAGAAAGGGAGGGGAACTCAGCAGGTAGAAGAACATCGGCTGCAGGAAAGTGCTGAAGAGTGAGGGGAGTAATCCAGCGTTTATAGCACACAAAGGTTGGGGTGGAAATGATGGATAAGCCTGTGGAAGGGGGAGAGGCAGAGTATGGAAAGAGACAGCGAAAAGTTAGACAGTAATGGTCAGTCCAGAGTAAAGGAGTCGTACGAAAATCGTTCAATAGGAAGATGGAGTCTGAAGGGGAAATGATGAGGTCCAGGGTATGACCAGATGGGTTGGGAGGGTGATATGTTGAGTGAGGGACAGATCTCGAAGGAGGGAGATAAATGAATGTTCCCTAGAGGAGGAGGGGGAGTCAAGGTGTAGATTAAAGTCACCCGCAACTATTAGGTGAGGATAGTATACCGAGAGGTCAGAGATTGTTAGGAGAAGAGCATCCCAGAGATGAGAGCGGATTGCTGGAGGAGAGTAGAGGAGCAGAATGTGCAGAGGTGGGAAGGTGTGGAGACAGAGGAGAAGGGCTTCCGGGTAGTGGAGTAAAGTAGAGGAGACTTGTTGAAAGGAAATAGGGGAGCGAATAAGAGCTGCAACGCCACCATCAGCACGATGTAAACGGGGAACAGAGACCGCAGAGAAACCAGGGGAAGACAGTGAGCGAGGAGAGCGTCTTCTCCCTCTTGAAGCCATGTCTCAGAAATAAGTAAGAGATCCAGAGCCTCTCATATAGTGAGGTCCTGTATTAGTAAAGTTTTAGATCTCAGGGAGCAACAGTTAAGAAGTCCCAGTTTGCCAGGTTGCCAGTTTGCAGGTTGCCAGGGCATTGGGATTGAGAGTGGGAAGGAAAACAAGAGGAGGATCTAGGTTACACTTGATGGCAAAAGAATAAGTAAGGAAGAACACCAGGGAGGGAAAGGGAGAGGGAGACAAGGACACATTTATGTTTATGTGAAGGCACATTTTAAAAATAAACTTCTAGGAGTGATCTGGGATGGGCAAATCAAAAAGTATGAAAAGCCCGGCCACGTGCAAGTTTTGGCCTGATTTAGAAACTTGCATGTGCCTGAAATGGATGGTGGTGGCCACGTCCACAAAGACATCCCCTCAATAAAATTTTGGAACAAGAACATCTATCCTATGTTGCATACATGTCCCTGCCTGCTGTTTTGCAAGCAGAGACATGCATTGGCATGTTGATCAGAAAACAAGTATCCGCATTTCCCTTCCATTTTCTTTTTGGTCATGAAGAGTATTGCAGATATCAGAGTACCTTCTTCTGTACTCCGTTTAGTTATTTTGGTGGCAGAATGAGAACTTTACAGATACTATTTGTGCCCTTGTGCAGGAATAGACATGGACATTACAGCAGTTGGGTTTGCTCCCCATTTCTGAAATCAAGCATGTCCAGAATGTCCTGAACATGTCTTCGCCACACCCCCTTGTGACATGGACATTTTCATCCTGGAGATGTCCATGTACCTGGATTTCTACAATGGCTCTAGGATATATTCAGAATTTGCCTGTCTACATGCTCATTTCTAGACATCCAACTCACAAATAGGAGTTCTAAAATGACCCTTTTAGTACTTAGCTCACTACTACTACTACTACTACTACTACTGAAATTTGTGTAGCACTACAAGATGTACACAGCAGCACACAGACACATATAAAAGATGATCCCTGCTCATCAGAGCTTACAATCTAGTCAAGACAGACAACACAGTAGCTGTAGACATGGGATACATCTAGGGGAATGATAAAGAAACACAAAGGAGATCAGGTGAGTCAAGATCCAAACGCAGCAGAGAAGAGGTGAGTTTTCAGCCTGGATTTGAAAAGAGTCAGAGAAGGCGCCAGTCGTAGTAACTTTCCAGTAGTAGTTCAAGGTGAATTATAGTCTGGTATAGAAAGTATTTCTCTGTACCCAGAAGACTTACAATCTAAGCCCGAATGCACTGTGGAAGTACAGTTGTGGTGAATATTATTGGTAACCTTGCATTTTAGGTATGTTGTGCACAATATCTTGAGAAATAATTGGAAATATTCCAATTGTATGTCATCATAATATTTTTTTGGTATGTTCAAATGTATACAACAAAAAAAAAGATGTCTGTGCAACTTAGACATAGTAATTTCTGAGAAAAAAAAAACACAAAATATGACCTGGACAGGATTAATGGCGACCTTCACTAATATTTGGTTAAACAACCCTTGGCAGTGATGACAGCCTCCAAATGTTCTTGTAGCCAACTATAAGTTTAGTTTATCTGTCTGCTGATAGTTTACTCCTACTCTTCAACTGTGCTTTGTTCCAGCTCATGAATGTTTCCAGGATGCCTTTTACCAATGGCAGATTTCAGCTCTTTCTAAAGGCTCTCGATTGGATTGAGATCAGGACTTACTGCTGGCCAGTTTAAAACAGTCCAATTGTTTCTTTTTAACCATTCTTTTGTATTTTTGGATATAAGTTTTGGGTCATTGTCCTGCTGAAGGACCTATGACCTTCGACCCAAACCTCACTTTCTGATACTAGGTAGCACATTTTGCTCCAAAATACCTTGGTTGTCCGCTTACTTCATGATTCCTTTAATACGTTCCAGTCATCCAGTTCCTGAGGCAGCAAAAAAGCCCCACAACATTATGGAGCCTCCACCATATTTAACTGTAGGAGGGGTGTTTTTTTTCTTATAATCTTTATTTCTTTGCCTGTAAGTGTATCATTGGTCTGCATTGACAAAGAGTTCAAATTTCATTTCATCTGTCCATAGAACATTTTCCAGAATGATTGTGGTTTCTCAAGGTGGGTTTGGGCAAAGATCAGGTATGCTTTTTTATGTCTGACTTTGAGCAGTGTGGTACTCCTTGGCCTTCGCCTATAAAATCCTTATTTGTTTAGTATGCGGTGTATGGTGTAAGTTGAAACCACCACTCCAGATTGCTTCAAGTGAGCCTTAAGCTCTTTGGATGTTGTACATAGTGTTTTTCCAACAGTTTGCACTAACCTTCAAAGACTTCTTGAATTAATTTTCCTCTTCCGACCATGTCTTGGGAGGTTCTTGACAGTTTTATGTACAGAAAACATCTTAATAAATTGAGATCTGTAGACACAGGAATCCCAAGGACTTTGGGGGTTGCCTTGTACCCCTTTGAAGTTTGATGTTTGGTGATAATGGCTTTTCTGACAGTCTCAGGCAGCTCTCTTGTTTTCACTATTGTGAAAATGGAACAGGGAGTAAATGTGGCTATTTTCAGCATTAGAGATAGCATTCATTAGTTGATTCAAGTCATGTGAGTACTGCAATTGATCACAGATGTCTCTAATTTTATTGCTATAGGAATGTGGTTCTTCTGTTTAAACTGATTTGAATTGTTTATAAGTGTGCCAGTAATAATGTTCTTATAAACTAATCTGTGATTCACCTCACTTAATACCTAGCAGATCAAAGAGATAAATAGTGTCCATTTATAGATACCCTAAAGAAACAATTATTTATGTCGGATCGTTTGCCTTGAAAGGGAACTTTCCCTTTCTTGTAGCAAACCCTCCTTTTTTCTTCAAATTAAAAGAGTGCACTCATTCTTTACATTCCACCGAGGCAAGATTATAAAATCATCCTCAGTCCCCCGAGATGAACAAAGTAAACGAGTACTTAACCTAAAGTCCACTTGATTCCTCCGAATTATACTGGATAAAAGCTATCCCTCACGTACTTCTTCAACAGTTATGTTCTTGTTTTCTTCACCCTCTCGGGCAACATCTTCCAAATTTCACAACGGATCCCTCTATGAAGGCGCATGTCAAACTTGTACACAATATCGTGTTTCAGACCGTGAGACTCCTGGTCCTTCTTCATGCAATATACGACCTAAATTTATTCCCATTCCATTTCCTTTTAAAGCCAGCCTCGTTCCCACCTTAAGCAATAACGGGCTATCATTGGCTGTCTGAACTAATCAGGTAACCAAACTCCACCAATCTAGACAGAGGTTAAGGCCTGTTTGCATTACTGATTGTAAGCGATAAATCCAAGACTGCTCTCTAAGTTATAAACTTTTTAAGCGATCTCCTCCCTGTATCCGCTCCGGGATAAAGTCTATAATTCGCCATTTAAGATCTTGAAATGTATGGTTAAATTCTTGACAGTGATGAGCCAGCGGGGCCGTTAATACTTTAGTATTTATCCGAGAACGATGTTTTAATAACCTCCTCTTCATAGGTCGAGACGTCCGTCCTACATAATTTTTCTGACGGGCAAAACAGAATATATACAACATATGCACTAGCGCATGTTGTATAATATTGACTTTCAATCTTTGACTCCTGTAGTAAGATCTTCCCATACTAAGCTTTCCACAGTGGTGTCACAAAAATCACATGTCCCACATTTATAATGTCCTTTTGACCCACTCTCTAAATTGTCTAACGGAGAATGTATTAATAAATCTGCCATGTTGCGACCTATTTGAAATGCAAACATTAGTGGATTCCAAAAACAAGAATATAAAGATAGTGTCTCCCAATGTTTCTTCATTATTTGCATAATTTGCACAGTATTGGGCATATAAGGCAGAATCCCAACATAAGATGCTTGTTCATCCAGTTTTGGAGTGGGTTGTTCTAAAGTCTCCTCTGGTCACCCCTCTGGTTAATTAAATCTCGCTCTTCTATAAGCCTTATTAATAATTTTCAAAGGATAACCCCTTTCGCTCAATCAACTTTTGAGATCCCTAGCATGAAGTTTGAATTGTTCTAAAGTAGAGCATAGGTGCCTTAACCAAAGAAATTGCCCAGTGGGTAGACCCCGGCGAAGAGGGTGGAAACTCTGATAATGAAGGAGGGTGTTCCTCTGAACTGGTTTCCGGTAAAGTGGGTCCATCTTTATATTGTTGTACACGTTTGAGATGCGTCTTCATAGAGGGATTCATTGTGAAATTTGGAAGATGCTGCCCGAGAGGGTGAAGAAAACAAGAACATAACTGTTGAAGAAGTACGTGAGGGATAGCTTTTATCCACTATAATTCAGAGGAATCAAGCGGACTTTAGGTTAAGTACTCGTTTACTTTGTTCATCTCGGGGGACTGAGGATGATTTTATAATCTTTTCTCGGTGGAAGGTAAAGAGTGAGTTAACTCTTTTAATTTGAAGAAAAAAAGGAGGGTTTGCTACGAGAAAGGGAAAGTTCCCTTTCAAGGCAAACAATCTGACATAAATAATTGCTTTTTTAGGGTATCTATGAATGGACACTGTTTATCTCTTTGATCTGCTAGGTATTAAGTGGGGTGAATCACAGATTAGTTTATAAGTTTCTTGATGACTGTATGATCATGGCATCTGAAGATCAAGGTTTTTCCAATACTTCTACCTTTGCTTTTACGGAAGAACGTATTAATCAATTTTTAACATGACCTACGTTTGATGATGAATTACACATTACACAGGTAAAGACTTATACTTCTTGGACTGATTTTAAGAATTTGAATAAGAAAGTAACCCGAGTACAGTTACATGCTGCGACAATGACCCAGTATTTGAAACAGAGTATGATTCCTAGAGGGTTAAGAGTATTGAAACCCCCACATATGTTTCAAGAGGATAAAATTTTTTATTATGCTTGGAACAGTATCCTTAATAAATGCGGGTTAGATCTAATCGCATTATTAATTAATCATTTATCTGAGGAAGAAAAAATTTGCAATCTCAATTGTCCTCATTGACAGATCAATTAAAGGAAACCATGACGCCGGTGAAATTTAACGGCAGAAAAGGAAGCATATGATATTCAATTATCACAATTTAGAAATTCACTTCACCAAGTGAAAATCCAGAAGTTCATGCGGGACACTAATGATTATGAGAAAGATCAGGTTTGCACATGGCGATCGCAGTATAAAGGGGATCCTAAAAAAACCCTAAACATATTACAAATGGCACAAAATGTAGCTGCCAGGGTCATAATGAAGAAAAATCTAAGTGACCACATCACACCAGTACTAATTCAATTACACTGGCTACCCATAACAGCTCGCACAAAATACAAAATACTAACAACCACCTTCAAACTCATCCACAACTTAGCACCTTCCTTCCTCAACAACCTAGTAAGATTGCAACCTCCTACCCGAAACAGAAGAACCCACAATTCCAACATCCTTCACACTCCAACAGATATAAGATCTGCCAAAGCTAACACCAGCCACAGGGCTTTCTCATATGCGGCGCCAACACTGTGGAACCAACTCCCACCAGAACTACGAGCTAGCAATGACCTTCTAGACTTCAGAAAGAAACTCAAAACGCACATTTTCCAATCACATTTCAACCTGAACTAAATCCACAGATGGAGCAGCCCCTGACCACTGTGTCCAAGAAGATTATCCTGTATATATGTATTTATGTATATATGTAAATGAACTCCCCCATAGCTAAGAAGTGTTAACTCTGTATGATGTGCTTTTCTGACAATCTGTATGTAAACAAAATTTGTACCTGCCTTGATTCGGCAGTTTCACAATAGTAATCCTACCCGCTTCTGATCGCTGGAAGGAGCGGGCTACAAATGCTTGCTAAATAAAATAAATAAATAATACACAAAAACATGTTACTTTTGAAGATACGGAGGAGGATGACAGTAGCGATTCTATGGAGAATGGACAGAGGAATAAAAAATCACATGACAGTAAATATGCGGTGCAGGTTTTTTCAAGAGGCCGCTCTTATTCATGCCAGCCTCAATACCAACATCAAGGGGAGGGTCGCAGGGGACCAATAACCCGCTCATCTTCAAAGCAGCAGTGATAGATTTGATGTCACAATCTCTCCCTGTGCTCAATTGGAGATTCTGAATTTAGGGCTTTCTTTTGTCCCAACTAATAGATATAATCCTTTTCACATGTGGATTGCTCTGTATCGGTTCTTTCATAAGATACAAGTAACCCATTTTTTTGCAACAAAACCACCTTCAGAGATTGTGGATGATTCTGTCTGCAGGCTACGCTCAAAATGGATACTACCAGGGCCTATAGATACAGCTATCTCTACATTTCAAAGTTTGGTCTTACAAGATGTGCAATCTATGGAAGAGAGGTCTGGTTTGACTTTTTCTAATTTGTCCACCACACAACAGAAGGATTTGTGAGCTTTACGTGAACGATCCACTATTAATACATAGGGCAGATAAAGGAGGGGCTATGGTTATACAGGATAAGGCCCAATACATTCAATCAGTATTAGCGCATCTTTCAGACAAGAAATATTATCAATTATTACCATCGGATCCATCTCCATCTTTAAGCTCTTTGATCAAACAGTATACCTCTCAAGCTTTAGAATCTCATTGGATTACTCAACGTGAATTTGAATTTTTGAATAAGAAATATCCGATTTTGCTGATTTTGTATATGGTACCAAAATACATAAAGATGTGAAGAAGCCTCCGGGTCGTCCGATAGTGTCCTGTAGAGGTTCTCTTTTAGAACCTCTATCACAATTTTGTGACACTTTTTTGAGACCATTGACTCATCAGATACCATATTTTGTTAAGGATTCATTCCATTTTCTCTCTAGAATCTGACAACAACCCGTGGATGTTACCTCTATGCTTTTAGTAACTATGGATGTTACTGCTTTGTATACTAACATTGATCAAGATGCAGCTTTAACTATGGTAGTACATCTGACATTGCAATTACCTGTTCAGTTGCCGAAGGAATTTATCCTGTACATTTTGAAATTAGTTTTGAAGAATAATTTTTTTCTATTCAAGGATCAATTTTACCTGCAAACTCATGGCATAGCGATGAGAGCTACAGTAGCCCCATCGGTAGCTACTTTATGGTACAATTTGAATGGGACATTTTGTATCCCTCTGATTGGTTCTCACAGATTATTCACTGGATTCGATATTTGGATGACATTTTCTTCCTTTGGTCCTGCACGGAAAATCAACTGCAATTATTTTTTGATTGGATTAATACTTTGGATAATAATATACAATTTCTCCCAAAATACAATATGTTTTCTATAGAATTTTTGGACATTTTAATATATAAAGATGGATCCACTTTACAATCTACGCTATACCAGAAACCAGTTCAGAGGAACACCCTCCTTCATTATCAGAGTTTCCATCCAGGACCTCTTCTCCGGGGTCTACCCATTGGGCAATTTCTTCAGTTAAGGCGCCTAGGCTCTACTTTAGAACAAGTCAAACTTCATGCTTTGGATCTCAAAAGTCGATTGAGTGAAAGGGGTTATCCTTTGAAAATTATTAATAAGGCTTATAGAAGAGCGAGATTTAATTACCCAGAGTGGTGGCCAGAGGAGACTTTAGAGCAAACACTCCAAAACTGGATGAACAAGCGTCTTATGTTGGGATTCTGCCTTATATGCCCAATACTGTGCAAATCATGAAAATAATGAAGAAACATTGGGAGACACTATCTTTACATTCTTGTTTTCGGAAACCACTAATGTTTGTATTTCAAAGAGGTCGCAACATGGCAGATTTATTAATACATTCTCCATTAGATAATTCAGAGAGTGGGTCAAAAGGACATTATAAATATGGGACATGTGATTTTTGTGATGTCATTGTGGAAGGCTTAGTATGGGAAGATCTTACTGCAGGAGTCAAGATTGAAAGTCAATATTATACAACATGCACTAGTGCATATGTTGTATATATTCTGTTTTGCCCCTGTCAGAAAAATTATGTAGGATGGACGTCTTGACCTATGAAGAGGAGGTTACACTGGTCAACAAATTTTTACAAAAGTCATGTTACTGAAATAAAAATAGTCATTTATTATCAATTTTTATATGCTGAAAACGAATATGACAGTGAAATTGCAAAGTTGGCTCTAGTTTTTTTGTAATCTACAAGAATGAATGTTTACATCACGAAATGCATGTCAATAGTAAATATAATAGGCCTTTGGTTAATACCTGTAAAAAAACAAATCATAGACTACTTCTTAGATTTTTTCGCCTGTCGCTTGTACAGCTGTTCGGGAGCTTCTCTGGGGAGTGTCCAGCAGTAGTCAGCCAGCATTGTAGTGGACCATTTTCCCTGGTATCTTTGCTCCATCGTTGCGATATCCTGGTGAAAACGTTTGCCCTGTTCATCACTGACCATACCACAATTGTCAGGAAAGAAATCGAGATGGGAATGAAGAAGATGGATCTTTAGAGACATATTGCAGCCAAGTTTCTGACACTACATCAGCATGTCTTCTACTAGTTCCTTGTAGTTTTCTGCCCTAACATTCCCGAGAAAGTTTGTTGACACTAGGCGAAACGCATTCCATGCTTGTTTCGCATCACCCTGCAGCAAGTTGTTGAACCGGTCATCTTTGAAGAGCTCTCAGAACTGAGGACCCACAAAAACTCCTTCTTTAATCTTTGCTTCGCTGAGTCGAGGGAATTTTTCATGCAAGTATCGGAAAACTGGCAGAGTGCGGTCCATGGCTTTCACAAAGTTTTTCATCAAACCTAGTTTGATGTGAAGGGGTGGTGGCAGGATTTTGTGAGCCTCAACCAGAGCTGGGTGCTGGATATTCCTCTCTCCAACTGTTACATTTTGTCTGCGATTCCATTCCTTCCGCAAGTAGTGCCAATCCCTTGCTCGGCTATCCCACTCACATAAGAAACACATGTATTTTATATACCCCTGCTGCAGTCCCATTAAAAGGGCAACTACCTTCAAGTTACCACAGAGGTGCCAGCTGTACTTGTTATAGTTAATGGAAGTCATAAGAACATAAGATCATAAGATATGCCATACTGGGTCAGACCAAGGTCCATCAAGCCCAGTATTCTGTTTCCAACAGTGGCCAATCTAGGTCATACGTACCTAGCAGTTTCCCCAAGAGACACAGGTTCCACAATGCATGTATTGGTTCAAGCATTAATATCCTGGGTCCCTTCTTAATAATGGTTTATGGACCTTTCCTCCAGGAATTTGTCCAAACCTTTTTTAAACCCAGCTACACTAACAGCCTTTACTACATCCTCCGGTAACAAATTCCAGAGTTTGATTACACATTGAGTGAAAAAATATTTTCTTTTATTAGTCTTAAATAGTTTACCCTGTAGATTCATTGCATGTTCCCTAGTCTTTCTATATTCTGATAAGGTAAACAATCGATATACGTTTACCCGTTCCACTCCGTTCATTAATTTATAGACTTCTATCATATCACCCCTCAGCCGTCTTTTTTCCAGGTTAAAGAGCCCTAACCTTTTTAGCCTTTCTTCATAGGAGTATCCTTCCATCCCCTTTACCATTTTGGTGGCTCTTCTCTGAACCTTTTCTAAAATCGCTATATCCTTTTTAAGATACAGCTACCAGAATTGCACACAATATTCAAGGTGCGGTCTCACCATGGAATGATATAGAGGCATTATAATATCTTTTGTTTTATTTTCCATTCCTTTCCTTATGATACCTAGCATTCTATTTGCTCTCTTGGCCGCCGCTGCACATTGGGCCGAGGGTTTTAACATGTTATCCACAATGACGCCTAAATCTTTTTCCTGGGTGGTGGTTCCTAATGTGGAACCTTGCATCGTGTAACCATAGTTTGGGTTGTCCTTCCCTAGGTGCATAACCTTGCACTTGTCCACATTAAATTTCATCTGCCATTTTGATGCCCAGTCTTCCAATTTATCAAGATCCTCTTGCAATTTTCTACAATCCTCTTGGGTTTTAACAACTTTAAATAGTTTTGTGTCATCTGCAAATTTGATAATCTCACTCGTTATTCCACTTTCCAGGTCATTTATGAATATGTCAGAAAGCAGCGGATCCAGCACAGATCCCTGGGGTACACCACTATTCACCTTTCTCCATTGGGAAAATAGGCCATTTAGCCCTACCCTCTGCTTTCTATCTTTTAACCAGTTCCTGATCCACAATAGTACACTGCCTCCTATCCCATGACTCTTTAGTTTTGCCAAAAGTGTCTGATGAGGGACCTTGTCAAAGGCTTTCTGAAAGTCCAGATACACAATATCAACTGACTCACCTTTGTCCACCTGATTATGCACTCCTTCCAAAAAAACATAACAGATTAATAAGACAAGATCTTCCTTGTCTAAAGCCATGTTGCCTGTCTCTCATTAGGTCATGACCATCTACATGCTGAGTAATTTTATTCTTTATGATGGTTTCTACCATTTTTCCCGGTACTGATGTCAGGCTCACCGGTCTGTAGTTTCCCAGATCACCCCTGGAACCCTTTTAAAAAATTGGTGTTACATTGGCGATCCTCCAATCTTCAGGTATTAGAGATGATTTTAATGATAGTTCACAGATTACTAATAGCAGGTCTGCAATCTCATATTTCAGTTCTTTCAACACCTTTGGATGTATACCATCCGGCCCAGGTGATTTGCTACTCTTCAGTTTATCTAATAGTTGTAATACATCTTCCCGATGTATCGATATTTCCTTCAATTCTTCCGCACCTTTAAATACCACTTCAGTCATGGGTAACATCCCTACATCTTCCTCAGTAAAGACTGAAGCAAAGAACTCATTCTATCTCTCCGCTATCGCTCCGCTGTGAGAAAGGGAGACTATGATAAAATGAGGAAAATAGTTAAGAAAAAACTAAAAGGAGCAGTTGCAAAGGTTAGACTTACATCAAGCTTGGGTGTTGTTTAAAAAATCCAAGTTATCAATGTCCCCGTTTAATGTACATTATCAAGTTGAAGTTACAATGTAAACTGCTTTGATTGAAATGATAAAGCGGTATAAAAAAAACCCTGTTAAATAAATAAATAAATAAATAAATCTTGGAAGCCCAGACCAGCTGTATTCCATGCTTTAAGAAAAGTTGAAGGAAGTCCAAAAAACTGCCAGCATGGTTTAAAGGTGAGGTCAGAGAGGCTGTTATTGCCAAAAAAGCATCTTTAAGGAAATGGAAAAAAGATCCAAATGACGAAAACTGGAAACAGCACAAGCACTGGCAAGTTAAATGCAAGGAATTGATAAGGCAGGCAAAGAGAGAATTTGAGAAAAAACTTGCTGTGGAAGCAAAAACGCATAATAAATACTTCTTCAAGTACATTCGTAGCAAAAAACCTCTGAGAGAGTCAGTTGGTCCATTAGATGATAGAGGGGCAAATGGGGCAGTAAGAGAGGAGAAGGCTATAGCAGAGAAACTGAATGAATTCTTTATTTCAGTCTTTACTGAGGAAGATGTAGGGATGTTACCCAAGACTGAAGTGGTATTTAAAGGTGATACTGCAGAAGAATTGAAAGAAATATCGCTACACCCGGAAGATGTATTACAACTATTTGATAAACTGAAGAGTAGGAAATCACCTGGACCAGATGGTATGCATCCAAGGGTGTTGAAAGAACTGAAATATGAGATTGCAGACCTGCTATTAGTAATCTGTAAACTATCATTAAAATCATCTGTAATACCTGAAGATTGGAGGATTGCCAATGTAATGCCAATTTTTAAAAAGAGTTCCAGGAGTGATCCGGGAAACTACAGACCGGTGAGCCTGACATCAGTACCGGGAAAAATGATAGAAGCCTTCATAAAGAACAAAATTAGTGAACATGTAGATAGTCATGGCTTAATGTGAGACCGCCAACATGGCTTTAGACAAGGAAGATCTTGTCTTACTAATCTGATATGTTTTTTTGAAGGTGTGAATAAACAGGTAGACAAAGGTGAGTCGGTTGATATAGTGTATTTGGACTTTCAAAAAGCCTTTGACAAAGTCCCTCATCAGAGACTTTTGGCAAAACTAAAGAGTTATGGGATAGGAGGCAGTGTACTATTGTGGATCAGGAACTGGTTAAAAGATAGAAAGCAGAGGGTAGGGCTAAATGGCCAATTTTCCCAGTGGAGAAAGGTGAATAGTGGTGTACCCCAGGGGTATGTGCTGGGTCCGCTGATTTTTGACATATTCATAAATGACCTGGAAAAGGGAATAACAAGAGAGGTTATCAAATTTGCAGATATCACAAAACTATTTAAAGTTGTTAAAACCCATGAGGATTGTGGAACTTTGTAAGAGGATCTTGATAAATTGCAAGACTGGGCATCAAAATGACAGATGAATTTAATGTGGACAAGTGCAAAGTTATGCATCTAGGGAAGAACAACCCCAACTATGGTTACACGATGCAAGGTTCCACATTAGGAACTACCACCCAGTAAAAGATTTAGGCGTCATTGTGGATAGCATGTTAAAACCCTCTGCCCAGTGTGCAGCGGCAGCCAAAAGAGCAAATAGAATGTTAGGTATCATAAGGAAAGGAATGGAAAATAAAACAAAGGATATTATAATGCCTCTGTATTGTTCCATGGTGCGACCGCACCTTGAATATTGTGTGCAATTCTGGTCGCTGTATCTTAAAAAGGATATAGCGTTATTAGAAAAGGTTCAGAGAAGAGCCACCAAAATGGTAAAGGGGATGGAAGGATACCCATATGAAGAAAGGCTAAAAAGATTAGGGTGCTTTAACCTGGAAAAGAGACGGTTGAGGGGAGATATGATAGAAGTCTATAAATTAATGAACGAAGTGGAACGGGTAAACATAGATTGATTGTTTACATTATCAGAATATAGGAAGACTAGTGGGCATGCAATGAAGCTATAGGGTAGCCTATTGAAAACTAATAAGAGAAAATATCCAGCTATGTTTGTGGAATTTTCTTAGTTACCAGGCTGACTGATGATCCACATTGCCTAGTTATGGCACCCATCTACAGGTAAGTTGCTATCTACAGCATCTTGGCAAGGCCTACAGCTTCCAATATTGGGCCCAAAGTGACTATTTACTTTATTGAACCAGTTTTTCCTATCAAAACAGTTTACATTATGCAGTCACTATAAGCAGGTACTGATATAGTCCCTTGTCCCCAGAGGGCTCACAAGCTATGTGTACCTGAGGCAATGGAGGGTTAAGTGGCTTGCCCAAGGCCACAAGGAGTGCCTATAGAACTTGAAACCCCAGTCCCTCCAGCCTGAGATTGCTGTCCCTAGGTAGGAATTGAACCCTTGGCCCTCCAGCCTGAGGTACCATGTCCTAACTAGGCCACTCCTCCCTATTGTTAAAGCCCACTCACAAATGTCTACAATATTTGAGCCCACAATATTCATTGAGTATGTGTGTTTCTCACTATATACATCACATGCAGTTTCAACTATCATAATTTATATGCATCTAGCAGAGTGACTATACATTTTTTTGAAATAACCCATTCTGAAAGACCATTAATAAAACCACAGTACTCACGCAGCTTTACAGTATAGGAGGTGAAGTACTGTTGTCCACTAAAGAAGAGCGGGACCTAGGCGTGGTTGTGTCTGATGATCTTAAAGTAGCTAAACAGGTAGAAAAGGCAATGGCAAAAGCTAGAAGGATGCTTGGGTGCATATGGAGAGGAATGTCTAGCAGAAAAAAGGAGGTGATAATGCCTCTGTATAAGTCTTTGGTGCGACCTCATTTGGAGTATAGTGTGAATTCTGGAGACCGCACCTTCAAAAGGATGTGAACAGGATGGAGTTGATGCAGAGGGTGGCTACTAAAATGATAAGTGGGCTTCATTTTAAAGCATATGAGGACAGGCTTAAGGATCTTGATATGTACACCTTAGAGGAAAGGCGGGATAGAGGTGATATGATTGAGATGCTTAAATACCTCCATGGCATAAATGTTCAGGGAGAGAGCCTCTTTCAATTGAAAGCAAGTTCTGCTACGAGGGGACATGGCCGGGATAAGGGTGAAGGGAGATAGATTCAGGAGTGATAAGCAGAAATATTTCTTTACGGAAAGAGTAGTGGATCCGTGGAATAGTCTCCCAGTGGAGGTGGTAGAGATGAGTACAGTAACTGAATTCAAAAAAGCATGGGACCAACACTGAGGATCTCTAAAGGTAAAAAGTGGACTGTTGTAGTTGTTGATATGGAAGGACAGACTACATAGGCCATGTGGTCTTTTTCTGTCATCATGTTTCTATGTTTCTACTTTCTGGCAACTTCCTTCTCTAGCCATTAAAAAAGGTGCTGTACTTTAAAAAGATGCCGACTATGGCTTTCCAGTGTGAGATTTCTCTGAATGACATCACTATATTGAAATTAGACTGCAACATTTCACCTCTCCAGAAGTAGTGAATGTACAAATGCAGGGCCTAGCTCTGGATACGGCAGCAGTAGCAGGTTGTGAGTGAGCATGGGGACTGTGCAAACACACACATAAAACAGAGTGGTCTAATGATTAGAGCAGTGGACTGAGAACCAAGAAATCTGAGCAAGTCATTTTCATCCTCTGTGGATACTAGAACAGAACAAAGATGCTAAGGGAACACTGCCCCAAACAGTGAGATTCATTGGTGATGTATCTGTGGTATAAATTTAATAAAATATAGAGTCAAAAAGGCTCCACAAATGGAAGTACCAAAAGAAAATGACATTTAGCTAGCTTTGATGCTTCTGCAAGGCTATAGAGAGAATGGGTGTAGTGTTAGAACAGTTATTCAAAGGAATTTGCCCAGCCATAATCTATAATCTAGGTAAATTCCATAGACTCAAATTGCCTTCCACTTACACACACACACATACTTACATACTGTGTCATTCTTCAGACATAAGATATGCTATACTGGGTCAGACCAAGGGTTCATCAAGTCCAGTATCTTGTTTCCAATAGTGGCCAACCCAGGTCACAAGTACCTGTCAAGTTCTCAAAAGGTACACAGATTCCATGCTGCTTGTCCCATGGGTAAGCAGTGGATTTCCCCAGTCCTCCCTAATCATGGTTTATGGACTTTTGCTCCAGGAATTTGTCCAAACCTCTTTTAAATCCAGTTACACTAACAGCTTTTACTACATCCTCTGGTAACGGATTCCAGAGTTTAATTACAAGTTGAGTGAAAAAATATTTTCTCTGATTAGTCTTAAATGTTCTATATTGTAGTTTCATTGTGTGTCCCAAAGTCTTTCTGCTTTTTGAAGTAGCAAATAACTGATCTCCACTCCATTCATAACAGATGTAGGCACACGCCCAGGCGCAACAACAACATGCATATGATCAGCATGCCCACGGATTTT
This sequence comes from Ichthyophis bannanicus, assembly GCA_033557465.1. NCBI lineage: Eukaryota > Metazoa > Chordata > Amphibia > Gymnophiona > Ichthyophiidae > Ichthyophis > Ichthyophis bannanicus. The sequence continues at coordinate 1,522,947,586 of CM066032.1, forward strand.
CAGAAGAGCAAGCAATCCACCTCCAAAAGATCTCTCTCTCTAGCTGCCCCCCAATTGTGGATCACCCTCCCCGATGAAATGAGAGTTTCTGGAGATATCAGACTTCAGGAGGAAACTCAAGACCCGTTGTGTTCCCTGCTGTTCATGGAACACTATGGGAACGTCACCTAGTTCAGTCTCCTCGACCAAAAACCCCTTAGCACATTAGAATGGCTTTCCGACAACTCAAACTGTAAATAGCATGAACCAACTGTAAATAAGTCAAGCAAATGGTAAATAGTTTCATCCTGTTAAGTACCCTGCATGCCAGCCTTTGTAATGTAAACTGCTTTGATTTCAGGATAAGGCGGTATAAAAATCTGGTTAAATAAATAACACAGGTACACTACCAAAAAACTGCCTCCAGTTTTGCAACTGATTCCTATAGATTTTGGGGTGCTGAATCCAGGAAAAATAGCCAAAATGTTCCATCACGTCACGTTTTCTTGCAAAATTAGATTTCTTACCCATATAAGGAATGTTCACATAATTTCTTTTTAGCCGACTGCAGTTTATTTTCTTGGCCCAAAATAGAGGTTGTAATGGTTAACTAACTAGAAACACTCCCTCATGATATTTTAGAGTGTTTTGTATTCATTTTATACATTAACAGGACAATTGGGAGGCGGGGGGCTAAATCCAGTACTCGCGCTGGCGCATGTTCTTTCCTGTTCGCCTCGCCTCGTTCGCTCGCTCAAACACGGTGGTTGCGACATGAACGTTCCTGTCAAATTTCAGTTTCTTGCAAGTTCATTATTACCTTTTGTTTGCTCAGTCGTAATCCAGCTTTATTCCGAAGTGGTTCACTACAGTTGTAGTTTGCAGTGCTGTGTATTTGTGATGGCTCACAGAGCCAGAGGTTGCGTCAACTCTCCGGACAGTTTTTGTTTTATTTGTGGGGAATATACCGTGAAAAAGCGGCAGAGGAACATTTCTGCATTTATTAAAAAAGTATATTTCGCCTATTTCGGTTTGAAGTTAGGCGATCAAGACAAACCGTGGGATCCTCACAAAGTGTGCAAGACATGTGAGGAAGATCTACGCTTATGGATGAAAGGTAAAAAACAAGCATTTCGTTTCGGAATACCTATGATGTGGCGTGAACAAAGAGACCACAGCAGTGACTGCTATTTTTGCTCTTGCATTGTGAAGGGATACAACTTAAAAAATAAGAACGTAATAAGTTACCCCAACCTTCCCTCAGCAATTAGGCCTATGCCTCATAGCAACGAAGTACCTGTGCCTGAACCACCAAAATCTTTGGATCATATTTGTGTGGACGGTTCTGATCATGATGAGACTCATCAGATGGCTTTTCCCGATGAGTCCAGTACTTCCGAGTTTGAAACTGAACCAGATCCGAAACCTGAACTTTTCTCTCAAGCTGAATTGAATGATTTAGTCCGGGATTTAGGACTCCCAAAAGATGCTGCCCAACTGCTAGGTTCTCGGCTTAAACAGAAAAATCTATTGTCACCAGGAACAACTTTTTATTGGTACCGCAACCGCAAGACACAATTTTTGAAGTATTTCAGCAAAGAGGAAGATTTGGTATTTTGCAACGATATATACGGAGTGATGGAAAAGTTTAAACTCAAGTATGATCCTGCTGAATGGCGGCTGTTCATTGATTCGTCAAAAGACAGCATAAAAGGTGTTCTTCTTCATAATGGCAACACATTCGCTTCAGTTCCTATTGCTCACTCTGTTATTCTCCAAGAAAAATACGAGAATTTGGCCCTGATTCTTCAGAAGATTCGTTATGATGAGCATAAGTGGATGATTTGTGGAGACTTTAAAATTCTATCCATGTTATTAGGGCAGCAATCCGGTTTCACCAAATATCCCTGCTTCCTTTGCTTGTGGGATAGCCGGGCCCGCGACCTACACTGGGGGAAAAAAGACTGGCCAATTCGGGAGTATTTGAGACCCGGTGAGAAAAATGTTCTTCATGAGAGCTTGGTACCTCGTGATAAAATTCTATTACCACCTCTCCACATTAAGTTGGGTCTCATTAAGCAATTCATCAAGTCCCTTCCAAAAGATGGTGAGTGCTTTCGGTACCTTTGCTCAAAGTTCCCCCGACTTTCTGAAGCAAAGCTAAAGGAAGGAGTGTTTGTTGGCCCTGATATAAGGAAACTCATTTCAGATGGAGCATTCGCTGAAACGATGTCTGAGAAGGAAAAAGAAGCCTGGGATTCCTTCAAGGATGTTGTTCTCAAATTCTTGGGGAACAGGCGGGATGAGAACTATAAGGATATTGTTGCCAGGATGCTCAATGCCTTCAAAGAACAAGGCTGTAACATGAGCCTGAAAGTCCATTTCTTGCACTCCCATGTGAACTACTTTCCCGAAAACTTGGGGGCGTACAGTGAAGAACAAGGTGAAAGGTTTCACCAGGACATCAAGGACGCAGAGAGAAGGTACCAAGGAAGATGGAACACCACTATGATGGCTGATTTCTGCTGGTTGCTGCTGCGGGACACCCCAGATGAAAAATACGCCAAGCAGCGCACCAAGAGAAGCATTCGGGGGAAGAAGAAACGGGCCCACCAGGAGATTGATTGACCCAAGAATGACTTTAAAATCTAAACTGTGTTGACAAATATCGTGTTTTTACTAAACTTTGAAATAAAAATTTGCTAGTTATTACCACAGTGTCGGATCTCATTTATTAGAATTTTATTTTCACACCATCAGGTGTTTGTCTTCATGTATTGCAATGGTGCGGTTTGCGTTTTCTATTCTTACATACATACATGTACAACATTTTTTGCACATTTCTTTGCTTTGCTTTGTGTCTAACCTCGCTCTTATATGCTCAATGTTTGTGCACATGTATGTGGCTGTTTTAAGTGCAGACAATTTTGCTACCATCACAGTGTGTTTTGTTGACATTACTCTATTCTTATGTGCTGCCTTGTTACAATTTTCTTTATTCTTATTTGAATAACTACTAAACAATTAGTATAAAGAATTCATCCAAGAAACTTTTAACTCGATCGCACTCAATCTGAAACGTTCACCTCAAACTGCTAACCCAATGTAGCAAAAAATCTGTACGTGATGCAGCAAATTGGTTACCAGATTTGGATTCAGCGCACCAAAAAACGTAAAAATCAATCGAAACATTAGAGGCAGTTTAAAAAAATTTTTTTTTAGTGTACCTGTGTAATTTTATAGACCTCTATCATATCTCCCCTCAGCTGTCGCCTTTCCAAGTTGAAGATCCACAACCTTTTAAGCCGTTCCTCATAGGGTTATCCTTCCATATCCTTTTACCATTATGGTGACTCTTCTCTGTAACTTTTCCAATTCTGCTATATCCTTTTTAGGATATGGTGACCAGAACTGCACACAATATTCAAGTTGCAGTCTTACCATGGAACAATACAGAAGGATTATAATACCTTTGGTTTTATTTTCTGTTCCTCTCCTTATGATTCCTAGCTTTCTATTTGCTTTCTCAGGCACAGCTGCACACTGGGCAGATGGCGGCAACGTACTATCCATGATGACACCCAGATCCTTTTTCTGAGGGGTGATTCCTAATGTAGAGCCTTGCATCATGTAGCTATAGTTTGGGCTATTCTTCCCTAAGGGGGTCATTCTAGAATATGAATAAGGGATTTGTGTGTGCAGTGGGGAAGTTTATGTGCCAAAAATGTCCGACTGTATTCTAAAACACTCCTGATATGCACATCCACAGCGCTAGCATGGGGATCTCAGAACATGCCCAGAAGGGGTGGAGTGGGGGCGTGGTCAGCTGCAGACACGTAGAAAGTGTATTCAGGAAAGGCACATGTACGTATTATTCCTGCTAAAACATGGAATAAGGCCAGGGCTTAGAAAAAATTCTGCTCTTCTCTGCAATGAGGCCCATATTGAAGAATGTTTGTGACAAGTATGTTTTGAACTCTGGTGTGACTGCAGTCTGGAACAACACAAGATACAGTTTTAAGGTGCAGAGAGAAGAGGTGAAGGAATGTTGTAAAGTCTAGACACATTAATAAACACCCTTACAGAAATATTAAGAGCAATTGTGTTTATTCAGGCTATGCACTAATGTGATGTTTGTGCTAAATGAGCCAATCTAGGGACCCTAACAATTCCCATGTTCTGAAAAACGGGACTACTGATGCAGGGATAGTATGGTTTTAAGCAGGGGACTCTATTAAGTGAGAAACAGAGATCATATTTGTAGTCCTGGTACCCCATTATTATGCTATATTATAGCTTTTATGAATAGGCTCAGGACATATTTTTGGCAGAATCATACTTTTGTGACAGAAAGTGAGAGAGAGAGAGTGTGTGTGTGTGTGTGTGTGTGTGTGTATGAGTGTGAGGTTTGAGGGATGCATGGGGGGATCTGGTGTGCCCATCTGCAATTCAGGGGGACATGAAAGCCTGGCCAATACCTAGACTGTATAGATGACTGCAGTGTCACCAAGTGCCAGTGTGATTGGGCAGTCAAACTCAGAGAAGGTTCAATATAGCAAAATGTCAAAAAATATCCCTGTCAATAATAAGGGACCCTCAGAATAAGGGCATTCAACAGTGAAACAGCACTAATACATGAATGCCTATAATGCATATTTTGTGGCGCCAATGGTGTTGCTGTTGAGCATGTATTAGTGCTGTTTGCACTGCTGAATGCCCTTATTCTGAGGGTCCCTTATTACTGACAGGGATATGTTTTGACATTTAGCCATAGGGAACCTATCCTTTATTCTGTATTATTTTACATCGGGTACTCTAATAAGATCAGATATTGTTGGCAGTGTGATAGGGCAGCCATATATCTGTGGGTCAGGCACTTGGAGACACGACCGATGAAGTGCCAACATTCCCTGGATTGTCCCATGCGGCCTTCATTCCTACCCAGGAACAGGATCATTGAGAGTTGCAAGAGTGGTGATATATCTGGAGTCTGACTGCTTGGTGTGTTGGCACAGGGATCTCCCCTCCCACGCCCACACAGCCCTGACCAGGGGAGCAGGGCCACAAAGCTGATTGTGGGAAAGCACCCAGAGTTGCCCCATAGATATACAGACCAACATATGCCACGATGGGAAAGGTGTAGCTACTGTGAGAAATGCCAGTACCCAGATAGGTGGGCCATAGCCAGAAGGTCCTACTACTACTACTACTGATCATTTGTATAGTGCTACAAGACATACACAGTGCTGCACAAATACACATAAAAAAATGGTCCCTCCTCAGCGGAGCTTACATTCTAGTCTAGACAGACAACACAGCAGCTGTGGACAGCATACATCCAGGGGGAGTAGCCAGCAAACACAAGGGAGCTTAGGCAGATCAGATCCAACAGCGACAACGATGAGGTGCGCACTCAGCCTGGATTTGAGAGGGGCCAGAGACAAAGCTTGACGTACAGACTCAGGTAGTTTGTTCCTGGCATAAGGAGCAGCAAGGTGAAAGGAGCAATGTCTGGATTTGGCAGTGGAAGAGAAGGGCACAGATAGAAGCAATCTGACAGAAGAGCGGGGTTCCCTGGGAGAGGTGTAGGGAGAGATAAGAGGGGAAGGTAGTGCAGAGCAGCAGAATGAGTGCACTTATAGGCTATAGGTACAAAACGGGCATACATTTGTTGCTCAGCAATATTATGCATTCTTTGGGGAATTGCAAGGTTAGTTTGGGGTTTTGTGCATTTGGTGAGGAACCATCCCTAGCAGTTTAAGGCCTATTTGTAGAAATCAGGTACCAGTGTGATACAATGTATAGAATTAAGAATGTACATAGTTTCCCCCAGTTACTTCCAAGTTGATCTCCCTGTTTATTGTAAATACAACTCAAAGTTCCTTGTGTTGTATAGTTGATGTTAAATGTAAACCGCTCTGATCTAAAATAGAGCGGTATAGAAGAACTGTTAAATAAATAAATAAATAAATAAAATGACCAGGACAGGAATCACTGGGGCTGGTTCCTAATGCCACGTACCATTTAATGCAAGGCAAGTCCTGACATGCATGCTCGAAATTACATTCTTATATAAGATATTGGGGTGTACTAGGCTTAGCTAGCACTTTTCAGGGCATGAGAGGGACTGGAATATGGTCTAGGTTGCAGCAGCTGTCATTTCTCATTGGTATTTATGTCTAGTGTGCATCAGCAAACTACTGTCTGTGATGAGCAGCTTAGGAGATGTATGTTTTTCCCAAGAGGCGTGACATCTGCAGGTATATTGCAGGGTCGGGCAGGATCCAAAATGTGTACTTTTTCAGAATACGACGGGCGTGGAGACATCCAAACCGTTTACCCATGTCCGAGGCACAGGCCTGCTAAATAGTGCTTGTAAGCGCCGCACCGAGAATATTTATCTCCCCAATTCTGGACCCATGTGCATATCCAGACCCATGGATGCAGAATTATGTTCAAAGAAGGCACGTTTTTGATTTAGATGTGTCTGCCAGCCAGATAGGCATGTTATGGAATCATGCTCCACTTGCATAACTTTGCACTTGCCCGCATTAAATTTCATCTGCCATTTGGACGCCCAGTCTCCCACGCTTCTATCATCCTCTTGCAATTTTTCACAATCCTCTTGCGTTTTAACAACTTTGAATACTTTTTTGTCATCTACAAATTTGTGCATTTGCTATTCTCATTTCTAGGTCATTTATAAATATGTTAAAAGGCAGCAGGCCCAACACAGATCCCTGGGGTACTCCACTATTCACCTTTCTCCATTGAGAAAATTGGCCATTTAGCCCTACTGTTTGTTTTGTGTACTATTGTGGATTAGGAACTGTTATATCTTTTAAACAGTTCCTAATCCACAATAGTACACTGCCTCCTGTCCCATGATGTTTTAAATTCTGCAAGAGTCTCTCATGAGAGACCTTGTCAAAAGCTTTCTGAAATTCCAGATACATTATATCAACCAGCTCTCTTTTATCTGCCTCAGCAGTTCTCAACCCAGGCCAGTCAGGTTTTCAGGATATCCACAATGAATATACATGAGATAGATCTGCATACACTGCTTCATTGTGTATATCCTGAGAACCCTTTGGCGTGGCCCTTAGGCGGTGGACCGTGCGAGACCCACTATCTGCTGCTATATGCTCATTCTGTTCAGCGATATGCTGTTTGTAGTTAATGTAAGGTAATGTAATGTAAGTTATGTACTGTGTTCCCTGTTTGTACTCCTAGTGTTTTGTTGTGATGTAATGATAATGCAATGTATGTTTCCCTCACCTTTGTTTAACTTTGTGCTGTATTAACCGCTTTGATTGAAGGAAAAGGCGGGATACAAAACATGTTAAATAAATAAAATAAATAAATAAATTGATCTACTTGTTTAGTCGCACCTTCGAAAAAAATATAACAGATTAGTGAGACAAGACTTTCCTTGGCTAAATCCATGTTGGCTTTCTGCCATTAAATCATGACTATCTACATGTTCAGTGATTTTGTTCTTTATAATAGTTTCTACTATTTTGTCCAGTACAGACATCAAGCTCACAACTCTGTAGTTTCCTGGATTGTATAGGAACCCTTTTTAAAAATTGGCATTGCATTGGCACTCTCCAATTTTCAATTACTACAGATGATTTGAAGGATAATTCACAGATTACTAAAAGAAGGTCTGCAAGCTCATATTTAATTCTTTCATCACACTGGGATGAATGCCATTTGGTCCAGGTGATTTGCTGCTCTTTTTTTTTTTTATCAAATAGCTTTATTACATCTTCCCAATTTATCAAGATTCGTTTCACCTTTAAATATCATTTCTGGCATGGGTAAGTTTCCTACATCTTCCTCAGTGAAGACTGAATCAAATAATTTATTCAGTCTCTCCGCTATGGCCTTGTCGTCTCCTGGTGCCCATTTTACCCCTCTATCATCTAATGATGCAATTGACTCTCTCATAGGTGTTTTGCTGCAAATGTACTTGAAATGTTTTTATCCTATCCAGAGTCTCCATTGCTAGGCAGGGTAGGCTCATTCAAGCAGGAAGACAAAAGGGAAAGTTGAAGATACTGTATGTTTAAAAGTCTGAAAATATCCAGACACTTTAACTATCCTTGTGGCTTTCAGATTTGAATGTAAAATTCTCTAGAATCTTGAAAATGCCAGACAGTTGGCAATCCTAACCTCTTGGGTTCTGACAGCCCTTCTCCTAAATATTTGGGCCCTAGGCACATGCCTAGTTTGCCTATGCCTTAATCTGGCCCTGATTATAAGGTATTCCAGTATTTACGGTACTTATTGCAAAAATGCCTAGAAGTTGCTCCAGGAGTGATCAGTATGCTTGATTTCAGTGTGTCAAAAATAGCCAGTAAAAATTATAAGGAGGGATACTCAGCAGTGGTGGCTAGCCAATCTAACGCGACTAGCCACCACCACTGAACTCTAAACCTGGATATTCAGTGCCCGGGTCATATCTGCCCTGGGACTGAATATCTGAGTTGGCTGGATTGCCAGGAAGCTAACTGGGCAGCATCAATATTTAGCTGCTGCCCAATTAACTTCAGCAGCGAATGTTAGGCCAGCCTTTACTGCACTTGATTTTTGCTGCATATCAGTAACTGTACAGCAACTCATATCACCACTGCCTGGTTATTGATGGCTGCAGCCCCAGAATGCCCATGTCCCAATGCAAACTGTGTAAATGCCTTTGAATATTCTCCCTATAGTTACTGTAAGAACAAACTTACAGTAGGGAGGAGTAGCCTAGTGGTTGGGGCAAGGTACTTCAGACCAGAAGGTCAGGGGTTCAAATCCAGGACAGCAACCTTGGGCCAGAAGGACTGGGGTTTCTAGTCCCACAGATGCTCCTTGTGTTCTTGGGCAAGCCACTTAACCCTCCACTGCCCATGTTCTCTGTAAGTATTAGTGTATGTGTCTCATATCCCCACGTGTTAAATGTATCCCCCAATTGTGTTGTGACCGCTTTGATTGAAAGATAAGGCAGTATACAAAACTGTCTAAATAAATAAATAAAATTGCAAGACATAATAGGTAAACATAGTTTAGTGAGAAAGAGCCAGGAGGGATTTAGCAAAGAGAAGACATGCCTGAATAATCTATTATAATCCTTGGAAGGTATAAATAAACATGCAAATAAGGATGAGCTGACTAAGAAGGTGTATCTGGATTTTCAGATTTTCAGTAGCTCTGAGAAACATTAAATGATTTTTTGATTTTTTTTAATATTTGGTCTATTTCTGGTGCAACAGCAGTTTTTGGAATTCTTCATCATCACTGCAAGCTTTCACAAATGTCTGCATATTGCTGCATTGATGAAAAGTCCTGATGTGATCAATTTCCATGTGTTTTTCTAACAGGTATTTGACATGGTTTCTACATCAGTCCAATCTGATGTCTCGCTCAGGGCAATGTGCTTTTGGGCCAGCATAAAATGCTGGGTTTTCTGATCAAAAAGGACACTGAGCACTGAATTCAATGTTGTCATCAGTTTCATGATGGAATTCCTTTCCTGTTCAAATTCTCCAATGTGGGAGTGGAATATGTTCACATGAACAGAGCTCAGAGATGTCAAGGGTGGCCCATCCAAAAGAGTGAAATTTACTGCCCCTGTGAGTGAGATTGAAGGCCAATGAGTGAGACTTTTCAGTGAAGTTTCAGGAGTATAAATTTACGCACACAAACCTCCCCCCCTCCCAAGCAATTCTTTCTCATTGGCCTCAATCAGTCACTCTGTCCTCTAGAATTCCCTCTTGACTTCAATTACCTCCCCCCCAAAGGTGACCAGCATTTTCCCTTGACCTCAATTACACCCCACCCCCCAAGTATGGTCAACATCTTCCCTTTTCTTTCTTACCTCTCCCCTCAAGATGGCCAGCATCTCCCTTTCTCCTCCCATTCCTTCCTCAGCATTTCCCTCCCCTCATCATTCCTTCTCTTCCATATCCAGCATCTCTCCTTCACCCATATCCAGCATCTCCCTTTCTCCTCCCATTCCTTCCTCAGCATTTCCCTCCCCTCATCATTCCTTCTCTTCCATATCCAGCATCTCTCCTTCACCCATATCCAGCATCTCTCCTTCTACTCCCATTCCTTCCTCAGCATTTCCCTCCCCTCATCATTCCTTCTCTTCCATATCCAGCATCTCCCTTTCTCCTCCCATTCCTTCCTCAGCATTTCCCTCCCCTCATCATTCCTTCTCTTCCATATCCAGCATCTCTCCTTCACCCATATCCAGCATCTCTCCTTCACCCATATCCAGCATCTCTCCTTCTCCTCCCATTCCTTCCTCAGCATTTCCCTCCCCTCATCATTCCTTCTCTTCCATATCCAGCATCTCTCCTTCACCCATATCCAGCATCTCCCTTTCTCCTCCCATTCCTTCCTCAGCATTTCCCTCCCCTCATCATTCCTTCTCTTCCATATCCAACATCTCTCCTTCACCCATATCCAGCATCTCTCCTTCACCCATATCCAGCATCTCCCTTTCTCCTCCCATTCCTTCCTCAGCATTTCCCTCCCCTCATCATTCCTTCTCTTCCATATCCAGCATCTCTCCTTCACCCATATCCAGCATCTCTCCTTCTCCTCCCATTCCTTCCTCAGGTATCCAGCATTTCCCTCCCCTCATCATTCCTTCTCTTCCATATCCAGCATCTTTCCTTCACCCATATCCAGCATCTCCCTTTCTCCTCCCATTCCTTCCTCAGCATTTCCCTCCCCTCATCATTCCTTCTCTTCCATATCCAGCATCTCTCCTTCACCCATATCCAGCATCTCCCTTTCTCCTCCCATTCCTTCCTCAGCATTTCCCTCCCCTCATCATTCCTTCTCTTCCATATCCAGCATCTCTCCTTCACCCATATCCAGCATCTCTCCTTCTCCTCTCCACATCAAATTTTCCCTCCCCCTGTTTGCCTTTTCTCTGTGTGCAGCATCTCTTCCTTCCTTCCCACCATCATATTCACCCTACCTTTTGCTGGTTCTTGAAGCACTGTTTATCAGCAGTGCATATTACGGGCCCTCTAAGCACAGATATGTGCTCAAGCTCTTCTGAATCCAGCCCCTTCTGTTGAAAACTTCCTGCCAGAGGTGGGGGGGGGGGGGGGGGCATTAGAGCCTGAGCATGTGTCTGCACTCTGAAGCCCTGTGGTGTTTACAGCTGATGCGTAATGCTTTGTGGACTCCAAGCAGCAGATGGCAGCTGAAGTGAAGGGGAGGGGTCAGCTCAATGTATGAGAGGAGGGGACCTTTGCATGTGTGCATGAGATCCCCTCCAATTGTATGTGTCACATGCTTAATGTGTGTAACCTAATATCTCTGAGAGCTATATCACACTGAAGGTGTCATCAAAAAATTTCTTGACCAGAGTAGGTGATTTGTCTTGAGACAAGAGAAAGACTTTAAAGTTCGAAATATCTGAAATAACCTGCCTTGCTGTGAAAGAACTGTTTTATAGTCTACATCCCCAAATTAGCAGTATTCTTTCAGGAACTTCGTCCAGACAATGTATTGGCAGATGAAGTCATACATTTTCAGAAGAATGCTCATGAATGGTAACTTTATAACAAGTTTCCTAGCTTTGAAGGTTGAGAAAGCACCTGTTTTAGCCCATTTTATATAGACATACAGGTGCCTATGTGTCTTTATAAAATACTAGGAGTAAAATGGCAGAAATTATGGCTGAATTGAAGCTGCACTCATTTACGCCTGCTTAGCATGCAAAGTATGTGTGTATATACACATTTTATAAGGTACTCTAGTAAATTGCTACTCACCCATGCTCCAACACAACTACACCCCCAGAACATACCTACATACAGTTCACATAAAAAATACGTGCCTTCTTGTCACTGTGTATACATTTACATACATTACAACAGGGGTAATTTTATAAAAGCCCTTTTATCAACATAAAAAGAGTAGTTACTCACCTATAGTAGGTGTTCTCCATGGATGGCAGGAATAAGTCCTCACATATGGGCAACATCAGCGATGAACCCCACGTGGAATGCTCCCCAACGTCCACTGAACGTTTTTGGGAGCTGCACCATGCATGTGTACCTGACTTCCTACTTATCGTGGCGCCATCTTCTCCAGTCAAATATCAAAGCAGTAGCCAAGAGAAACAACTCCTTGGGGAGGTAGGAGGATTCTGAGGATTTATTCCTGCTGCCCACAGAGAATACCTGCTACAGGTAAGTAACTACATTTTTTCCGTGGACAAGTAGAAAGTCAGTCCTCAAGCTACAGGCTACCAAAAGACTGAGGAGGCCAAAAGTCCAACAGGGGCAACAAAACTGGAGAACAGGAAGAACAGCATGGTAGTCCCTCTAGGGACTCACTGATTCAACATCCTCAGTGGACAGCAGCACCAAGGTTAGTCAACATTTGCAGGTAGGACGGACAGAAGGCCCGGTGGGCAGGAGTTGGACCTAACACCTGAAAAGATGCTGGAGAATGGCCTGGCCGAAGTTGCTGTCCCATTGGGAATTCCCATCCAGACAGTAGTGGGCCGTGAACATGTGGACTGAAGACCACATTGCAGCCTTGTAGATTTCTTCTGAGTACAGGTTAGTGACGAAGGCAGCCATAGCACGAATGTTGTGAGCTGTAACATGTCAATCCAGGTTCAAGCTGGCCTGGGAATACACCACGGCAATGCAGTCCACCAGCCAAAAGGACAACATGCACTTAGAAACAGCCTTCCCCAAGTTGTTATGGTCAAAAGAGGCGAACAGTTGGGTGGACCACTAGTGGGCCTTGGTACACCCGATGTTGAAGGCCAAGGCACTGGGAGACCATCTTCAGCAGAAATTGTGGGTATGTTTGCAGGACCACCCAATTCTGGTGGAATCTGGTGCAAGGTGAATGGGCCACCAGAGTCTGGAGTTCATGGACACGGTGGGCCGATGTGACTGCCGCCAGGTCAGGTACTTGAGACGGAAAGAATTGAGCAGCTCAAAAGGAGCCCACATGAGCTGCCTAAGGACCACATTGAGATCCCAAGCTACCACAGGGGGCTTGATGGGAGGCTTCGAGAAAAGCAAGCTATGCATGAAGTGAGCAATCAGCGGGAGAGCCGTGATGGGCAGGCCCCCCCGAGCCACGATGTTAGTTGTCAATCAACCTGAGATGAATCCAGATGTAATTGGATTTTAGGTCCGAGTCCAAGAGATGTAACCAATCTGCCATGCAGGAGAAGGGATCCATCATGCTACACACACACCAAGCAGTGAACCTACACCACTTGACGCATAAGCTCGAAGTGTTGAATCCTTGTGCGATATCCGTGATGTTGTTGGGTAAACTGAGCTCCAAAAGGACTATCCACTCAGCATCCAGGCCATGAGAGCCAAGGAATGGATGTTACATAGAAACAGAGAAATATGATGACAGAAAAAGACCACATGGCCTATCTAGTCTGTCCTTCCATATCAACAACTACAACAGTCCCCTTTTTTCTTTAGAGATCCTCTGTGTTTGTCCCATGCTTTTTTGAATTCAGTTACTGTTCTCATCTCCAACACGTCCACTGGGAGACTATTCCAGAGATCCACCACTCTTTCTGTAAAGAAATATTTCCGCATATCACTCCTGAATCTATCCCCCTTCACCCTCATCCCATGTCCTCTTATAGCAGAACTTGCTTTCAATTGAAAGAGGCTCTCCCCCTGAACATTTATGCTACAGAGGTATTTAAACATCTCATTCATATCACCTCTAGCCTGCCTTTCCTCTAAGGCAGGGGTAGGCAATTCCGGTCCTGGAGGGCCGCAGACCAGTCAGGTTTTCATGATGTCCCTAATGAATATTCATAAGATCTATTTGCATCCACTGCCTTCCATTGTATGGAAATAGGTCCATGAATATTCATTAGGGACATCATGAAAACTTGACTGGTCTGCGGCCCTCCAGGATCGGAATTGCCCACCCCTGCTCTAAGGTATATATATTAAGATCCTTAAGTCTGTCCTCATATGCTTTATAATGAATACCACTAACCATTTTAGTAGCCATCCTCTGCAACGACTCCATCCTCTTCACATCCTTTTGAAGGTGCGGTCTCCAGAATTGCGCACTATACTCCAAATGAGATTGCACCAAAGATTTATACAGAGGCACCATCACCTCCTTTTTTTTGCTACTCATTCCTCTCCGTATGCACCCAAGCATTCTTCTAGCTTTTGCCGTCACCTTTTCTACCCATTTAGCTACTTTAAGATCATCAGACACAACCATGCCTAGGTCCTGCTCTTCTTTAGTGGACAAAAGTACTTCACCCCCTATACTATATTGCTCCCTTGGATTGCTGCAGCCCAAATGCATGACCTTACATTTTTTAACATTAAATCCCAGCTTCCAAATTCTAGACCATTCTTCAACATAAGAACATAACATATGCCATACTGGGTCAGACCAAGGTCCATCAAGCCCAGTATTCTGTTTTCAACAGTGGCCAATCTAGGTCATATGTACCTAGCAGTTTCCCCAAGGGACACAGGTTCCACAATGCTTGTATTGGTTCAAGCATTAATATCCTGGGTCCCTTCTTAATAATGGTTTATGGAGCTTTCCTCCAGGAACTTGTCCAAACCTTTTTTAAAGCCAGCTACACTAACAGCCTTTACTACATCCTCCGGTAACAAATTCCAGAGTTCGACTACACGTTGAGTGAAAAAATATTTTCATTTAGTAGTCTTAAATAGTTTACCCTGTAGCTTCATTGCATGTCCCCTAGTCTTTCTATATTCTGATAAGGTAAACAATCGATCTACGTTTACCTGTTCCAATCCGTTCATTAATTTATAGACTTCTATCATATCTCCCCTCAGCCGTCTCTTTTCCAGGTTAAAGAGCCCTAACCTTTTTAGCCTTTCTTCATAGGAGTATCCTTCCATCCCCTTTACCATTTTGGTGGCTCTTCTCTGAACCTTTTCTAAAATCGCTATATCCTTTTTAAGATACGGTGACCAGAATTGCACACAATATTCAAGGTGCGGTCTCACCATGGAACGATATAGAGGCATTATAATATCTTTTGTTTTATTTTCCATTCCTTTCCTTATCATACCTAGCATTCTGTTTGCTCTCTTGGCCGCCGCTGCACACTGGGCCGAGGGTTTTAACATGTTATCCACAATGACGCCTAAATCTTTTTCCTGGATGGTAGTTCCTAATGTGGAACCTTGCATCGTGTAACCATAGTTTGGGTTGTTCTTCCCTAGGTGCATAACCTTGCACTTGTCCACATTAAATTTCATCTGCCATTTTGATTTGATGCCCAGTCTTCCAATTTATCAAGATCCTCTTGCAATTTTCCACAATCCTCTTGGGTTTTAACAACTTTAAATAGTTTTGTGTCATCTACAAATTTGATAACCTCACTCGTTATTCCACTTTCCAGGTCATTTATGCTTAGTTAGATCCCTCCTCATGTTATCTACACCTTCCTGGGTGTCTACTCTATTGTAGATTTTGGTATCATCCGCAAAGAGGCAAACCTTACCTGACAGCCCTTCCGCTATATCACTAACAAAGATGTTAAAAAGAATTGGACCAAGGACAGATCCCTGGGGCACACCACTGGTAACATCCTTCTCCTCAGAGTGAGCTCCATTTACTTGTACTCTTTGTCGCCTCCCACCCAACCAATTTCTAACCCAAGCAGTAACTTTAGGGTCCATCACTAGGGTGCTCAGTTTGTTTATAAGTCGCCTGTGAGGAACAGTGTCAAAGGCTTTACTGAAATCTAAATACACCACATCTAGGGCTCTCCCTCAGTCCAAGTCCCTGGTCACCCAGTCAAAGAAATCAATCAGATTTGTCTGACAAGACCTACCTGGTGAATCTATGATGCCTCGGATCTTGTAATCTGCTGGACTCCAGAAACCTCACTATTTTCTCTTTCAGCAGCATTTCCAATAATTTACTTACCACTGAAGTTAAACTAACCGGCCTGTAGTTTTCAACCACATCCTTACTTCCACTTTTGTGTAAAGGCACCACATGAGCCTCTCTCCAGTCCTTTGGTACCACTCCCGACTCTAACGAGGCATTGAAAAGGTCAGTCAGTAGAGCTGCTAGAACGTCCCCAAGATCCCTCAGTATTCTAGGGTGTATCCCATCCGGTCCCATCGACTTGTCTGCTTTAAGTTGAGCTAGTTTCTCACGAACACAGTCTTCTGAAAATTGTTCAAGATGTCCCTTGCTTCTGTTCCTGTTTGTGGGTGTTTTCTGAGGTCCTGCTCCTGGTTCTTCATCTGTGAACACAGAACAGAAATATTTGCTAAGCAATTCCGCTTTATCCTCATCAGCTTCTACATGTTCCTCCCCTTCACCCTTGAGTCTGACAATACCACTTTTGCCCTTCCTTTTCTCACTAACATATCTGAAAAATGTCTTATCCCCCCATTTTATTGCATTGGCTATTCCCTCCTCTTTTTGAATCTTTGCTTTCCTGACTATTTTGCTAGCTTCTCTAAGTTTTTCCAGATATAGATGCCTATCTCCCTCTCTCTGTGATCTCTTGTATTTCATGAAGGCCTCCCTCTTTTTCTTCACTTTTTCAGCTACTTTTTTAGAAAGCCATAGCGGTCTCCTTTTCCTTTTATCTTTATTTACCATTTTAACAAAAAGGTTGATTGCCCTTAAAATATCCTCTTTTAGTTTTGCCCACTGTTTTTCTACATCCCCCAGCTGTTCCCATCCTGCTAACAACTCCCTGAGGTATTGGCCCATCTTGGCAAATGTAGTTAGTCGAAGTTCATCTGGTAGGTTGTTCCAAATTGTTGGTGCAGCCAGGGAAAGGGCTCATTCAGAGGTGTCCTTTCGGACCTTGGTGATCTCTTTTGGTGTGTTGACACGGTTGGAAGTGCCCCTTCTCCTTGGTCGTGTACTGTTGTCAGGTTGTATGAGTGTCTGTAAGCTGAGGGCCGATGATTGTTGTTTGATTTTGAATATGTTTATGATTGTTTTATATTTGATGCGTGAGGTGATTGGAAGCCAGTGTAGGTCTTTCAGGATTGGTGTGATGTGGTCCTGTCTTGATGTGCCGGCTATTATGCATGCTGCCGTGTTTTGTGCCAGTTGCAGTGGTCTGAGGGTTTGTTTTGGGAGGCCGAGATAGATTGGGTTGCAGAAGTCTAGTAGTGGGGTTATTAGAACCTGGCAGACAGTGCAGAAGTGTTCCGGGGCGAGGAGAGGTTTGAGGCGTCGGATTAGGCTCATCCTGTGGTATGCATTCTTGGTGGTTTTGCTTATGTGAGATTGTAGATTCAGTTCGTTGTCCATGCTTACTCCGAGGTATTTTACTTCTGTTTTTATGGGTATGTTTGTGTTTTTTTATCTTGATGTTGGGTGGAGGGACGAAGTCGATGTTTTGAGTGATGATTAGTGCCTCGGTCTTGCTGTAGTTTATGGTTAGGTTGTTGCTTTGGAACCAGTCGTTCATTTGTATGAGACAGTTTGTTATTTTGGAGTAGTCACGTTTGTCGATGGTGATGTGTGTGTATATCATGATGTCATCGGCGTAGATTGTATACTGTATGTTGTGTTCTCTCATGATGTTGCATATTGGCTGAATGTAGATGTTAAATAATAGTGCTGTTAAGGCGGATCCTTGTGGTACTCCTTGCAGTACTTTTATGGGTTGAGATGTGTTGGGCCGATCTTGACCTGTATCTTTCTGTCTGTTAGGTATGATTGGAACCATTTCAGCATGGATCCATGAAATCCAATGTTTTGTAGTCTTTCCAGTAGTAGTTCTGTGGTCCACTGTGTCAAATGCCGATGAAATGTCGATGAAGATCATTAGTATTCCGTCCTTGCAGTTGTCTATGAGCCGGAGTATGTTGTTGAAGAGGTATAGCAGGAGGGCTTCGACTCTGTGGTTTATTTTATTTATTTATTTATTTAGCTGCATTTATATCCCGCTTTTCACCGGGTCAAAACGGTTGTGGGATACATTTAACACGAGGGGATATGAGACACATACACTAATACTTACAGGGAACATGGGCAATGGAGGGTTAAGTGGCTTGCCCAAGACCACAAGGAGCACCTGTGGGACTAGAAACCCCAGTCCTTCCGGCCCAAGGTTGCTGTCCTCTAGTGGGATTTGAACCACCGACCTTCCGGCCTGTAGTACCTTGCCCCAACCACTAGGTCACTCCTCCCTCCAGTTGTTGGGGCGGAAACCGTGTTGGTTGATGTCTAGCGGTGCGTGGTTGTCAATATGATCCTGTAGCTGATGCTGTACTGCCTTCTCTATTATTTGTGCCTGTAGGGGTATGCTTGAGATCGGCCTGTATGCTGCTGGATTGCTCTTCTCGAGTGGGGATTTCTTTGGGATAGGTCTTATTGTAGCGAGCTTTAATTGATTCCGCATGACTCCTTGGGTCAGAGATCTTTGCACCATGTTGTGTATGGTGTGGATGAAGTTTGACTCGGTGGCTTTGATCCATTTCACTGGCCATGGGTCTGTTGGAGCTGTGCTTGTATTGAGTGTAGTGATGATGTGCGAGTGCTGCTCTGTGGATGGGGTGTTGAATGCGCCTCATGTTTTCAGGGGTGTGGTTATCTTTGTGGGTGTGTTGGGTTTTGGCTGTAATGAAGAGTGAAATTTTTCTTGGATGTGGTCTGCAAACTTTTGTGGGTCTATTTGTATTTTGTTTTCAGTTCTCTGTTCCTTGGTGAGGGTTTTCACTATTTCGAAGAGCTCTCTCGGCTTGGAGGATTTGAGTATAATGTTTGTGTGGTATTCGCTCTTTGTTTGGTTGATGAGCTCATTGTATTGCTTTTGCTTTGTTAGTTATAGTTCCTGTGTATTAGTCGACTTGGTGTGTCTCCATTGCCGTTCTAATTTTCTGAGTTGCCTCTTTTCAGACCATATGCTTTTTGAGTACCATGGCTTGTGATATAATTTATCGCAGCATGTTTTCTTTTGTCTATATTCAGTGGCTTTGGCGGCGTTATTGATGATGTTGTTCCAGATTGTGATTTGAGTTTCTAGATCATCTGCTTCTGGGTGTAGGTGTGGTATAGTGTCCTGAAGGAATTGATCCCTATCGCAACTCTTGAATCTTCTTTGTGTGTGTGGGCTGTCTGGGTTTCCATCTTGTTTTTGTCCTTGTGTCGTTATATTAATTTTGATCATGCGGTGGTCTGACCACGGTACAGGTGTGATGGAGGGGGTTGAGATGAGTCCTCTGTTGATTAGGTGGTTGGGTGTGAAGATGAGGTCAGGTGAAGATCCGAGACTGTGTGTTGGGGTGTTAATTATTTGTGTGTATTGTAGGGAGCTCATTGCTTGGAGGAAAGCTTTTGCGTCTTTGGTGTTGGATGATTTGAGGTTGAAGTCTCCTAGAAGTAGTGTGGGTTTGTGTGTTGAGCTGATTGCACAGACTGCTTCAATTGTGGTGGCTAGTTCATCGGGCGGAGCATTGGGGGTTCTGTAGGTGAGGCATAGAGCTATCCGTTTGTTCTCAATTGTGATGGTGTTGCATTGTTGGGTATCTCTGGCACTTCGTGATTTGAAGTTTAGGTTTTTCTTTGCAATGATCAGAACCCCCCTCCTTGCAAGTGGGCTCATGGGCAGTTGTATGCTGAGTATGTGTTGGGTACTAATTGGTTGAGTAGTACATTGTCAGTGGGGGTGAGCCAGGTCTCTGTTATACAAAGTATGTCGGGTTGTTGTTCTTCTATATGGTCTGCTATTGTGTTGATTTTGTTTCGTATGGATCTGGCATTTATGAACTCTATTGATATTGTTAATGGGGTGTTTGTAGTTCTGTGTGCTTTCTTTGAGTGTGCGTGAGTGTTGGACTTGCTCCTGGTTTGGACTTTGCGCCTGGATGTTTTGTGTGTGTTTGCTTGGTTGTACTGTGGGTCTGTGTATCTCCATTCTGTTGGTGGTTGCCATGGTTTGTTTGTGTGTGGGTGAGTGTTGGGTGTGTATGGGGGTAGGAGTTATGTGATGAGGAGGCTAATGGGGAGGATTAGTATTGGGTTCATGTTCTCTGCTGTGCTGTCTTTGTAGTCTGTTTGCCTGTTACCCTTACGATTGGGTCTTTTGTTGCTTTCGTTGCTCCGGATGTTTTTTGTGTAGCTCCGATGTGTCTTTTAGCTGGGTCCATTTTGTGTTGCTCTCCTTCCTTCTGTGCTTGCCTTTGTGCCACACCTAAGGGCCATGCCAAAGGGCCCTCTGGTGAGGCCCTGAGGCGCGGGCGTGCCGACGGTGCGCTCCTTTTGTGCTGCCCTCCCACTGCCCTGATTGGGCAGGAGCTTCTGAGCGGGATGGTTTCCCGCTCAGGCACTTCTCCCCGATCAGGGGAGCTTTCCCTGCTGCTGGTGTGTTGCTCTGAGGCAGCACCGATGGTGCGCTCCTTTTGTGCTGCCCTCCCACTGCCCCGAATGGGCAGCAGCTTCTGAGCGGGGCGGTTTCCTGCTCAGGCACTTCTCCCCGATCGGGGGAGCTTCTCTGGGGTGTAGCAGGGTCCCCTCATCCTGGGAAATGAGATCTGGGACAGAGCCCAGAATGAGAAGCTCCCTCTGAGAGAGCTGAAGCAGCAGTTGCCAGGGCCAGTATGGGGCATTGAGGACTATGGCACCCTTGTCAGCCTGATGTTTCAGCATAAAGCAGACCCACCCCCTGGTGGTGGAGGAAGGCATCCAAGGCCAGCCAGTCACTGGACGGCCTCCTGGAGCAGAACCGGCCCATCTGGGCATTCTGTAATGTGACAAAGAGGTCAAAGATCAGCTCCACATCCTTCTGTGGAGGGTCCAATCATGTGGCTGGAGGACTCTGCTCAGCTGATCTGCCAGAACGTTTAGTTCACTGTACAGGTAGGTTGCCCTGAACTCTATCCCATTGTCTAGGGAAAACTGCCACAGCCGGACCGCTTCCCAGAAGAGGAGGTACAAGCCCGTGCCTCCCTATTTGTTCACATAGATCTTTGCCACCTGGTTGTCTGTTTGGATCATGACCACCTAATTTGCCAGGTGTGCTTGGAAGGCTCAAAGAGCATTCACTATGGCCTGCAATTCAAGGAGGCTCTCCTATTCGTACCATAGACCTTGAACCTGCAGACCATCCAGATGAGCCCCTATAAATTAATGAACAACGTGAAATGGGTAAATGTAGATCAGTTGTTTATGCCATCAAAAAGTAGAAAGACTAGAGGACACTCAATGAAGCTACAACTACCTAGTTGCAATTTGCCATAGGTGGTATATCAAATTTCAATAAATTAAACTAAACAATGTAGCTCATTTAATACTAATAAGAGAAAATATTTTTTTACTCATTGCATAATCAAACTCTGGAATTCATTACCAGGTTTGGACAAGGTCCATAAACCATTATTAAAGAGAACCAGGCAAAACCACAGCTTACTCTGGGATGAGCATTGTAGAACCTTTGTGCCTTTTTGGGAACCTGTCAGGTACTTGTGATCTGGATTGGCCACTGTTGGAAACAGGATACTGGGCTTGATGGACCTTGGTATGACCCAGTATGGCATTTCTCGTGTTCTTATCTTGAACCACTCGTGCCCGAGAAACTAATTATGGTTCTGGAAATCCAGAATGAGTCGAAACCCCTGTCTTTTTGGGGACTCAGAAGTACTTGAAATAAAACCCCTTTCTGACCTGAGCTGGTGGAACCCGCTCGATGGCAAGGTCAGTCATCAAAGTGGAGACCTCCTCCCACAGCAGGCTGCAGTACAATGGGTCCATGGGGTCCTCCCCTTGGATTTAGGGGGCGGCGGCTGGGCAAAGTACAGCTGGTAGCCCTGCTAGATGAGCTGCAGCACCCAGGCATCCAAGGTGATAAAGGGCCGCCTGTAGGAGAAATGGACAAGCTGCCCCCCTATCTGAAGGGAATTCCAGCAGATAAGGGATGGTTGACTATGCTGCTGAGGAACCAGTTAAAAGCTCGCCCTCAGTTTGGGCTGTGGGGCAGACTGAGCCTTCTGAGGCTTCTCCCGCTGCTGCTGGCAGAGGACCTGCGCCTTTGGCTGGACACTCTGCAGCATTGAATAGTACCAACGTGGGCGCAGGTAGAAGACCTTCTTATGCTGGTACTTCTTACGCAAATGATCCACAGTTTTCCATGAGAGTCTGTAGAGTGTCACATGATCCTTCTCAAGCTCACCTGCTTTTTCCTTAACTGGCTTCACGAAAAAGGTTCTCCCCACTGCAGGAAATGTTGGCCAGCTTATCCTGGACCCATTGCTCTGGGTCAGAGGACCGGAGCCAATCCTGTCACCGGGTGATGATACAAACTCTGTCAGGTCTAACATGATGTTCTTTAGGAACATACTCATATTTAGCTGGTAGAAAGGGATCCGGGCCACTAGCATGAAGCCCTAGTAGCATCTCCTCCCAAAGGATTCCAGGGTCCTGGCCTCCTGTCCCAGGGGTACCGAAGAGTGAGTCTTGGTGCTTTTCATGCGCTTCAAGGCCAACTCAAAACCACAATGGAGTTGTGCAATAGCTGAGGCTTCTTAAAGCCCAATGCCTTCTGGACCTGGTACATTGAGCCTAGCCACCGACTGAAAGCAGGAATCATGAGGGGATTCTCCCACAGCTGAAGCAGCAGTCTCTGCAAGACATGGTGCACTGGCACCGGCACTGTCTCCTTGGGTGCCAAAGGGTACTGCAGGAGCTCATGTTCCTCCGCCCTTGGCTCGCTCTTTATCTCAAGGGAGAAGGGTATGCCATATCTCACACAAAGTACTGAAAGGACATTTCCTCCGGGGGCAATTTACGCTGCTCATACGGAGGGGATGGATCAGAAGGAAGGTCAGGAGATCTCCTGTCTGAGATGGCAGAGCCATCCTTAGCCCTCAAACTCAGACTCCAAGAGGAAATCAAAGTAGCATCAAGTTTCCTCCCACTGCATACTCTGGTCATGTGGAGAGGACAGACATCAGTGGAACCCGTGGCACCCTGAGTGAGAATAAACATGTCCCGGGACATCGGAACCTGATATGCTTGACAGGGAGATCACTATGGAATTGGTCTCGATTCCAATCTTCCGCCAGATGTGCCTACCTCTGTCAGCAGCATATGGGTCTCCAGGATGGACTGGACAGAGTACGGTGACAATGCCGAGGACATCATAGAGCCTGCATGTTGCAAGGCTAAGACCACCACCATGTGAGCCTCAAGGGCCTTCAAGCATTCCTCTAGCACCACTACCTTGGAGGGGACCAGGGGCAGAATTGCAACTTCGGCTACCAGTGTCGATACCTCCAGCAGGAACTCCACGATGACAGGATCATTGGGAGACAGCCAGCTGCCCTTCAGGGCTGTGGGAATCAATTCATCCTATATGGAAATAGATTCTTTCCACTGGGAAAGCTTGGAGGGACACAACCAGACCTCGCTGGCCACGTCATGCTGAGACGTTGTACTGCCAATGAACCTTGGGCTTGTCCTGGTGCTTGGGAGTCCCTTTCGATGCGGACAAGATCGATGTCAGGTCCTTTCTCGATTCCAGTCTGACATTGACAGAGGTTCTCCGCTTGATGCACTGGCCCCTTGGTTCTGAATTCACCTAGGCATCCCTCCTAATTGACTCCTTGCCAGAACTCCACAAAAGCATCGCCTATGCTGGAGCCAAGGATGCTAAATCTGATGTTTTAAAGAGAGACTCCTGCTTTTCCCAGCCCTTCAGTCCCCTCCTTGTCAGCTGCAGGCAAAGGTTGCAGAAAGTGGGCAGGTGGTCAGGCCCAAGGTACTGCAGGAACCAATTGTGCCTGTCCATGACCGAAATAGTGCGGCCACATTTTGTGCATTTCTTAAAGTCATTCACCGACTTAGACATTTCTGGGAAGGTCATGTCAGCAAGGTCAAAGTCCTCAATTGTGACTGGGGCCGCTGGGCTCCAGTGTGGTAGGAATGTATGATTTTCGTGTGTGTACCCCGAGCTCCCTCCTGCACTTTGGTACATATGCCCCATAGATTCTCTGGTACAATAGGTGCAGAACTGTATGTTGATCTCTCTCTGTGTACAGCCAGAGCAGCAATATTAAAAAGCTCCATGGGGAAAAAATGTGTAAACCCCCTCAAATATGCATGGGGCAGCTTTTTAAAATTGCTGTTTCTGCAGTACATGAACACCTCAAGCCACATCCTCAGAAGCCAGAAGCATCATTTTCCCCCTTTCCTCTGACCTTGTTCCCACCCCAATCAGCCCCCCCCCCCCCAATCTCTATCTCTAGCCTGACTGGAGTCTCTGCTGTTTAGAGGAAGTAAAAGTGATCCCCAGTCACTCCTGCTCTTATGGAGCTATGTTCCAAAGTGACACCATTGACCACTTGGTAATTTTGCACTACTAGCCCTGGCAGGAAATGCACAAAATATATTTGCAGTGCATTTCTGTAAATATATGCTGAAAATTGTTGATCATTATATGATTGACTAGACAGACATAGCACTGTGTTGTTAATGTCTTATATGTATGTTTATTACCATATATACTTCAATGCTACCTCTGCTTTTTATTTATAAGTATTTATTGGTTTATTTATTCAGTTTAATGTTTTGTTTTGTTTTTTTAATTACACTTGTGCACTTTCTGTTTGTTGCTTTGAAAATTCTCGCAAACCACCCTGACACTATCTGGATAGTACCTGGGTTGTGCATGAGTGTTCCACCTGACTCTGCAGATAATCGGCTATATGTAGTCTACTGTAAACCTAGCTTTATGATTTAATTTAGGACATAAAAAAATTGCCCTCCTTTAAATCACTTAGCTATATGGATAACAGCTGGGTACCACCAACAATGTGTACAGTGGTGGCAGTCTCCACTGCACACATATATTCTCTTCTAAGAATAGCAGCACTGAATATATGTATCATATTTTAATGCCATTGCCAGCACATTCTAAATATTAACATGCCACTTGTCAAAACAAGTAGAGAAATGCTCAAACTTATCAACTTTGCTGGTTTCATTTAACAAAGAGTTCTTATATATACTGTGCACTTGTTAAATATAGACACAACCTACAAGCATCTTGGGACTGGTCACTGATGATGTCACCAAGTCAATAGTCACAGATGATGTTACCGAGGCAAGAACATATAGAAAGCTATTTTAGAAAGGACATCAAAGTTAAATCGGGGACATTCATAGTGGAATGTGCAGAAGAATGACAGGGATATCTGGCTGATTTCAGGAACATAGACATCCTCCCAGTGTGGACTTGCACACGGGCAGCCACATTGACATCACCATTAGAGATGCTTGTGTCGGGGACATCCATTCCCTATCAATGTTCGTTGACATATTATAAAATACGTGGGGCATTAGTGTAGCTCCTTCTGCACGTCTTTCAGATGTTTTCCTGTCAAAATGAGCACTTTTCAGATGCCTATTTGTGCCTGGAGCAGGTTTAACTTTAGATATTATTCAAGACGTCCAGGCCATTTCTGAGATCAGGCAAGGATGTCCAGGTTCTTAGGAATGCCCCGGCCATGCCTTTACCACAGCCCCTTTCAGACTTGGATGTCCTCACGCTAGGGACATCCACAGATTCAGCTTGTAAAATGTCTCTGAAGACGTCTCTGTGATTTGGATGTCTGCATGCCCATTTGCAGTCTTCCAGGTTGTAATTAGTGCTTTTAAAATAGCACCCGTAATTTCCCAAGAGATTTCAGAGAACAGTACATAAAGTCAAGTTTCTTATGTATATGTGATAATTGTGGCCATTAATAACTGATCTCAATATGCATCATTCTGCTGATCTCATTGTCATCTACATATTCTTTGGGCTGTTTTTTTGCAGAAATAGTTATATAAATACAAAATAGATGAGAACAGAGCATCTGACATTAGTTCTTTAATCTGCCAGGAGAAAAGGAGAAAATGGTGATACAATGGGCATCTTAGAGGCACTGAGAAGACCAAAGATCATTTCTAGAAAAATGCATCATAACCTACAATGGCTCCATTTTCAGAACAATAAAGTTAGCACTACTCATGTGCAACCATTTCAAAAAGCGGCTTATAAGCCAACTTGACAAACCTCAAGTTATGGGTGTGTTTAATTCCATAATTATTTGAGCTTTACAGAGCTATTAGGAGTGGAGGAGTGGCCTAGTGGTTGGGGCAAGGTACCTCAGGCTGGAAGGTCAGGGGTTCAAATCCCACTAGAGGACAGCAGCCTTGGACCAGAAGGACTAGGGCTTCTAGTCCCACAGGTGTTCCTTGGGGTCTTGGGCAAGCCACTTAACCCTCCATTGCTCATGTTCCCTGTAAAATAGTTATCTCCAAGCTATAATGGCCTGTTCAATGTAAAGCTCCTTGATATCATGAAAGGCAGTATATAAGAAATGTTAAATTATTAAGCATTTCTTAAAGACAGAGAAGATAATCACTGGCAAAATTTATTTATTTATTATTTATTTAGCTGTATTTATATCCCGCTTTTCACCGGGTCAAAGCGGTCAATTGGGGGATACAGTTAACATGAGACACATACGCTAATACTTAAAATCTAAGGCAGCAAATAAAAAATGTGGATTTAAGAGAGGTCCATGAAGAACAAGGCAGATGCACTTTTTCAACGGATCTCAAGGAAATTCTCTAATATTTCTGAATTCAGAGTTGAAACCATTTTTGTCCAAGTATGAACCAAAGTAGTCCACATATCACTTGAGCTGAGATTTAATTACTCACCTTTCAAATACTGAAGATGAGTTACAAATTCACGTATAGTGTGGGCCGGCACCCATACTAGGCGGTTGCCTAGTAGGGGCGGCGGGCCATATTAACTTGTGTCTTGCTTCAGACTGGTAGCTGAGGCCCTTAATTGTGTAGTTGTGGGGCAGTTAAAGCAGTCCAAGTGGAAATAGGCCGACACAGGAAAATTTATTTTTAAATTTTGTTTTAATCATCAAGCTTTGCAATTGGACCTTGGCAGAAGGTTCCAAACCATGAACAGAAAGTGAGGATATTTTCTCCAACAAAAAGCTTCTTTATAAAGGTATTTCAGCAGTGCTATGACAAAGCAGTTTCTTTCAGTCTTTGCAACCAAAATAAGTTTCCTTTCAGTCAAACAAAACACAGTTGAAAGTCACTGTTATGAGCAAAGTCCAGCTAACCTTATTAGCCTCTTCCAGCTATTTCAGGTAAGCTTAAAATACTCTCTGCTTCTTAGCATGGGAATTAAACTGCCGTTTAAAACACTTCCCTAGCATAAGTACTATTGCAGCTTTAAAAGATGAGACTTCTGTCTTTCCAGCACTTCTCAGTAGCAATTACTCAGCATAACTACTTCTTGGGCTTTCTTCACAATATCTAATAAGTGCTTTCCTAAGCACTTCTCATGCATAATGAACATTCCATTGAGAACTCTGTGGAATCCGAATCCCCTTTATAGAATTCCACTTCCATCTCTTCCTCTGTACTGCAAGACTCAGGGACCGGGATACGTTCAGGGATTTCTAGTTTCACTTTTCTTAAAAGCTTAAAACTTTTCTCCCAGTGAACATCCCTTCTTCCCCTGGAATAATGTCAGTGCTCCTAGACTTCCTTCCCTTTAGTGAGGCACTTAAAGGTACTGTCTGTTTTACCTTGTTTGTAGAAACCTTCTTCCTGTCAGGCTTTCTAAAAGGCTCTGTTTCTTGCTCAGAGTCTGAGCTGCTTGCTTCTGAGTTGGAACTATAATCCTTTAACTCTCTCAAGCGTCTTCCTGCTCCTCTCTGGCCCTGCCACTCACTCTGGCAGTTCTGTCTGCTTCTCCCGGTTTCCCCGGTTCTCTCAGCCCTCTTCCCACTTGCTGACTGACTGTGTTTAAATGTTTGCCAGCCTGCTTCCCTTTCTGGCCCCACCCTATCTCTCCCTGCTGTTGCCATGGAGTCTGGGCGTGGCTTCAAGCTAGCCTTGCAAGTGTGTGTTTCTCTATAACTTTTGTTTTGGGACCTGTGCTTGGTTGAGCCCATCCCCCTCTCAGGGAAAAAGTTTCTTTTTTTTTCTCTTTCCCAGGTCTGTGCTGCACCCGCCTTAACACATATCCCCCCCCCCTTAAGCTATTACAGGCTGGCGACGCAACCCGCGCACAGCCTGTAATTCTAGATAGGGCATCAGCGTTGGTATGGAGCTTCCCGGCCCTATGCTCTATCCGAAAATCGAATTCTTGGAGGGCCATATACCAGCGCGTTAAACGGGCATTATTGTCCTTCATTTTATTTAACCACTGCAATGGGGCGTGATCTGTTACTAACAAAAATTTTCGACCGGTTAAATAAAATCGTAACACCATTACAGCCCACTTTATTGCTAGGCACTCACGTTCAACCGTCGAATATTTTCTCTCCGGAGGGGTAAGCTTACGGCTTAAAAACATCACAGGATGTTCTATCCCCTCGTGCTTCTGCGACATCACCGTTCCCAGGCCCGTTTCCGAAGCATCAGTTTGGATGACAAAGGGTTGGTTAAAATCTACTCCGCGCAAAACCGGTGCCTCACACAATTTTTCCTTTAATACCTTAAAGGCCTGTTCTGCGATCCCAGACCACTGTAACTGTGTAGGGGCATTCTTTTTAAGCATTTCAGTTAGAGCTGCACTCTCGGTCGCGAAATGCGGGATAAAACGGTGGTAGTAGCCAATTAAACCTAAAAAGCTTCGAAGTTGCTTCTTTGTCAGCGGCTTCGGGAACGTCTTAACGCTCCCCACCTTATCCAGGAGAGGTTTTACTGTGCCGTGGCCGACTAAGTGACCTAAATACTTCACTTCTGTCGCGCCAAACATACACTTAGCCGGGTTTAGCGTGAGACCTGCTTGCCTCATCGCCTCCAAAACGGCCTTGACCCGCACCAAATGTTCGTCCCACCCCGAGCTATGGATGACAATGTCATCCATATACGCCATCGCGTAACGCTGGTGTGGTCGTAGGACCATGTCAACCAGGCATTGACACGTCACTGCGGCCCCGTGAAGACCAAAGGGCATCCGGCGAAATTGGTATAGTCCAATTGTGGAACTAAACGCGGTTTTTGGGCGAGATTCCCTGGTGAGGGGAATCTGCCAATACCCTTTGGTCATGTCTAATGTGGTCAGATAAGTGGCCTGGCCCAAGCGGTCCAAAAGTTCCTTGATCCGAGGCATAGGATATGTGTCGAACCTGGAGATTTCATTCACTTTGCGGAAATCTATACAAAAGCGTAACGACCTATCAGGTTTGGGAACTAAAACTATAGGATTGTTCCAGGGGCTTTTCGATTCCTCAATCACCCCCATTTTCAACATTTCTTGGACCTGACTTATGACCTCACTTTGCTTCGCCTCGGGGAGTCTATAGGGTCGTTGGCGAACTATTTCGCCATGTGGGGTCACTATCTCGTGTGCAACGAGTCTCGTTTCCCCCGGTAAGGGAGTAAGGACGTCAGGGAACCCACTTAACAATTTTGACATCGCCTCCCGTTGAGCCCATGAGAGTCCCTCTCCCATCCTAGGTACAGGATCTGCTATACAATCACCAAGCTGTGGGCCTAACTCGTCCTCCTCTCTCTCCACACAACTAGCAGTCAACCCTTTTATCTCGGCCCTGCCAGTGGACCCAAATCCTCCCGAGCCCTGGGCAGTAGTGGTTAACACATCCACTTCTTCCAAGGGCGGAAACCCCACCTGTTCACAAATCAATTGGGCGACGCGATCCCCCACGCTCACCTTAAAATTCTCCTGGGCAAAATTAAACAGGAGTACCTTTATGGATCCCCGGTAGTCTGGATCAATGACCCTGGCCCCTACGTCTATAAAATTCTTAAGAGCAAGACCCGACCGAGGGGCAATTCGGCGATAACATCCAGGCGATATTTCAACCTGGAGGCCTGTTTCAACTAGGGCCCTTCCCTGTCGTGGTATGACGATGTCCACAGCACTGCAGAGATCAACTCCAGCAGCCTGTTCCGTCGCCCGTTTTGGGACCTTAGCCTCAGGGGTGGTCCTACAGAATCTGAGTACAAACTTAGATTTTCGGTCCGATTTTTCCCTGCGGGGTTCTTTCTTACTTCCCTGTTTAACTCCGCTTTCAAATAAAGGAGCGGGCATTGATCTGGCCTTTCCCTTCCTGGGGATGTATTTTGGGGGAGTAGTCCATTCCTCATGAAAGGATGTCCCTGGTATAGGGTCTTCCTGAGGATCATTTTCCTTTTCTGAAGGCTTAAAGCCTGTGCGGGTAGTTATCATATCTGCCTTGTCTTCTCCTAGCCTGGGGTCAGCAACCTTTCCTACCTTGGGTAAGGCTTTCTCCCTGGCTAAGTCATCTTCCTGAGAAAGGGTAGCTGGTTGACTTGTGTTGCTCTGCAACTCCTCAGCTAAGCCTTTCCTGAATTGAGGCCAATCACGGCCTAGGACTATGTCATGTGGAAGTCTCGGTACTATAGCCACATCTATTTGCTTTTTCATACCCAATCCTTTCATTTCAACGGGATGTATGGGATAGGTAGAGGCGGCTCCATGGATACAGTGAATCTTAATATGATTTCCAGAGGTCTCTGGTGAGGGTTTATCTTTTGCCTCAATTTTCTTCCACAGCCTCTGAGATATCATAGATTGGTCTGCACCTGAGTCCAATAATGCCTCGATTGGGATCCCTTCCACCTCCACTGTTAACAGGAACCCTTCTCCTGCATCTCTGTGATGGGTAATTACAAAAGCTTTCCTAGCTTTACAATCCCTTTTAAGATGACCCAACTCTCCACACATAAAACATTTTCTCTGTGCATCAAATCTTTTATCCAAAGTCATACTTTCTTTCCTAAAGTTTGCAAGCTTTGCCTTCCTTTCTAGTAACTCCACATTTGCATTCTTAAAAACACCTTCTTTCTCGGGGCTTAATCTGTTAGCCTCTAGAAAGCGGTCGGCCAGCGCAATGGCTTCCTGAGTGTTTTTGCAATCCTGGAGGACTAGGAAAGTTTGCACATTGCTGGGTACAGCTTCCATAAACTGTTCTAGAATCACAGTGTCTAATATGGATTCTAAATCTTTAGTCTCGGGCGTAAGCCATTTATAAACTAAGCTCTTCACTCTATAATATAGAGCTTGAGGTATCTCACCTAACTTCAATTTACAGGAACGTAGAAGCCTGCGATAGACCGTAGGGTTTAATCCCATCCGATCCCTGATAGCTTGCTTTACTTCCTTATAATCTGTGACTAAACTGGCGGGCATGGCCCTATAGGCCGCCAAAGCTTCGCCCATGAGAGAAGTGGCAAATCTTAGCGCCCACTGTTCCTTTAGCTATCTGGCCAGGAGAGCTATTCTCTCAAATGACTCAATATAATCGTCTACATCATCATCTCTAGTAAGGCGTCCACAAGAGAAAGCCGCAGTGCCTGATAGGTCCCACCCACGGAAATCTCCCCGTGAACCTGGCACTGTCCGAGCAGCTTCGGCCGCCTTCTCCTGCGCTGCAAGCCACCTGGACATCATCTTCAGTAAAGGTCCTTGTTGGGCCTGGAGCATGACCTTCGCCTGTTCCAGGCTCTGTGCCGACATCTCCCTTTGCTTGGAAAACTGTTCAGCCACCCAGGTCAGGATATCATGACTCTCCATTGTTATAGTAGTGCTGTGAATAAAACAAAGAGAAACAAACACCAAGTGTGGTACTCTCTTATGCTCCCCTTTGCCCTAGTGAGCACTCCCCTACAGCCTCCCTCTTACACCAGAATCCGGCGATAACCCCTCTAGCCTACGGGTTACTTGGCCCTGGTGCAGAGTCTCGCTTTGTCAACCACGTGGATATCGACTCCGGCTCCACTGCCACTCCGGATCTTTTCCTCCGCTTAGCAGATAGCGCGTGTGTTGACAGCTGCTTCTCTGGGGGTCCTCTCCTCCTTCCGAGGTCAGGATCTTCTTTTAGTCGTGCAAAAACTTGACGAAAATCCAAGAACTACGCCACCTGTGGGCCGGCACCCATACTAGGCGGTTGCCTAGTAGGGGCGGCAGGCCATATTAACTTGTGTCTTGCTTCAGCCTGGTAGCTGAGGACCTTAATTGTGTAGTTGTGGGGCAGTTAAAGCAGTCCAAGTGGAAATAGGCCGACACAGGAAAATGTATTTTTAAATTTTGTTTTAATCATCAAGCTTTGCAATTGAACCTTGGCAGAAGGTTCCAAACCATGAACAGAAAGTGAGGATATTTTCTCCAACAAAAAGATTCTTTATAAAGGTATTTCAGCAGTGCTATGACAAAGCAGTTTATTTCAGTCTTTGCAACCAAAATAAGTTTCCTTTCAGTCAAACAAAACACAGTTGAAAGTCACTGTTATGAGCAAAGTCCAGCTAACCTTATTAGCCTCTTCCAGCTATTTCAGGTAAGCTTAAAACACTCTCTGCTTCTTAGCATGGGAATTCTACTGCCGTTTAAAACAATTCCCTAGCACAAGTACTATTGCAGCTTTAAAAGATGAGACTTCTGTCTTTCCAGCACTTCTCAGTAGCAATTACTCAGCATAACTACTTCTTGGGCTTTCTTCACAATATCTAATAAGTGCTTTCCTAAGCACTTCTCATGCATAATGAACGTTCCATTGAGACCTCTGTGGAATCCGAATCCCCTTTATAGAATTCCACTTCCATCTCTTCCTCTGTACTGCAAGACTCAGGGACCGGGATACGTTCAGGGATTTCTAGTTTCACTTTTCTTAAAAGCTTAAAAGGTTTCTCCCAGTGAACATCCCTTCTTCCCCCTGGAATAATGTCAGTGCTCCTAGACTTTCTTCCCTTTAGTGAGGCACTTAAAGGTACTGTCTGTTTTACCTTGTTTGTAGAAACCTTCTTCCTGTCAGGCTTTCTAAAGGCTCTGTTTCTTGCTCAGAGTCTGAGCTGCTTGCTTCTGAGTTGGAACTATAATCCTTTAACTCTCTCAAGCGTCTTCCTGCTCCTCTCTGGCCCTGCCACTCGCTCTGGCAGTTCTGTCTGCTTCTCCCGGTTTCCCCGGTTCTCTCAGCCCTCTTCCCACTTGCTGACTGACTGTGTTTAAATGTTTGCCAGCCTGCTTCCCTTTCTGGCCCCACCTTATCTCTCCCTGCTGTTGCCATGGAGTCCGGGCGTGGCTTCAAGCTAGCCTTGCAAGTGTGTGTTTCTCTATAACTTTCGTTTTGGGGCCTGTGCTTGGGTGAGCCCATCCCCCTCTCAGGGAAAAAGTTTCTTTTTTTTCTCTTTCCCAGGTCTGTGCTGCACCCACCTTACCACAATAGTAATTAGATCCCAGCCCTAGAACAATCCAAGTTGGTAGCTGAGGCAATGCAGAGTGAAGTGGCTTTTGCCTGAGATCACAGTGAGCTAAGGATATACACAGGCCAAATATTTTTAGTTCATTTGGCTTTTTTTCATACATTTTCAGACATTTTTCATTTCATACATTTGTTTTAATAAGTTTCTATAATGCTTGTAAGATTTTTAATGCATGCAAATCAATTGTGCACATATTAATTTATAAGATAACAAACATTAAATTGATTTTGTGTGCACTGAAATTTTTAAGATGCAATAATG
Source organism: Ichthyophis bannanicus (assembly GCA_033557465.1). Taxonomy (NCBI): domain Eukaryota; kingdom Metazoa; phylum Chordata; class Amphibia; order Gymnophiona; family Ichthyophiidae; genus Ichthyophis; species Ichthyophis bannanicus. The sequence continues at coordinate 1,522,981,090 of CM066032.1, forward strand.
AACCAAATGCCCAATAACACGTGCTCCTCCCTATCAGGAGCATCAACCATAAAAGTAGGATTTCCATGGCTCTCACCCTACTGCTCCAGCATCTAGGCATCCACACTTCCACTTGGCACTCTTATTGCTGCTGATCAAAGCTTAAACTAACTTTGACTTCAAAGCTTGCAGTTGATAAAAATAGTTCTATTACTAGATATATAATTACCAAGATTCAAAATGATTTAGAAAAGGCTAGGCTCATCTAGCTGAAGAAGGGAATAAAATGTTCCATGAGTCACACACTCTCCAGTGAATTAACTCCAGCTACAAAATTAAACAATCTCTTATTCATTCAGAGCAAACACCTGACACTGATAAAATCCTACTGCACTTCACAAAAGATTTGCAGTGACATTTTTAAGCTGTTACGTTAGAGGAAGAAAGTCAAAAGTGGATAGATAAGCCTAAATATTATTGTTTAGTTTACATAAATCATTATGGGGCATGTTTACCAAATTGTGCTAATGGTTGACACACGCTTAGAGTGTGCTAAGTAATTAGCATGGGACTGCGGTAGCAGCTAACACACAGTGTATTGGCCCCTAGCAGTAGGTGTGTGAAACCAGGTTTATTGCCCCACAATAGCAAGTAAGCAGCACAAAGAAGCAGATTTATGCAGTAAACCTTTACCTTTAATTAACCACTTAAGCATGAATAATTAAAGGAAAACTATTTAAATAAGCATAGGCCTGTATACCGGGCATAATTAGATAGGGGGAAAAAACCAAGGTACTATGCATATGGTATTCACAGCAATAGAAATAAATAGAAACAAAAGGATTTGCAAATCCAAACTGCAGGTTAATACTGAAAAACATACTGGAATTTCCATGGGCCTACCCACTGCTCCAGCTAGTAGAGGGAAAAGGTAGAAGGAAAAAAAAAAAGAAACCAAAACCCCTATACAAGGATGAAATTTGAAAAACCTAGCAGTGGAAACAACCTCCACAAAAGAAAAGTTTCAGATGATGGATACCCTAATTGGTGGATTTGGTGAGTCTCTTGTGGCTAACCTCCTCCTGGTAAGCTGTTGAGGCCTTTAGATGAAGACTGGGATAGTCTGTGTCTTGTTTCCCCTGGGTTAACTGTAGGTGATCTGTCTGGTTCATAAGAATATAAGATATGCCATACAGGGTCAGACCAAGGTCCATCAAGCCCAGTATCCTGTTTCCAACAGTGGCCAATCTAGGTCAAACGTACCTAGCAGTTTCCCCAAAAGACACAGGTTCCGCATTGTACTGGGTCAAGCATTTATTTATTTTATTTACATTCTCTTATATACCATGCTATTCTGCATCAGTGTGGTTTACATTAAACAAACTGAAATTACATTGAACAGGGCATTATAACTTGGAGATAACTATTTTACAGGGAACATGGGCTATGGAGGGTTAAGTGGCTTGCTCAAGACCACAAGGAACACCTGTGGGACTAGAAACCCCAGTCCTTCCGGCCCAAGGTTGCTGTCCTCCAGTAGGATTTGAACCCCTGACCTTCCAGCCTGAAGTACCTTGCCCCAACCACTAGGCCACTCCTCCACTCCATTACTAGATATATAATTGATAGCATTGAAAGCCTGGGTCCCTTCTTAATAATGGTTTATGGACCTTTCCTCCAGGAACTTGTCCAAACCTTTTTTAAACCCAGCTATACTAACAGCCTTTACTACATCCTCCGGTAACAAATTCCAGAGTTTGATTACACGTTGAGTGAAGAAATATTTTCTTTTATTAGTCTTAAATAGTTTACCCTGTAGTTTCATTGCATGTCCCCTAGTCTTTCTATATTCTGATAATGTAAACAATCGATCTACGTTTACCCATTCCACTCCGTTCATTAATTTATAGACTTCTATTATATCTCCCCTCAGCTGTCTCTTTTCCAGGTTAAAGAGCCCTAACCTTTTTAGCCTTTCTTCATAGGAGTATCCTTCCATCCCCTTTACCATTTTGGTGGCTCTTCTCTGAACCTTTTCTAATAACGCTATATCCTTTTTAAGATACGGCGTCCAGAATTGCACACAATATTCAAGGTGCGGTCTCATCATGCGGTCTCCTCTGATGACTGGTGGGTCAGGCAAGCTTTGCCAGGCTCGCCTGCTTTTTCGCTCTGTCTTCTTCTCGTTCACAGGAAAAATCCAATGGCTGTTCTCAGAGGGGCATGTTTACGAAAGTGCAGTAAGGAATGCAGGGTTGACGCATGGAATTCGCAAATTAGTACCACACCGGAGCCCAACGGTCATAATCACAAGGGGCATGGCCACGGTACACTACTACCTCTGCGTTAGCTGTGGCAGTAGCACAGTAGTAACAAACACACAGCCCAGTGCATGCGCACAGTGCGTGCATATGGTCTAGAGCAGTGGTTCTTAACCTTGTTGGAGGTACTGAACCCCACCAGTTTCATATGTACATTCACCAAACCCTTCTTTATTGAAAAATAAGATATGATTTTTTTTCAAATTCAAGACATAGGTATATGTTTTACTGGTTCACAAAATGAATCGTGCATTAACATCACTGTGTTCAAAGAACAAAACCAATACAATGCATGAACTCACAACAAATTACATACATAACTTTTCACAAAGACATTACCTTTTTTAATACTACCACACTGAAATGGTTTTAATTTTTAATCTTATGTATTTATTTTATTTATTTATTTATTTATCTATTTCTTCTATACCGCCCCTTCCAGAGATCAGGGGCGGTTTACATGGAACAATTGCATACATTTGCATAACATTACATAGAACAAGAACTTCTTAACTTTTTACATATAACAGAACAGCAAATTGTCAGAACTATTTACAGGGTGTATACTTTTGTATACTGCTGAATTTACAGGGGAATGTCAGCGAGCTGACATTGCTATTTATAGAAATTATTTACAAGGATATATGATTCGCTATCAGGTGTGTGTGTGTGTGTGTATGTGTGTGTGAGTGTGTGTGTGTATAAGTGTGCGTGTGTTTGTGTGTGTGTGTGAGTGGGTTTGTGTGTGATGGAATTTATTTTCCATTTTTTTTCGTGGGTTGTTTGGGGTGTCTTGGGGAGCTGTTAGAAGAGGAGTCGTGTGTGTTCAGTTAATTGTGTTTCTGCGGGGTTTTTTTGTTTGTGTGTCTGTGGACGCTGTGTGTCTGGACTTGGAGGGTAGGGGATTCCGAAATGCTCAGAGAATAGGTATGTCTTGAGTTCTTTCCTGAATTGGGAGAAGTCCTTTATGATTCGGATGTCTATTGGGAGGTCATTCCAAAGTGTGGGAGCGGTGAATGAGAAGGCTCTGGCACTGGTGGAGTTTTTGGTCCTCGTGAATGTTTTTGGCAGTTCTAGTGAGAGGGTTGCATTTAGTCTGCGGGCTCTTGATTCATTTGGGACGTGAAGGAGTGTGGATAGATGGGAGGGGGCAATATCGTTTAGTAGTTTGAAGGTTGTTAGTAGTATTTGTATTTGATACGAAAATTTATGGGGAGCCAGTGTAGTTCTAGCAGTATAGGGGTTACATGGTCTGCTAGGTGGGCTTTAGTGACTACTTTTGCACAAATGTTCTGTGCTCTTTGTAATAAGTAGATATTCTTTTGTGGGAGGCCGGTTAGGAGACTATTACAATAGTCAAAGTGAGGGGTTATGAGTGCACTAACGACTGATCTAAAGTCATGCGTGTCAAGGAGGAGCCTTAAGTGTTGAATAGTTTTGAGTTTGTAGAATATAGTTTTTACCGTCTGTTTTATGTGAGGTAGCATGGTGAGTGTGTGATCGATTATAACGCCTAGGTATTTTACCTCTTTTTTAACAGGTATCGTTGTGTTATTGATGGAGATTGTTGTTGGGTAGGTATCTTCAGCCACAGGTGATCTTGATACAAACATTGCCTCAGTTTTTTTGAGATTGATGCTGAGGAAGTTGGTTTCCATCCAGGATGAGGTTTCCGCCATGCATTCGGATAGAGTGTTATAATTAGGGTTTTTCGTGGTTATGGGGAGGGCGAGCATGATGTCGTCGGCATAGATAAAGTGATTGATTTTGTGTTTTTTAAATATTTTTGTGATGGGTTGCAGGTACAGGTTGAAAAGGAGAGCAGAAAGGGCTGATCCTTGTGGTATTCCTTGTCCTTGGGGGAAGGTTTCTGATGCTTCCTGGTTTAATTGAACTCGTATTAGTCTGTGTGTGATGTAGGACTTGAACCAATTGAGGACAGTCCCACCTATTCCTAAGTTTTCTAATCTATTAATCAGTGTAAGGTGGTTGATGTTGTCAAATGCAGCGGAAATGTCTATGAAAAGGAGTAGGAGGCCTTGAGTGTTATCATCTGTATGTCTTATGAGGAAGTCCATCAGAGTAATTAATAGGGTTTCTACCCCATGGAAGGGGCGGAAACCGAATTGGTGGGAGTCAAGGGAGTTGTGCTCATCTATATGTTCTTGCAATTGAAGTTGAACAGTTTTTTCTATTATTTTAGCCATAAATGGAATGCTGGCTATTGGTCTATATGAGTTTGGGTCTTTCGGGTCGAGTTTATTGTTTTTTATTATTGGGCGGATTGTTGTGAGTTTTAGGGCATCAGGCATAATGCCTTGGGAGAGGGATTGATTTACTATGTATTGAATGTTTCCAGCTAGTTCTTCCTTAGTACTTTTGATCCATGATACGGGGCATGGATCGAGTGGGGAAGTTGTGGTGTTGATAATTGTTATAATCCTGAGGAGGTGTTTCTGATCTATCGTATGAAAGGTTGTCCAGTTGTTGTTATTAGTTTCGGTGTTTGTGTGGATTAGTGTTGGTGTAGTATTAAGTTTGCATTTTAGTTTTTCTGCAAAGTGGGTTGCAAGGGTTTGTATACTTATTGCAGATTGTTTTGGTTCTGGATTTTTGACTTTTGTCAGTGTATTTACAATTGCAAATAGTTCTCTAGGGCGATTGATAGCTAGGTTTATTATCTTGGAGTGGTAATCCTTTTTTGATTTATTAATCGCATTCTTGTATTCGTTGAGTGTGTTTAAGTATTGGGATTTATTCTCAGCAGATTTAGTTTTCCTCCATTTCTTTTCTTGTTTTCTCAGTTGTTTTTTTAGGTTCACTAGTTCTTTCGTGAACCATTTTTCTGTCTTTTTTAACTGTCTATGTGTGGATTGTGTGGGGGCAGCTGCTTTTTGAACTGTAAGGTTCCAGTGATTTACGGTGGAGTTGATGTCTGGGAGGTTTGTGTTGAGTATGGGTAGTACTTTGTCCAGGAAAGTGTCTTTGTTGAAGTGTGCAAATCGTGATATATGAGGTGTGTGGTGCGTAGAGTTCTGCATTGCTTGTATTGGGAGGTGGAGTGTAATGAGGTGATGGTCGGACCATGGTACTTCTGTTGTTGTTGGAGGGGTGTGCTGCTGGTGGTTGATAAAGGAGCTGGGGAGGAAGATGAGATCTAGGGTGTTACCTTTTGTGTGGGTGGGTGCTTGTACTATCTGTGTATATCCCATTTGGAACATAGTGTCCATAAAGTTATTTGATTGGGAATCATTTAGGGAAGGGAGGTTTAAATCACCTAGGATTATGAGCGGTTTGCTTGGTGATGTTGTGCAAGCAAGTTCAAGGATGGGAGAGAGGTTTTTTTGATCAGCTGTAGGACTGACTCAAAGGCACACATTGCATTGCAGGGGGTCTATATATGAGGGTGAGTGCAAGGGTTCTATTTTCTATGTTGATTATGTCCATTCCGTCTATATTATTTAAACTTGTTAAGGTGTATTGTAGGTCTTTTTTGGTGAGTATGAGAGTACCACCACCTCTCTTTGCATCTCGATGACAGCTGAATATGTCATACTGGTGTGTGGTTAGCTGGTTTAGTAGTACAGTGTCTGTGGGAGAGAGCCATGTTTCGGTGATGCATATAATTTCAGGTTTTTCTTCTTTTATCATGTTGTTGATTATTGGTATTTTGTTTCGTATGGATCGAATGTTTATTAAGATGAGCTTTGTTTTTGCGTCTATGATAGTGGTTTTGTCAGTTATACGTCTGTATGGATTCTGCTTTATTTGTATGAGTCTTCGTTGGTATTTGTTTGAGTCATGTCGTGTATAGTGATTATGGGAGTGTATTGAGCTATGTGATGGGTTTTGGTAAGGAACTTGTATGATGGGGTTAATGTTTTGTGAGCTTCTGTAGTGATTATGGATGATGGGGATGTTTTTGTAGGGGTTTTGATTGGTTTTGTATGTATAGATATGTTGTATTAGGAGTGTTATTAGGAGGAGAGTGAAGGGGATGTTTATTTGTTTTGTAGGAGGCATTGTGTGTATTTCAGAGGGGGTCTTTAGTGTAAAGGGGGTTAGCTGATGAGTATAGGGGTAGAAGGTTACGATCAACAGTATGATGTTGTATGAAGGATGGGCAGAAGGTTTGATTGTTACTGACACTAAGAAATATGTCTGACAGTAGTTCTTTATGATCTGAGTGGCTACTGACAACAGTATAATGATTATTGATTTCTAAACTTAGTATAACAGTGTGTGAAAATAGATTAGTTTTTACTGTCAACAGTATAGTGAGTAGTTATTACAGATAATAGTTTACGATGGATTTGTTGGTTACTGACAACAGTAATATGTTTGTTCTTTTCAGACAGCAGTTATATAACAGTATAAGCAATTAATTCAGAGAGTAGTTATATATCAGTAATATGATTGTTCTTTTCAGACAGTGGTTATATGACAGTATAAGCAATTATTACTGCTATATATAACAGTACAATGAGTTATTATTGAGGGCAATTTCCCGATGGTCTGGTTTGCTATAGGTTGGTTTATGATTATGTTGCTACAAATAGCAGTATGCTATCTTATATACTAGCTATGAAATTGATTATTACTGTCAACAGTATAGTGATTAATTGTAACTGGCAACATTAATCAGTGTGTAATGGGTGTGTGATGCGTGTGTATAAGAACTTTTCTTACTAGTAATTGTTTGCAAATGGCATGTTTGGCCATTTGTAAACAATATAGTGGAGATTGCAAGATATTAGCAGAATATTCTGTGAAAACAGTTATAGACAACAGTGTATAATTCTTATAACGATAGGATATGTGTGGAGATTACTGACAACAGTAAGATTAATTGTGTTGATAGTCACAAGTTAGTTATATCGTTATTTCATTTGAGGATGGTTTACTTGCTGTTCTGTGAGGGAGATTTGGTTGATGATGATTAGCGAGCTCGACCTAAGGGGAGCTCCAGCTGGTAGTTATTTGGTTCTTGTTTGAGATGTCGGTTGATGTCTTCAGCGGAGGTTGGAGTGTTAGCTTGAAGGAGCTGTTCCTTGTTTATCCAATCAATCTCAGACAACGGTGGGGGACCGAGAGAAACAGATGGTCTGGCTGCTGTTTGGTGAACCTTTGGAGCGGTGCCTTATGAGTGTTCAGCTTGAGAGGACCCCTCCTAAGGGCCACGCCAAAGGGCCCTCTGGCGAGGCCCGCAAGGCGCGGGCGCGCTTGCCGGCGGCACGTTTTTAAAGTGCCCGCTGAGACCTCCCACAACCCCGATTGGGTTGGAGTGCAGGAGCGGGAAAGCGAAGGCCGCCCTGTGCTCTACCCCGACCGGGGAGCTGCTGTAGATGGTTTCCCACGATGCAGAGGGCTTTCTCCTGCCGGCGGCACGTTTTTAAAGTGCCCGCTGAGACCTCCCACAACCCCGATTACAAAATGTATTCCAATAATGAACTTATTGTATTTATGCTATTTATTATTTTTAACATTTTAACACACACCCATCACCTAATTTCCATCAGGCTACACTGCTACAATAATAATGAATATTTACTGCAAATCAGTGTGACTTCTGCTGTTGCCTTTCAGAGACCAGTTCAGAAATGCGTGGCTTCACCTTGGCAAGTGCCACTCTCTTGTCATTTTCACAGCAAAGTCTGTTCCTTTTCTTCGTTTTTATGTCCAGCATCCTCGAAAAGGATTGCTCGCAAAGATATGTTGTAACAAATGGTATAAAAATTTCCAGGGCTTTCCTAGCAATAACAGGATACGTTACCATTTGTCAACACCAAAACGTTGAGAGCATTGTTGTTCTGAAGAGTTGCTGTTGAACCTGGCTCTGCTGAGTTTCAATGATTTTGTCGAGGTATTCATCATTGACATCTGCTGTCTCAACACCAAACGTGAACGGCTGTCTCACCCATGCTGGATATGACTCTCTTGTAGGGAAGTATCCGTCGAGAGACTTTGCAAGCTCATCTAAGTGTGTGACAATTGCTTGCTTCAGTTCCGTGGGTACAGAAATGTCTCCAATTCCAGACACATCTTCGATCTTACTTACACAATCGTCCAGCAGGGGAAAGTTTGCGAAGTTATCGTTCTCTGTTCGTTGTTTCCATAACGGTAACTTTTTTTGAAAAGCCTTCAGGTTTTCTTCCACTTCGATGATGTTGACTCCACCACCCTGCATCTGCTGATTGAGATGATTGAGAGATGCGAATATATCAGCCATGTACGATAAAATGAGAATGAACTTTTTGAAGCAATCTGCATGACGATGTTGGTGCTCTTGCAAAAACAGGGCTAATTCCACACGCATGGCAAAAACACGATTCAGCACCTGTCCCCGGGATAACCACCGAACGTTAGAATGGTACAGAAGTACCTCGAATTCAGAGCCCATTTCTTTACACAGCTCACTGAAGATGCGGTGCCTCACTGCACTATTTCGCACATAGTTCACACATTCCACTACAATTTTAATACTTCTGTCATTTCTGGAGGCAAGGTATTTGTTGCCAATGCATGCCTGTGCAGAATACAATGCGTAACAATGATGTGTGGTGCATCAGCTTTCACTAGCGCACCAAAACCAGACTTTCTTCCCAACATGACTGGAGCTCCGTCCATACAAACTGCAGAAACCATATCCCACGAAAGATTGTTGTCTCTGAAGAAGTCATCCACAAGTTTCTTCACATCGGCTGCCTTAGTTGTTGTTGTAAGAGGCTTACAAAATAAAAAATCTTCCTTTATCATGTCGTCTTTCACATAGCGCACAAATACAGCAAGCTGACTTAGATTAGAAACGTCTGTGGTCTCGTCGAGTTGGAGGCTGAATTTTGCCGGGCTTGAAATCAGATCTGCAACTACTTGAGCCAAGATGTCTTTGCTCATGTCCTCTATTCTGTCGCTGATGGTGTCATTTGAAAGAGGAATTTGGGATAATTTAACTTCGGCCACTTTTCCCAGCATCAGATTCGCCATCTTCAACACAGCTGGTTTTATGAGTGTTTCACCAATGGTGTGTGGTTTGCCCTGCTTTGCGATCAGGTAAGCAACTTCGTCCGATGCTGTGAGGATCGGTTTGTTGATGGGTACAAAGCCGAGAGCAGACAGAGTAGCCTTTTCATCGAATCTGGCTCTCTTCACCTTGAATTCAGCAAGCGTTGTGTTCTTGTATTCCCCATCTCCATGCAAGTTAAGGAAGTGTTCCTTTAGTTTTGCCGGTACTAGACTAGAATTTCTTAACTTGGCATTGTAAATCATGCAGATAGGACGCTGACTCCCATCACGTTCTGTTATATATGTGAATCCATGTTTTTACATATTCGTCCAACCACTTTCTTTTTTTGCTCGACATAGTTAGTATGGATTAAAATATTAAGAAAGAAATCACACGAAATACCATCATGACAGTCACAAGTTGACTACTGAGTGCACCAAATTCCCTGCAGCACAGATTGGCCAAGCAATGTAGCGTGATCACCTGCAGCCAATGATGGCCAAGCGGGGCGTGTCATCACGAATCATATGAGTCGGGTGCGTGTCTTGTGTTTTGACCTACGCCAAACCCCTGAGACTGACTCACCGAACCTCTAGGGTTCGATCGAACCCAGGTTAAGAACCACTGATCTAGAGTGTGCACATCCTGCATGCAGTCTCCAGGTGCATCAGAAAACAGAATGCTGCAAGCACAATACTGGGCATCTCTGGGCCTTGGATTCACTATGGACATTAAGAATTGTGCCTCTAGCACCCATATAGGAAGGTAGCAACCGGCCAGTCCAGAACAGAGTGATGACTGGGAATGGGCTGAACAGCCAATACAACTCAGAGCACAGGGGATAAGTACAAGAGAGTGAGGCATGCAAATCAGAAAAGCAAACACATGCACAGAGTATGTGCTGTGTCTCAGACCATAGATGATAGGGTGCAAATGTGGTTTCTGGGGATGTAAAAGGCCATGTATGGGATCAGGCAGGATGTCCACAGTGTCCATTATAGGGGGACAGGGGTATGGACTCTCTCACTCTGAGGTAACAAGGGTGATTGTTCACCGAGGCTGCAGGTAACACAGCTGTAACCAACCACAAATACAGTCAAACCTCGGTTTTCATTTGCCCCGGTTTTCATACGCTTCGGTTTTCAACGTCTTTTTTGACTGAGATTTTGTCCCGGTTCTCATACATCGCTTCGGTTTTCAACGTCTTTTTTGACTGAGATTTTGTCCCGGTTCTCGTACATCGCCTTGGTTTTCGTAAAGTACAGTACTGTAAATACATACACCCTCGCGCTGCACACCGGTCTGTATACACTGCCAGAACGCCCGCCCGGTCCCGGCAGCACTGCCCCCCAGACTCACCGATCGCCAGCGTGATGAGAAGCGAAAGCCAGCTGAGCACGTAAATGAAACACATCCTCGAGCCTGATCAGAGTTAGAGAGGCAAGGATTGCGCGGAGAGGAAGGCCCCGATCTCGTCCACCGCCTGCCCGTTCTCTGGAGCGCCCCCTCAGGCTCGGAGGTAGCAGGGAAGAAAAGCTGTCAACGTAAGCAGGAGATGTTGCATGAATGTGGGAGGCAGTTCTTTCTCTTGCAGGGTACGTCTGAAGCTATATCATTAAGATTTTCTGCCATTCTGAAGCATTGAGCAGATAATGTAAAGGTATTTTAATGGGCTGAATTCAATATGATTCCAAAGAGAGCTGGGCACAGCAGCTTGTCAGGGGTGGCTAAGGCCAGATGCTAACATACTGTACTGTACAGTACTGTACTTAGCTTGCTTTCAGTGATGTTAAATGTTCATTTATCCATTTCATTAGTCATTTATATTTATTTCTCATTGTTTTCTGTATGTAAAAATATAGTTATTCTCTATAAAATGTATTTTTGTGAATATTTTTGGGTGTCTGGAACGGATTAATTGGATTTACATTATTTCTTATGGTAAATATTGCTTCAGTTTTCATACGTTTCGGTTTTAGTCAGACTTTTTAGAACGGATTAATCATGAAAACCGAGGTTTGACTGTACATCAAAAAGAGTGCCAAAATTATATACCCACTACAAACAATTAATGGAACTCTACATAATAAAAATAAAAAGACATACTCAAAAACTTCAGAATAATTTTAGTCCCACCAAATTCTCCTTAATAACACAGTCATCCTAATAACTATAAAACAAACAAAGGATTATCAATTAACAGAACCATGGAACTCAAACCATGGACTTTACAGGCTTGTAAAAATTTCCTTGCCACAAAACTTGGTCACACTCATCATCGTTCCATGGCTGAACTATATCCTACTCACATATGCATTTATGCAAAAATTCATAAACATTAATACAAACTTTCACAAACACTTATATAAAATTTCACAATTATACCACTTTAAACACAGCAGTCATGTGGTAATATGCATTTATACAAAATTCCCTAAGCATTGATATTTTCACAAGCATTCCTTACACTTGTATACCAAGCCATTTATACTCATACCCCACAATATTTAGCGGATCTTCTCCAATTCTACACTCCCACTCGCAACCTTCGCTCAGTACATATTAATCACCTCCACCTTCCATTTCATTCTCGTGCACATCTCCATTCCACATGCCACTCAACTTTCTTCTTTCTTGGTCCATCTATATGGAACTCCCTCCTCACTGCCCTCCAACTGGAAGCATAGTTACTCACCTGTAATAGGTGTTCTCTGGGGACAGCATGAATCAGTCCCCATATATGGGTGACATCGGCACTGACGGAGCCCTCATGGAAGCATCCCCCTAGCTTTCAAAGAAAGCCTTTGGGAGATGCTACCATGCATGCGTGATGCCCTTCCCATCCAAGGGTGCCATCTTGCTCAGTCAGATGATATAGCTAGAAGACAGAAAAATGAAAGAAGCGACTCCAAGGGGAGGAGGGAGGGTTGTGAGTACTGATTCCTGCTGTTCCCGGAGAACACCTGTTACAGGTGAGTAACTACGCTTTCTCCGGGAACAAGCAGGAAGTCAGTCCTCACATATGGGACTCCCTAGCTACTGGCTACCAAAAGCCCATATATAAAAAAAACACGGTTATCCTCAAGGGAAGCCGTGAGCAGCAGCAATTGAGTCTGCATGTGCAGACAGCAGTACGACCCGTGTGTCCGATGGAAGCAATGCTCCAGTAGCCTGAACACAGAAGGGTTGGAGGGTAGGAGTTGCCTAGACCCCAAAAAGATTACGGAACATGGCCTGGTCGAAGGCACTGTTCAATTGAGACTTCCTCTCCAGGCAGTAATGAGCTGCAAAGGTATGGACTGAAGACCAAGTGGCAGCCAGGAAGATGCCCACCATCGGGACAGAGTGCAGGTTTGCCATAGAGGCCGCCAGAGCCCTGACATGGTGTGCCGTGACTCGGCCTTCCAGCAGGAGCCCTTCCTGCTCATACACGAGGGCGATACAGTCTGCCACCCAGGTAGACAGTGTACATTTGGTCATTGCCCCCCACCCCAGCTTGAGAAGCTTTACAGTGACCCTGAGTATGTTGAATGTAGAAGGACAGGGCCTTTTTATATTCCAAGGTGTAGAGGACAGTCTCTGTCCTACTGGCGTAAGATCTTGGGAAGAAGGTGGGCAGCACCACCTCCTGGTTGAGATGAAAGGGCGATACCACCTTCAGAAGGAATTTGGGGTGTTTGTGGAGCACCACCCGTTCTTATAAAACCTGGTATAGGACGCCTCAGCCACTAAGACTTGGAGCTCGTTAACCCTGTGAGCGGAGGTGAGTGCAACCAGGAACACCACCTTCCATGAGAGGTATCACAGGTGCCAGGTAGCCAGAGGCTCAAAAGGCAGGTGAATAAGCTGCACCAATACAACATTGAGGTCCCACTTGGTTGCCAGGGGGGTGAACATCCTGTGCTGGTAGTGGCTGCCCCCCACCATGAACTTCAGGTACTGCCTGTGGTTGAGGTGAATGAGGATATGGGTGTAAGCATCTTCAGATCCAAGAAGCATAGCCAATCTCCCTGCTGGAGGTAAGGCAGCAATCTTCCAAGGGAAAGCATCTTGAACTTCTCCCTCGCCAGGAATTTGTTCAGATTGTGCAGGTTGAGGATGGGCCTTAGGCCCCCTGTTCTTTTTGGTATGAGGAAGTATCTGGAGTAGAACCCCTTGCCCCTGAGATGGTGGGGAACTGGTTCTACCTCTCTGTCCTCGAGAAGACCTGCAAGTTCCTTCAGTAGAAGGTCCCAGTGAAGGGGAAACCTAGGGACTCTCCCAGAAAGAAAGGGGGAGGTGTCTGAGCCAGATGGAGGAGGTAACACTCCATGAGCACCTGGAGTGCCCAAGAATCAGCAGTGATGCCTGGCTACCTTTGGGCATATTTTATTTATTTAACATTTCTTATATGCCACCTTTCATGATATCAAGGTGGTTTACATTGAGCAAACTGAAATTACATTGCACAGGGCATTATAACTTGGAGATAACTATTTTACAGGGAACATGGGCAATGGAGGGTTAAGTGGCTTGCCCAAGACCACAGGGAACACCTGTGAGACTAGAAACCTCAGTCCTTCTGGCCCAAGGTTTTTTCAATGTATGTGCATAAAATTGCACCAAGTGTGGTATCCAAAAGCCATTAAGCTAAGAAATTTTAAACAAACCACAAGGTATAAAATATTATAATACTTAGCTGGCAGTTGGAGCCGAGAAAATTTGCCGTAGTTTCAGGATGGTATGCAGGCAAAATCTTGGGATGTTGAAAAGAACAAAAGCTTTCCCCTATTTTTTCACGTCACTATTCTATTGGCTATAAATAGGCTCCATTTGCTGGTGACATCAGACGCACTTCTTTCGCAGAAAAATAAAATTTTCATACCAAGCGAGTTGAGACTTCTGTTACATCTTTTGTGACTATTTGGTAATATTTTATGGATATTGCTAGCTTGAAACAGTGTCCGTTGTGACCCAAAATGCAGTACTGTGTCTGCATGTTTTTCCTAGCGTGGAGATGCTGTTTTGAAAGCTTTTGTTATTTTCAACATCCCAAGATTTTGCCTGCATACCACCCTGAAGCTACAGAAAATTTTCTCAGCTCCAACTGCCAGCTAAGTATTATAATATTTTACACATTGTGGTTTGTTTAAAATTTCTTAGCTTAGTGGCTTTTGGATACCACACTTGGTGCAATTTTATGCACATTGTGACGCAGTAGCTCCCCAGGAACCGATGGACACAGATAAGCATCCGGTGGTAGAAGCTGGTACTGCAGGAGAAAGCAGGAATTTCTCTGCAGAAAGAAAAAAACTCAGAACTAATCAAGCAGAACAGCTCACCTCGGGGGAGGGGAGTAGTAAAGCTCTTGATTGGGCACGCCCTAAGAGGAGGCGGGCAGTGCAAGCTAGAAGCACCTGGTTAAATAGTCAGAAGCCAGGAAGTGAAGGAGAGCAACGGAAGCAAAGAGAGCAAAGAAAGCAAAGAGAGCAACAAGAGCAAGGGCAAGAACAGGGACGGAGAGAATTCCCAGAAGGAGAAATAAGAGTTTCAGAGGGGAAGTCTGGAAGGAAGCATCTTTGCTGCTGTGATTCCTCAAATAGTCTGCAACTAGCAGGTAGCGTGGTGGAAGGCTCAGAGGCTGAAAGAAACTGCTGGGGGCAGAAGACTTTCAAAACACTGAGAGATCCAAGGCTGCAGGACCAGGCAGAGCTATGGAATAAAAGGCAGAAAGATAAAGAATTCTCCAAAGGAAAACTTCTATCTAAGGTACCCAGTGGGGGAGAAATAGTGGATAAGTTTTATGCTCTAAAGCCAGAGGGAGTGTGCCCTAGTTTTAAAAGCCAAGTCAGACAAAATGGTGGCAGCTGCTTTCAGCAAGGAGAGGGTTTGAATAACAGTGAATATTCTTACAAGCTAGCTGAAGTACCTAGCCAGGAAGGGGCTGACATCCATGCTTTTAAATCTCTCTTCAAAGACTCTCCCCGTACTGCCAAATATCTAAGCCCAGCACCCACATGTAGAGGGAGGTGGAGAGATAACGTTAGCAGCACGTTGAATGTTTGTTTTCCTGATACACACAAGTATCTTAATCAGCCTGAGATAAAGAGCCTCAGCAAACAATTGCTCACGGGAGAAAAGGGACATCAGCTAAGTGAAGGGAAGTCACCAGCTGAATCACTTCTCCAAGAGTTTAGAGAGTTTTTGGAACGTAAGGCAAGTTTTAATTACAGTTCCCCAGAACCAGTTGCTGGCTGTGAGGAAAGAATGCCTTTTCCTAATTCTCTGCCATCTACAGAAGAGGACACATTAATGGACTGTTCAACCTGCTTAATTGAGAAAGACAATTAAGGGAAAAAAAGGTTTACCTGTGGTATGAGGTAATATAGCAGATGTACTGGACTCTTCCTATACAAAGAAGCTGGTAAAAAGTGAATGAGTTAAAGTTCAACTGATTTGTATAGCAGAAGCACTACTGTTGAATGAACCTTTCTGTCCTTCAGTTCATGATTGGATCACATGAGGTGAATGTGAATTCCTGAAGATAGCACAGCATTGCAAGCCTGTTTATCTAGTTTCTTTTACTCTTGTTTTGGATTTATAACTTCTGCACCGTCTGTTGCATTTGAACTGCACAACTGGTAAATAAACCTCATGAAAATAAATTTCTCTTTGCCATGCCTTACTGCTCGAAGCACTAACACAACTACAACTAATTGCCTCAAGGGCATCACAAGGCAACCCCTCCTTAATCCTCAAGGTTAGGGAGCGGGAGGCGTGATAACATACATTGAAAAAAAAGTCACAAAAAAAGATTAAAAGGAGTTGTCTGTTATTCAGAGGAGTTTTCTCTTCTCCCTGCACAACAGTTATTCCAATATTTGATTTAGGGTTTGTGCTAAACATATACATTTAGTTTTAAGACAATTTTTTTCCTCCTTTTCTTTTGGGTTTGATTTTTCTTTCACTGCTTGCTCACCACCAGCACTGATGCCGGTGTCTCCCACAAATGAAGCATTAGCCATTCTAGGATGGCTGAGATGGGCACCGTAAGTGATTCCCTCGGGGGGGATTTCCAGCTCCTCTGCACGAGGATCCTCTACTGATTCCATTGGGAAAACTAGAGCCTTGGACATGTCCCTGACAAAGTCAAGGAATGCCATGTCCTCGGTCGGGGACGGACGCTGGGGCTCCAAAGGAGGGGAGTCTGAGGGGATGTCGCGGTGGAGACGGGTGTCCGGCAACTGCTCGTCCTCCTTCTTCCACTAGAATAATCCATCAAGAATTCAAGGGAAGGATGGCTCTCAGGATCCAGGCTGAGCCCTCACTTGTGGCCCCCAGGCCAAAACCCCTCCCGCAGCCCTTGAAGGCCCCGCAGCTGGTGCCGAGTGCACTAGCTGGGGAAGATCGTTGCCCCATAGAGCGGGAACCAGATTGAGGCTTCGGCCAAGGATTGACTCGAAGCCGAAGGGTTTTGAGGATCAGCTCGGCCTCTGGGGACGTCTTCAATGTCGAGGGCTCAGTGGTACTGGACAACAGCACCCGCTGCTGGTCCATGAAGGCAGATAAGCTGCACTCCAGTGCTGCCATTCTGGACTCCAGGCCAGAAGGCTCTGCAGCCATCGGATAGTGGTCAGGTGATGGAGGATGGTGTCAGGTGACCGAGGCCAGTCAGAGGTTGAGTTCTTTCGGGGGACTTTCTCAGGTTGCTCCTTCTCCAATCCCTCGGACGAGCATCTAGGACTGCGGACCTGGCTCGGGGCTTAACTGGCCTGTTGGAGTCATCCAGGGATACCGCCTTTGAGGTCTTCTTCTTCTTCTCCATCCTCGAGGGAGACCCCCTTTCCAAGGAGCCACAGCATCGATTGGGGTCTATAAGGCTACCCAAGATTCCATGGCTTCAGAGGAGGCCCTGGCCTTCGGAAGTACCGTGGACTCCTGGAAAAACGTATTGTGCTGCTGCTGGTGGCTATTGACGGCCTAAGTTAACATCTTTCTACAGAGGCCATATGCCGTGGGGGTCGTGGTCCGGCCCCAGGCAGTGAAGGCAGTAGTCTTGTGTGTCAGTCAGGGACATTATTTTGGCACACCGATCACACTTCTTAAAGCCACTGGTAGCCATGGGGGAAAAAAGTACCCCAGCAAGGTCGAAGACCCGCGGTGCTGCCAGTTGGAAAAAAGGCACGAAGGTGTCAAGAAGAGAAAAAACTAAGAACCCGAGACTCGATACCGGGGCAGCAAGCTTGGGAGGTGGGAAGAATCCTGATGCACTACCAGAGGAGAGTATGAAACTCAGGTTGAGAAAATCAACTTTTTCCGGTGAAAGACCAAACAGATGTCTGAAGGCTCCACAGAAAAAAGGAGACTGAGCAAGATGGCACCCTTGGGTGGGAAGGGCAACCTCCCAAAGGCTTTCTTTGAAAGCTGGGTCTCTGTCGGCATCAACGTTACCCATATGTGAGGATTGACTTCCTGCTTGTTCCCAGAGAATATACTTACTCTAGATTTAAGTCTCTCCTAAAAACCCATCGGTTTTCTTCCGCCTTTGATCTCCCAGCCTCTGTCTCCTGACCTTATTATTATTTCTGTTGTCTGACTCTCCTGTCCTGAATGATTGAGCCCTCTCCCATTCCTGTCTTGCATTGTATTTAATTTCATCTTTTCTTTTTTTGGTTTTGGCCGCATTATTTTGTTTAAGAATTGTGCACTGCCCTGATGTTGTGAAGGAACAGTATATCAACTAACTCAATAAATAATAAACATTTGCATAAGTTGTTTTCACAAGCATTTGTATAAGTTAAACCATCAGACTCTCAGGGAGCAGTACTCAGCCCACACAGTTATTAGGATGACTGTGTTATTAAGGAAAATTTGGTTGGGGCTAAAATTATAATATTCTGAAGGTTTCGAGTATATCTGTTTATTTTTATTATGTGGGGTTCCATTAATTGTTTGTAGTGGAAACACAGCTGTAGCATGAAGCACCCCCAAAAGGATGGCCTAGGCATGTATCTTTGTATTCAGCTTCCATCTCCTATTTGTCCCCTATTGATGCAATGTGTTAGCCTTACTCCTTCCCAGGCCTGACCCGTCCATTGTGCGAGAATGTTGTTTGCAAAGGGCTCTGCGCTTCAAGGGGCCCACGTGAACTTCATTCTCACCATGATGCTCTATGAAATGCCGGCTTCAGAGGGAGCCAGAGAGGCCTCCCCAAGACCCCAGCTCACTTCTGCACAGCCACCAGCGCGAAGAGCGGCGTTTTCCCTCACGCTGGCAGCTGTGTTCTTCTGAAGCACGCGAGTGCTGGGAAATGCCCTTTAACCTTTCCCAACATTCAGCACGCTTTGCTAGAACACAGCTGCCAGTGTGATGGAAAACGCTGCTCTTCACACTGGCGGCTGTGCAGAGGTGAGCCGGGGCCTCAGGCAGGCCTTCCCAGCTCCCTCTGAAGCTGCTTAGACAAGAGTGGGGCTCTTCGGGGGGGGGGGGGGGATTAGGATAGGACTGGAAATGGCTGGTGGGGAGGCAAGTATTGGAAATGGGCTAACGAGGGGAGAACTTGGAATTGAAATGGGCTGATGGGGGCTGCAATACGATTGGAAATGGCTGATGGGGGGTTAGGATTGAAAATGGGCTGATGGGGGGAGCTTGGACTGGAAATGGGCTGATAGAGGGCTTGGATTGGAAATGGGCTGATGGGGGGCTGGAATATGATTAGAAATGGCTGTTGGGAGGCTAGGACTGGAAATGAGCTGATGGGGGGTCTAGGACTGGAAATGGGCTGATACAGGGGCATGGGAGAATGGGACTAGAAGGGAGCAGATGCTGGATGGGGCTGAAACTAGAAGGGGATGGGTTTGGGGAATGAGGATAGAGAGGGGAAAGATATTTTGTGTGGGAGGGAAGAAAAATCTACGATTGGCCAGGCATTGGGAGAGTAAGTGAAGATTGAGGATGGAAGGGTAAAATCTGAGTGGATGATAAAGGAATAAAGAAAGAAATGGAGGAAAGAGTAAAAGGGGAAAGATCAATATGTTAAAGCAGATGTAGAGAGAACATGAAAAAAATCTAGAAGAGAGAAGAAAGGACAAATGGACAGCTTGCAGAAGACACGAAGAAACCAGAAGAAAGTGACTGGAGCAATTACAACTGAAAAATAAAATGCTCATACAAAAGGTAGAAAAATACTTTTTTATTTTGAATTTATTAACTGGAATATGTCAGCTCTGGAAAATGTGTATCACTAACTTCTTTGCGTTTTTGTTTAGTACAAGAGTTTTATTTCTCCAGTGTAGTTGTACATTCCAAGTATGGCTTTTGGGGTTCCCAGTTTAATTATTATCCTCCTCTTTCTAAATTGTGATCCCTTGTTCTTTGTTTGGTGATGGTCTATGTTCTGCATGTGTAACAGAGCTGAGGTATTCTGTTTATGTAGTTTATATTTGATAGTGCCACTTGTTCTCTTTCCCCTGTAGGTCATGTATTGTTATTCTCTGAAATGTATTGCAGTGTTGCCTTTTGATAGGTAGAGTATGGTGCTTTGTGAGTCTTGGTAGTGCTGTTATAATACGGCGGGTTTGCTATGGGTTTTAATTGGGCAGTGTTTGTAGTACTTCCTAATGTGCCTGGTGGTTGGCACTGGAGTATAGTAATGTAGAAATTTGGTAGTCTTTCTTTATCCACTCTAAGAGGCATGTTTACTAAAAGTTAGCATATGTTAACATTATGCAAATATTTATGCAAATAAGGTTCTTTATGTAAATGAGGCCCCACAATGAATCTCCGCACATGGCTCTGCACCCTCCTTGGGCCACCCCTGCTCCTGCCCTTCATATTTCTTAACACTTGCATATGAACCACATGTCTAAACCATTCTGTTGGCACGCAGGAGAGTGGCGTACATAGCTAGCGCCTAGTCAGAAGCTGGCATTAGCTGCGGCCACGCTAGCAGTGTGGTGGTATAGCTAGTATGCAACTACTGTTCTCCAGGACCAAGCAGGAAGTCAGTCCTCACATATGGGTGTCATCGGCGCCGATGAAGCCCCAGCGGAGCATTTCCCCAGCTTTCTATGAAAGCCTTTGGGAATGCAGGCACGCATGCGCGGTTCCCTTCCCGCCTAAAGGTGCCATCTTACCTCAGTCTCTTTTTTTCCGTGAAGCCCACCAGACGTGTGTCCAGTTTTCCCAGTTAAAATTAGATTTTTCAGCGATTTTTGCTATTTTTTCTCCCAGTTCGACGCAGGCTCCCCTCCCGCCGGGTTCGGTACACCGGTATCGAGCCTGATTCTTCTTTTTAGGTTTTTGCCCTTCGTGGCTGGCGTTCGCACCCTTTTTCCCTTTTTTCCCTGGAAGGCCGGTCCTTTGACCTCACGGGGACTCTTTTTTCCCCGATGGCTTCCAGCGGTTTTAAGAAGTGTGATCGGTGTAAGAAACTAATGTCTCTCACCGACACACACGACTGCTGCCTTTGGTGCCTCAGCCCCGACCACGATCCTAAGTCGTGGAGGCCTGTGGAAAGATGTCTTCCAAGGCACTACGAAGTCGCCAGCAGCAAAAGGAAAGGCTTTTCTCGGACTCAGCCTCCGGCCGGGCCCGGACCTCGTCTGAGGCCTCGACATCTCGGGATTCCGATCCCGAGCGCCGTCGAAGCTCCTCGGACAGGGGGTCCCCCGACTGGGAACGCAAGAGGAAGAAACGGCTCGCGAGGGCTTCATCAGAGGAGGTCCCTGGCTCCTCGAGGGCCAGGTCTAAGACCCCCGACCGTCGTCCCGGGCCCGTGGAACCGGAGAAGGCTGCCAAAGTTCCTCATGTGGAGCTGGAGTCTGCTGGACACGTAAGCCCCATAGTCCTCGTGGACTCTCCTCCCAGGGAGCCAACGTCGGGCCCGGCGCCGCCGGGGCCCAAGTCAGTGGCTGCTGCGTCTCCCGAGCTGGGTCTCAGGATGACAGCCTTGGAGAGCAGATTGTCTGCCTTCATGGAACAGCAGCGGGCACTGATGGCCAGCCTGTCTGGTGCATCTGCCCCGACCACCGGGACATTGACGTCGAAGTCGACCCCGGAGACCGAGCCGATACTCGAGTCCATCGTGGCTCGGAATCGATCTCGGTCGCGGTCTCCCTCGACCTCCCGTTCGGGACCGAGGGTGTCGACGCCGGTGCTTCCGGCGTCGGGGCGGGAGCTCCATGGCCCTGCGGGGTCAGACCCTGACTCTTCCTCGGACGAGTCGGCTTGGGAGACGGAGGACGAGGAGTCTCCTGATACCTTTAAGACTCGGTGCGCCCCTTCGGACTCACCGCAGTCTGAGCCCCGGAGTAGGTCCCCACCAGAGGACACCCGGTTCTCGGAGTTCGTCCGGGATATGGCCACTTCCTTGGCTATTCCGGCGGACCCCGAGGAAGAGGCGCTACAGTATGACTCTCCTCCGAAGGAGGCCTTTACTGTCCAGGTTCCTCCGATGCTGGAACAGCTCCTCTTCTGTATGTGGGAGGCACCGGCCTCGGCGCAGGTTCTTAGCAAGTGAGTTGATTCGATCTATCGACTCCGGAAGAGCCCTGGTTTTCAGAAGGCACAGCTACCACACCATTCCATGGTTGTGGAATCGGCCATGCATCGTCTGAAGAGCCAGAAGATGCACTCCGCGGTGTCTCCTGGCAGGGAGGCCCGAAACCTCGATGGCGTCGGTAGAAAGCACTTCCAGGGCTCAATGCTTGCTTGCCGTGTCCAGTCCTACCAGCTGTACATGGGCATGTACTTGAGGGATCTGGCCAAGGAGTTGGCTGGGTTCTCTGCTGGTCTCTCCAGGGAACCCTTGCAGAGATTTAAGTCCTTGTCCTCGGGGATTCGGGACTGCTCGAAGTTCATGTCCCGCGCTGCCTACGATGGCTTCGAGGCTTTGGCCCGAGTCGCGGCAGCCGGCATCGCGGCTTGACGCCAGGCATGGCTGCAGTCATCGGACCTTGAGCCATGGGTTCAGGACAAGTTGGTTGATGTCCCTTGCCGAGGTGAAAACCTTTTTGGCAAGCCCATGACCGAGAAGGCCGCTCAGCTCGAGACCGAGCACCTCACACGGACAAGGCTATTGAGGAAGACCTCTGCCCCTTCTCATAAAAAGAAGGGCTCGGGTAAAAAGCCCTTTTAACCGAGGAAGGGCACTGCCTACAAACAGTACCTGCAATATCAGGCTGCCCAAGCTGCCCCCCAGGGTCACAAGCCAAAGGCCAGGGTAATGGGCCCCGTAGGCAGAGGACCCCCAAGCCTCAGGCCCCTGCTACCACTCAGCAGGGAGGGGGCTTTTGACTCCTTGAGCATAGCTTCTCCTCCACTGCTCTCCCAACCCTGCACAGGAGGTCGTCTCGCCCTCTTTGCCCACCAGTGGCCCCTTATCACCGGGGACAGTTGGGTGCTGGAGATAGTCCACAAGGGCTATGCCCTCCATTTTCACCAACTGCCTCCTCCATACTTTCCAGGGGAGCCTCCCAGGCCTCCCCTGCACACAGACCTTCTCCTTCAGGAGCTTCAGGGTCTGTTGGTGGACAGGGCGGTGGAGCCTGTGCCTCCCCACTTGCAAGGTCAAGGATTCTACTCCAGGTATTTCCTGGTGCCCAACAGAACCGGTGACCTTCGACCCATTCTGGACCTCAGGAACCTCAGCAAGTTCCTAGTGAAGGAAAAGTTCAAGATGCTTACTCTTGGAACCCTTCTGCCCTACCTCCAGCAGGGAGATTGGCTATGCTCCTTAGATCTAAAGGATGCGTACACTCACATCCTCATTCATCCAGACCACAGAAAGTACCTCAGGTTCATTGTGGGAGGAAACCATTATCAGTACAGAGTGCTGCCTTTCGGCCTCACCTCCGCCCCCAGAGTCTTCACAAAGTGCCTAGCAGTGGTGGCGGCCTACCTGAGAAATCAGGGAATCTTTGTCTTCCCCTATCTAGACGACTGTCTCATCAGGGGTCAGACATGTCAGGAGGCCGATCAAGCCACCCTCAGGACTATTGCTCTTCTACAACGCCTGGGGTTTGTCATAAACTTCGCAAAGTCCACTTTGCTCCCCTCCCAGAACTTGGAGTTCATAGGGGCAAGGTTGGACTATCTCCTGGCAAAGGCATTCTTGCCAGAAGACAGAGCCCAAAGGTTGATGGCCTTGGCAAATCAGTTTCTCTGCAGGTCCCTGGTCTCCGACAGACTCTGCCTGAGGCTTCTAGGCCACATGGCTTCGACAGTGCATGTGACCCCCAATGCCAGGCTCCATATGAGGCCTGCACAGTGGTGTCTTCAGGCTCAGTGGTCACAGGCCACAGGCAGCCTCAGCGACAGAATAAGGGTGTCCAGACCTTTTCTGCACTCCCTCAACTGGTGGCTGCACCCACCCAATCTACTGAAAGGGGTGCCTTTTCAGATTCAAGGGTACACAGTAGTGCTAACAACAGATGCCTCCCTGCAAGGCTGGGGAGCTCATTGTCTGGGCAAGTGCACCCAGGGCCTCTGGTATCCCTGGGAAGCTGCACAGCAGATCAATCTCCTCGAACTCAGAGCTATTCGATTAGCACTCAAAGCTTTCACTCCTATCCTGGCTCACCAGTCTGTCCTGATTCAGACAGACAACCAAGTTGCCATGTTTTATGTGAACAAACAGGGCGGGACTGGGTCCAGGATCCTTTGTCGGGAGGCTCAGGACCTTTGTTCTTTTGCCCTCAAGCACAACATGCTCCTCAAGGCTGTGTACCTTCCAGGCCAGGACAACTACCTGGCAGACAGATTAAGCAGAATACTGCAGCCCCACGAGTGGCAGCTGCATCCTTCAGTAGTTCAGAAGATCTTCCTGAAATGGGGTCTCCCTTTGATAGATCTCTTTGCCAGCCCAACGAACAAGCAACTGCCAAAGTTCTGCTCCAGGCAACTGCATCCTCTGCGGATAGCAGCAGATGCTTTTCTGATATCCTGGTCTCAGGGCCTCCTCTATGTGTTTCCTCCCATGCCCTTGGTGGCCCGAACTCTCTTCAAGATTCTTCAGGACAAGGCCTCAGTCCTGCTGGTGGCTCCCAGGTGGCCGAGACAGCCTTGGTTTCCTCTTCTACTTCAACTGCCGGTGGATCCTCCACTACATCTGGGGTTGCAACCCGACCTTCTCTCACAGGAGCAGGGTTCCCTTCTGCACCCCAATCTCAAAGCTCTCAATTTGATGGCCTGGAGGCTGCAAGGGTAGTCTTGGCTCCCTGGGGCCTGCCTCAGGAGGTTGAGGAGGTTGTCCTAGCCTCTAGGAAACAGTCCACTAGGAAAACCTATGCTCTCAAATGGAAGAGGTTTTCTGTGTGGTGTCAGCTACGTACAGAAGATCCTTTCTCCTGTACTGTGCCAGTAGTCCTTCAGTACTTACTGCACTTGTCAAATCAAGGTCTTAAATCCAATTCTGTTCGGGTCCACCTCTCAGCTCTAGCAGCTCACCACTCTCTGGTGGAGGGACATTCTCTGTCTGGTCACCCCTTGGTGTCTCGCTTTCTTAGGGGCTTGCTTTTGCTCAAGCCTCCTATCTGTCCTCCTGCCCCTGAGTGGGAGCTGAATGTGGTCTTGCAGCAACTGACTCGCCCACCTTTTGAGCCGATGGCTACTTGTCCACTATGCTTCCTCTCCTGGAAGACACTCTTCCTGATAGCTCTTACCTCAGCTAGGCGAGTAAGTGAGCTTCAGGCCCTGGTATGTGATAGGCCTTACACCAGGATTTATAGGAACAGGGTAGACCTAAGGACTCATCCAAAGTTCCTCCCTAAGGTTGTCTCCTCTTTCCACCTCAACCAGGAGGTGGTTCTTCCAACATTCTTCCCTAGGCCTCATGCAAGCCAGGCTGAAGCAGTCCTGCATACCCTGGACTGTAGGAGGGCCTTATCCTTCTACCTTGACCGTAACACCAATTTTTAAAAAGGGTTCCAGGGGTGACCCGGGAAATTACAGACCGGTGAGCCTGACGTCAGTACCAGGGAAAATGGTAGAAGCCATCATAAAGAACAAAATTACACAGCATGTAGATAGTCATGGCCTAATGGGAGACAGCCAACATGGCTTTAGACAAGGCAGATCTTGTCTTACTAATCTGATCTGTTTTTTTGAAGGTGTGCATAAACAGGTAGACAAAGGTGAGTCGGTTGATATAGTGTATCTGGACTTTCAGAAAGCTTTTGACAAGGTCCCCCATCAGAGACTTTTGGCGAAGCTAAAAAGTCATGGGATAGGAGGCAGTGTACTATTGTGGATCGGGAACTGGTTAAAAGATAGAAAGCAGAGGGTAGGGCTAAATGGCCAATATTCCCAATGGAAAAAGGTGAATAGTGGAGTACCCCAGGGATCTGTACTGGGTCCGCTGCTTTGACATATTCATAAATGACCTGGAAAAGGGAATAACTAGTGAGGTAATCAAATTTGCAGATGACACAAAACTGTTTAAAGTTGTTAAAACCCAAGAGGATTGTGGAAAACTGCAGGAGGATCTGGATAAATTGGAAGACTGGGCATCCAAATGGCAGATGAAATTTAATGTGGACAAGTGCAAAGTTATGCACCTAGGAACCCACACTATAGTTACAAGATGCAAGGCTCCACATTAGAAACCACCACCCAGGAAAAAGATTTAGGAGTCATCGTGGATAACATGTTAAAAACCCTCCGCCCAGTGTGCAGCGGCGGCCAAGAAAGCAAATAGAATGCTAGGTATCCTAAGGAAAGGGATGGAGAATAAAACAAAGGATATTATAATGCCTCTGTATCGCTCCATGGTACGACCGCACCTCGAATATTGTGTGCAATTCTGGTCACCGTATCTTAAAAAGGACATAGAGTTATTAGAAAAAGTACAGAGAAGAGCCACCAAATTGGTGAAGGGGATGGAAGGCTACTCCTATGAAGAGAGGCTAAAAAGGTTAGGGCTCTTTAACCTAGAAAAGAGGAGGCTGAGGGGAGATATGATAGAGGTGTATAAATTAATGAATGGAGTGGAACGGATAAACGTGGATAAATTGTTTACGCTATCAGAATATAGAAGGACTAGGGGGCATGTAATGAAGCTACAGGGTAAACTATTTAAGACAAATAGGAGAAAATATTTCTTCTCTCAACGTGTAATCAAACTCTGGAATCTGTTACCGGAGGATGTAGTAAGGGCTGTTAGTATAGCTGGGTTTAAAAAAGGTTTGGACAAGTTCCTGGAGGAAAGGTCCATAAACCACTATTAAAAAGGGACCCAGGATATCAATGCTTGGCCTAGTACAAGCACTGCAGAACCTGTGTCTTTTGGGGAAACTGCTAGGTACGTATGACCTAGATTGGCCACTGTTGGAAACAGGATACTGGGCTTGATGGACCTCGGTCTGACCCAGTATGGCATTTCTTATGTTCTTATGTTCTTATGTTCTTAAGCAGGGGCATAGAAGGGCTACCCAGCTCTTCGTCTCCTTTGACCCCAATAAGTTGGGGTTAGCTGTGTCCAAGCGTACCTTGTCCATCTGGGTGGCTGACTGTATCACCTGGGCTTACAAGGTGGCTGACCTTCCTTTGCAGGGTAGGGTTACGGCCCACCGAGTCAGGGCAATGGCTGCCTCAGTGGCTCATCTCCACTCTGTGCCCTTGGTAGACATCTGCAGAGCTGCAACTTGGTCTTCAAACCAGATTTTTGCGGCCCATTACTGCCTGGAGAGGGAGTCCCATAGGGACAGTGCTATTGGCCAAGCAGTACTCCGGAATTTCTTTGAGGTTTAGGCAACTCCTGCCCTCTGTTGGGCTACCGGTGGAGGTTGTGTCCTTGAAAAGCCTTTCTTTGCTGCTGAGACTAGAGGGAGTTCTCTTGTTCAGCCTGGGTTCCTCGGTAGCCCAGAGCTGGGGAGTCACACATATGTGAGGACTGACTTCCTGCTTGGTCCTAGAGAAAGAGTAGTTACTCACCTGTAACAGGTGTTCTCCAGGAGCAGCAGGAATCAGTCCTCACAATCCTCCCTCCTCCCCTTGGAGTTGCAGTTATACATAGTTTATTTTTCATTTTTGTGTGCTGTTCTTAGCTATGTCATTTGACTGAGGTAAGATGGCACCTTTAGGCGGGAAGGGAACCACGAATGCGTGCCTGCATTCCCAAAGGCTTTCATAGAAAGCTGGGGAAATGCTCCGCTGGGGCTTCATTGGCGCCGATGACACCCATATGTGAGGACTGATTCCTGCTGCTCCTGGAGAACACCTGTTACAGGTGAGTAACTACTCTTACTGCACACCCTGTCTCCACCTTTTCACCACCCAGTCTGCATCTTGACACTGGCCCTGCTTATTCGTGTGTTGCCACAGTAATGTGGGATTTTTAGCATGGTGGCGTTTGCCGTGCACACTTCTTGCTGCCTTATGTCCTAACTACTTGCTAACCATGTGCAAAACCCCACCCTACCTGCTAGTTCACTTTAGTAAACATGCCCCAGAGTTAAGCAGAAGAATAACTTCTCTGTCACTGGAAGTTGTCCCTTTCACAGTCACTCACTCCAGGGCCCCAACGTGGTATAAGCTGTTAGAGAACTGGTTGTTCTCTAGACTTCGGAGGCCGTCTCTGCAGACTCCATCCCATTCTGCGTGTTTCCTTTCCCTCTCTCTCAATCACATATTCATACTGTCTCTGAGCGCCCAGCACATGGACCCCAACCTTCCTTTGATGGAGGAAGTTAACTGCAGCTTTTCTCTTTTTTTGACTTGCAGCCAAGCATTTAATATTTGTTGAAAATTTCAGAGGGCCCAACAAAATTAGGTAAGTTTGAAAACAAGGAGGGAACAGTCAATAGTCAGTTTAGTGAGAGTCCTCATATAGGGGTGTCAGAGAAGGTGTTAGAGGGTGTTGGGGAGGCTGGGTTTTGATGCTACTTATGACAAGAAAGGTGTAAGGGGAGTCAGGGATGCTGCAGTTTGATGCTACCCTGGTGAAGAAGATGTCAGGGGGATCTGAGGATGATGTTGATGAACTTACTGTGCAATAGGTGCATTGGGATCAGGCGGCCGCACTTACTCTTATCACTTACCTTGCCACTTACTCTTGAGGTAGCAGTAAGTGCAGCTACAGTAAGCTAATTGCACAAGTGACAGTGCATGGCATGTCCCATGCGTTAACAGTTTTGAGCCGTAAATGTCCATTCTCTGTCCATTTACCACCCCCTAAAACAGCATGCAGTTAATGCACAAATTAGCACATGTTAACCAAGGCTGGCGCTATCCAATAAGCAAATTAGGAGTCACCTAGAGCACCGGCATTTTCAGGGCAGCCCGCTACTGCCCCTCTCCTGGAACTGCAGTGGTGGCAATGACTTTAAAACAGCACCGCAGCGGGAGAGAGAGCTGCTTTGTGTGGGAGCTGCCGCGGTTTTCCCTTGCCGTGGAGCAGCGTGGTCGGCTGGAGCTGGGTGCCTGCGGAGACTGCTGCAGGCAGGGGCTAGCCGCCCCTTGTGCCGAGGACCCCCCCCCCCCCCCGAGACCTACAAAGCACAGCGGGAGCTGTGCCTCACTGGAGAGAGAGCTGCTTTGTGTGGGAGCTGCCGCGGTTTTCCCTTGCCGCGGAGCAGGGTGGTCGGCTGGAGCTGGGTGCCTGCGGAGACTGCTGCAGGCAGGGGCTAGCCGCCCCTTGTGCCGAGGACCCCCCAGAGACCTACAAAGCACAGCAGGAGTTACACGCGGCCGCGTGTTCGCGGCCCGAGGGGTCGTGTCCTAAGGGGCGTGTCACAAGGGGCTAGACACGCTCCTTGTGTGCTCCTTTCGTGTTCCTGTGGTGGTGTTCAGGAGTGCTAGTGGTTGTGTGTTTTTCGATGGGGAAATGGAAGGCGAAACCAGCTGCCAAGGTAACATCAGGGGATGGAGGTAAGGTGTCCGGCCCTATGGATAAACACATAACTTCCCTTCCACCTGCTAGCCAGTCTCTGGATGGGGCTTCTCTGAGCCCGGACATCCGGATACCACCTCCTTTCCCCCAACCTTCACACTCTTCTACGCCCTTGGAGTTACCCTTGAAAGATGCATCTCCGATGTTAGTTCCTGTGGTCCCTGCCACTTCTGAAAATCTTTTTGTGCCAATTAAAAGTGAGGTGACTCTTTTGGATATTTGGTCTGTGCTTCAAAAGATTGAAACTCGTTTGACTACTACTGTTACCTCTTTGTGTAATTTCTCACATGATGTTGTTACTAAGGTTAAAACTATTGATCAAATGACTGTTGTCGCCGGTTCTCTGGCCCGGGTTGATTCTCAGCTCCAAACGTATAAGGATTCTAATGTTGTTTTTGTTAAGGATATTTCTTCAGTTTCCTATCGTTTGGAATTGCTTGAAAATCAACAGCGGGCAAGGAACCTGCGTTTTTTGAATTTTCCCTCCACCCACTTGCTCTCTCCTGAGATATTGCTGAAAAAATATTTGTCCGAGATCTTACATTTAAGTGATTCTGTGGATATCGTGCAATTGTATTCCTTTTTTCCTGGTTCTAAGGCAATGTCGCAGCCCAAGGAGAAATCTCCTATCTTGGATAATTCAGCTGGCCTTAATCTCACAGAGTTTTTGCAGGATTCGCTGGATGTCATTCCAAAGCGTTGTACTTTGGTGGTGACATTTGGGTCTGAATCTCTCAAACTGTGAATTATACATGCTTATTTTAAATGTAAAGATGCAATGTTTTGAGGATATAAGCTCCAGGTTTTCCCAGATGTGGGGCGGGTGACTCAGGCTCGGCGGAAGCAGTTCCTCGAGCTTAGAGCCCGGGTTCTAGTCCTGGGGGCCTCTTTTTTTCTTGAAGTTTCCCTGATAATGTTTAGTAACTTATGAGGGTCGGGATTATGTGTATATTGATGTGATTCATCTGTGTCAGTTTCTTGCCGATAAGGAGGGTATAGTTAGGGCGGGAGAAGTTTAGGTGGGTTAGCTTTTTCATTTCTGCTCCCCAATTTGGAGTTTCATTTCAACTCTTTTCTTTCTTTGATATCTCGTTTTATCTCCCCTTCGGGGGAGTTGTCTTGCTTTCTCTCTCTCTTGATGTGTTTTGATTAATGTGAATGATATTTTGATCTTGAATGCTTTATGATCTTTGTTAAAGGATTTCCTTGTGGTGATTTATTCTTGTATTCAGGAAAATCTAAATAAATAAATTAAAAAAAAAAAAAAAACAGCACCGCAGCACTTACCAAAAGCCTCCGATGCTGCATGACATTCGTCCTTCTGCAGACCTCTTTTTACATGGTGCAGAAATGGCAGTAATAGGGATAGGGGTGGGAGCAGGGGGGAGGCAGGAATGAGGTTCTCCTAGGGCTCCTTATATCCTTGCATCAGCCCTGGTGCTAACTGTTATGCTACTGCAGTAAGTTACTGTTTTTGTGCTGACTGCTTAACATACTTTAGTAAACATGCCGCTAACTTTTTTCAGTAAAAAGTCTTAATGAACCCAATGCATGTTAACAAATGCACATCCCTAGAAGAGACAGAAAGAGAGAACAGTGAATTTTATCAGCAAACTCAAATCAACTCACTACAACTAATTCAAATATCTCTCAAAATGAAAATCATTGCATAACACATTTTTATGAGGAAAAAATTCCTTCAAAAAGCTCACAATCACAACTTCCTAGGCGATATTGATAGGTGATCTAGAAATGAATAAATTAAATGAAATAATTCAGCTGCTTTTTGCAAGAATAGTTAGTGACTACAATGTGAATTCCTGTCACGAGTTTAAGTACTCAAATATTGGCACATTCATTACGAAAACGGGAAATGGTGACCACAATACAAGCTGTGCTTCACATTAAATGCTGTGTCAAGTGGATCAAAAATTCCTGATGCCCTCTAGAACAAAAATAGCTTCATGTTTAATTAAAACATTGTACATCTGTAAATCACAGTGGGCCCGGTTTTCGAAGGCATTTACACGGGTAACTGCCATATCCGGGATTTTTGAAGGGCAATTACATGGGTTACTACACATTTAGCTCTCTGTGCCTTAAAGATAGGCGCCATTGAAAATCCAGGTTAGGCGGAAGGGGGGCAGGCTATGTGCCGACGTGGCGCATAGCACCGCCCAGCTGAAAATCGGGCTTAGTATGACTAAATAAAGGTGATGGGGGTATAGGCAGCACTGAGATCGCTTAAATGGTACAAGTACAGACGAAGGGGTATGTTTACTAAAGGGCATTAAGGGAGCAGGGGATAGTGAGCATTAAAGGCAGCGATAAGGAGTTTTCCACGCGCAAAAGGCACTGGATGAGCATAAAGCATTCCAGTGGTAAGGGTGCAATGGGCCGCTTAATGTGTGCTAACAGGACACTGATCATTAAGGCAGCAAGCATCTAAAAACGGCTGTCACTGTAACACAGGATAAGGGTATCCCGACGAAAGGCAATGTAATGGGGATGGATAGACGAACAGGTGGGAGCTGATGGACCTGACAAATCCATAGGCACCCAATGTGGCAGTCAGTAAGTGGAGTGACAATGTGGGAGGCAGCTGCTCTGATGCACTGGGGTGTGCCCATAAAATGCCATAATGTCAGTGAGTGGCATAAGATAGGGAAAACGTGTCCCCCAGAGGAGTCAGAATCACCACAATGTGTGCAGTGAAAGGTTGATGGAGCAGGAGTGGTGAAGTGCAGATCAAGCACAGGTGAGGTGTGCATGAAAAGTAGAAATGCAAATAAGTACCTGTGTGGGCCATGGTATAGCAGCTAGCAGGAGAATACGTGATCAGATACAGCCGGTAGAGGCCGATGGATATGCTGAAGGAAGGATGGCGATAGATCAGAGGGTGGTATGGGTGTGTAGTATCGATGTATCCGAGGTGCCATCCCCTGTGTGTTAAAAATGTGCGACAGTGCCACGTGGTAGGCCTGATATGACATGTTGGTCTCACATCTGTCCCAGCCACCCAAACACCATACAATTCACCAAATAAATGTGCATACAACATCTGGACAGGAGTCACTCAAACTGGCCAAATGGGGCATGTAATGACGTGAGATGATCCTCACAGGTGGCCATCCAAGGGGTAGAATGTGTCTGGATATAATGCAGAGAAGTGATGGAGCAAAAGCTGTACAGTCACAGTCATGATGTCTAACCTGATTCATGTTTCATAAGTAGGTTACATCTGTATGTATTTAACAACCTGTCATTACACTGCTGTATCAGTGCAGTCAAAGCATTGTACATTGTCCTGAAAACCTGGTAATGTAAGAATAAAAACAGGGACCAGGAGAACCTGCAGTCTGCTGAGTCTATGGAGAGTTAAGTGACCTGTCGAAGGTCACAAGGGGTTGTGGGCATCATATGAAGGCTGTGGTATACAGAAACAGCCATAGTTAAATGTTCCAGCTAGTCACAAAAGGAGTGCTAGTGGGCATCAAACCCCCTGATAGCTTAGTTCCCAAGCCAGTGCCCAAGCCAGTGCCAATTAGATAGCAGTTATCTGCATGGTGAACATGTCTGACCCCCTGCAATGACAATAAAGCCATAAACTCAGAAGGGCATGATGGTGAAATGTATGTCTGCAGACCAAAATTGTGGGTGGAACACAAAACAAAGCAGAAGAATGTGTATCTGCCAGATGCAGCAGACCACAAACCATTCCAGGCATGAAGATAAACTGAGTAGCACACAGGCAACAAGTGAGAACCAAACCATTGTCCCTTGCATACGGAGACAGTGCTCAAACTATTAGGCTACACCTCCATGCCTTCTGCATATCAATATCTGGAATCAAAGAGACTGCAGGCCCCTGCAATGAGTGGACTCCAGGACATGAAATAATGTGGCTGGCACAGTCCAAGACAGTGGTACATCACACCTAGGTGCTTGCTCCATTGCTTCAGATGCAGTACATAAAGTCCATGACACGCAGTACTATAGCAGCACTACAGACACACTGCTTCAGGCTATCCCCCTCATGCAAAGGCACAGGTGAGGTCAGGATGCCCATCCCTGCACTGTACAACAATGGCAAACAACAGTCACATGCATGGGTCTGATGCTCTGCAATGTGGCACATGCCCCAGAGGCAGCACATGTGCATGGCATTGCAGTCCTCTGTGACCTGCTGTACACGGTGGGATTGGTACACCTGCACACACAAGGAATGCAAACCACAGTAATGAGCAATGTGGGCCATAGCAGACCATCCTGTGCTTTACCAGGGGAACATGCACACGTTTCTCCTCATCAGAGATGACAGGCAGGTACTGGGCT
The DNA here is from genome assembly GCA_033557465.1 of Ichthyophis bannanicus. Taxonomy (NCBI): domain Eukaryota; kingdom Metazoa; phylum Chordata; class Amphibia; order Gymnophiona; family Ichthyophiidae; genus Ichthyophis; species Ichthyophis bannanicus. The sequence continues at coordinate 1,523,014,595 of CM066032.1, forward strand.
ATGCCCCAGTGATCACAGTCACCACCATGCCTGAAATGCCTGCTGTGTGTGCCGGTATAGGTTAGCCCCTACATTACCCATGATGCGCTACACATGCAGAACATCAATCTGCTGCTGACAACCAAATGGAGAATGCAGTGATCCATCATATCTGCTCCGTACTATGAACTGACAGTGTGTGCTACAGGGAAATAACAGCTACAAACTGTGCTAATGACCAGTTTCAGCAGTCATTCTGAAGGTGAGGAGGGGCACACAGCACCTGGTCCCCAGAGTTTGCACTGCTAGATATGGACACTTGTGGCCCTACTGCAGAGCAATAACATTGCTAGTGTGTTGTATGTACTGTCTGTATTAGTTGTCTCACCTAACTAGTCACCTGGGTTTCTGCCCTATTGCAGCTTGCTGTATTTGCTTGTCACATCTGGGGCATGTGTCCTGATCCTATTGGCCAGGGACTCTCCTAGAACATCTCATGTCAGTGGGCAGGGTTGCGGCAGCTGTTTCCATGGAACACAAGAGCAGTGGCATTAGTATAGGCTGGTGTGGGGCTGCTGTCACCATACTGCTGGCCCTTTCATAAGAACATAAGATATGCCATACTGGGTCAGACCAAGGTCCATCAAGCCCAGTATTCTGTTTCCAACAGTGGCCAATCTAGGTCATATGTACCTAGCAGTTTCCCCAAGAGACACAAATTCCACAATGCTTGTACTGGGTCAAGCATTGATATCTTCGGTCACTTCTTAATAATGGTTTATGGACCTTTCCTCCAGGAACTTGTCCAAACCTTTTTTAAACCCAGCTACACTAACAGCCTTTACTACATCCTCCGGTAACAAATTCCAGAGTTTGATTACACGTTGAGTGAAAAAATATTTTCTTTTATTAGTCTTAAATAGTTTACCCTGTAGCTTCATTGCATGTCCCCTAGTCTTTCTATATTCTGATAACATAAACAATTGATCTACGTTTACCCATTCCACTCCGTTTATTAATTTATAGACTTCTATCATATCTCCCCTCAGCCGTCTCTTTTCCAGGTTAAAGAGCCCTAACCTTTTTAGCCTTTCTTCATAGGAGTATCCTTCCATCCCCTTTACCATTTTGGTGGCTCTTCTCTGAACCTTTTCTAAAATCGCTATATCCTTTTTAAGATATGGCGACCAGAATTGCACACAATATTCAAGGTGCGGTCTCACCATGGAACGATACAGAGGCATTATAATATCTTTTGTTTTATTTTCCATTCCTCTCTTTATCATACCTAGCATTCTATTTGCTCTCTTGGCCGCCGCTGCACACTGGGCCGAGGGTTTTAACATGGTTTCAAGACCATAGTGTGCAGAGCAAGAACAGCTGCTGCCATAACTATCTGTAAATACCCATACACTACATCAAGCATAGTCAGTCTGCATTTGAGCTCCACCACAGGGCTACCTCAGCCATGTGCACACCAACTGTGCCCAGACTGCTGGCCAGCACACATTGCATGTGCACGGAGCCGACCATATACACTCCGGCTTGGGACAAACAGCATTTGCCTCAGTGATTGGGTTCCCAGGATGGGTAAACGCACAGAGCAGGACACTATATAGCACTATGTGGATACATAGCTGTGACATGGTCACAGTGAAAGTTCCCTCTCAGTATGAACCGCTATGGACACCCAGGCCGCCCACAAGTGGCAGACGCGCAATACAAAGTCTCAGCCATTGACCCTACCTCCGATGCATACACATCCTGGGTAAAACACTGTGTTTCAGACCATACCTGCAATCCTCTTCATCATGCACATTTATGGATGGATGCTGGGAACAGCTTATACAATGCGAGGCACAATACTCTGGAGACACCCCACTGTGCAAAAGTGGTACTCCTTGGCATTCCTGCCTGTCACTTCAGTCCTCTGAGTTGCTCAAGCATTTTTAACATGTGCAGGTGCTACTAGTGTATTCTAACATGCACACCCATTCGGTGTGCTGATGCTATCATTCTGCCCTTCTATCCAGCAATCAGTAGTGGAGCCTGCAAAGTAGGATACAGTTTATCCACAGGGACATGCAACACATGATCTGTGGGTAGGTTTTGAACCTGTAACTCTTGGCTCACATACACACCAGCCTTGTCTGTTGAGCCACAGGGCTGCCTTAGGGAGAGGGTCCAGAAGCCCATGGGTGTAAATGTAATCATTGTTTGGGTGGGCATACGTAGGGGACTCCTGCTGTCAACTGATATCTCTGCATGCCCTGTGCCACACCTGTCTGAAAGCGTGTGTATGGCAGGTGTGGGAGGGGGACTTGTTGTCCAGTCTGTATGGTGCAATGGCTGTGTATGCTGCTGGTGCAACTGACATTCCTGATTTAAACCCATTGATGCTAATGTGTTAAGAAAAATGATCTGACATTTTTCTTTCCATGAAAGATCCACAAGGACATTATTTCCGTGTCTGCACTGTCAAAGACAAATAGGAATGGAAGTGAGGTAGAACTCAAAACTATTTCAGATGTGTTTGTGTGTGAGGAACTTGCTCAACTAAAACTGGACAAAGCAATTGGGCCAGATGGAATCAGTCCAGGGATATACTGGTCGCTCAGCTGACTGACTTTTTCAATGCTTCTTTAGAATCAGGAGTGATCCTGGAGGGCTGAAGATGGGTGAATGTGGTTCCTGCCTACAAAAGAGGAAGTAAGGAACAGATTGGTAATTACAGACTGGTTAGTTTGACTTCTGTGCACGGCTGGCACTACCATTAGGAAAACTAGGCATTCGCATAGAGTGCCAGCCCTCTAGTGTGGCAGGTGCAGGCCTGTGATCCACGGTGTCTGACGTAAGCAGGCCAGCATAGCTAGCTTGACCTGTAAATGAAGCCTGTGGAGAGGCACATACGAATTGCACATCCCCCAACATGCTGCTATTGTAGGATAGAACTCTGTAAGAGAACTAAACTAACTTAGGTAAGCAAAACTGAGAGATGGAAAAATACAGAAAAGTATGTTTAAAAGTTACTGATAAGAAAAAGTACATCTGCAAGGAATATAATTGGGAGTGCTGACAGATGAGTTGCAGAGCCCTGCTCCCCTGCATGCACAAATTGGCTCTATGGCCTTGAGAGTGTGAAAGTAACAAGTTGATGAACTGACCATTGTAATTGGGACTAGAAGGGGGGTATGCAGGTGCCATGCCCACTGAAGGAACATAATTGGATAAACTTATCAGTACCGGGACCAATGGAAGGGGTACGGGAGGTACGGGAGAGTACCGGGACCAATGAGATGTTTTTCTATACCTAGAATGGAACAGAAATCTATAAAAGTTGTTGTAATGCTAGAAAACTTTGCTCAGCCATTTTGAAATTGACTTGCTTGAGACTTGTGCACAAATAAATGATTTGGACCTTTTGAACAGACTCCTGGTATCATTGGTTTGTCTGCGCTTTGCTGCTACATATTCTTGGTGCGTTGGCCGGGAAGTTGTGGAATCAAAGTGTATATAGGGCAATATACCACGACTTTCCGCCTCTATAGGCTTGGTCCTGCCGGGATCGCGCCCTTCCGACGAGGGCTGCTCCCTGGCGCCACCGGTCCCTTGTATCGGAGGGAGCTGGTCGGACCTCGGCGGGTGCCGGGCCCGGTTGGAGCCAACGCCTCGAACCCGAGTGAGGGGAGTCCGAGGTCCAACTCATGCGCCTGCTTGGGAAGTTTGAGGACCGGATCCGGTGAGTATAGTTTTGATTTGGTGTCTAGACAGAAATAGAAAGAGCAGTACTGCCATTGGAACTTGGAATTTGGAATTTGTAATCTCGAGATATTGGGAATTGGTAAGAGAGCATGATCACCTCTCAAGGAAGGGCCGAGTAACCCCGCATGGGAATTCGCCGGGTGAAACCCTCATCCTTTTTGTAATTGGGAAAAAGACTAGTCAGAATAGATAGAAACGAATGCATTCTGGGATACGTTGCTAGCATGATTGTGTGAACGAAGTGTGAATGAGAGGTCTGGCAGCACGGACCAAGTGAAGGCGGACCCCTGAGTAGCGCATTTCCTGACCGGGCGACCGCGTTCAGGTCGCGAAAAGGGGGAAGCGATTGTCGTCTTGTCTTGTTATTTGTATTCCTTATACGTTTCCAGGGCCGTGAGGACCCCTTATCCACGGTCCGCCCTCCTTTTCCCTTTTGTCTGTTGTTGCGCGCACACATCGAAATGGGAGGGGCGGGGTCTACTAGAAACACTCCATTAGAATGTATGATCGCACATTTTAAAGAGGGATATTCTGGAGATTATGGTATTAAAATGACAGCAGCCCGTTTGCAGATTTTGTGTACTAGGGAGTGGCCCGATCTAGACCCCATCTGGCCCCGAGAGGGAACGTTTAATGTAGAGATTATTCAGTCAGTACATCGTAGAGTGCGGATAGCGCACCCCAATCAGTACCCCTATATAGATTCCTGGTTAAGTATTTGTGAAGATCCGCCCCCCTGGGCGCAGCGCTGTTATGAGGAACAGTGCAGAATAATGTTAGCTAAAACAGATTCTAGACAGAAAACGGAACAGCCTAGAATGAAAGAGCAGGATAAGAAGTCCAGGAAGAAGCCCATCCTGGTAGATCCTGATTCCCCAGAGATAATTCTCAGGCAGCCCCGAACCCCAGGTCCAATAAGAGTAGCCCGGCGTCCTGCCCCAGAACCCCAGAGACGGCCGGAGCGGGACCCAACCCCTGAACCCCCTCCTGGAGGGCAGAGAGAGGAATTAGCTGAAGAAGAGGATGCCATAAAAAGCGAGTCAGAAGTAGAGGGAGAAGAGGATGAAAAAGAAAATGTCCAAAGTGAAGACGATAGCGTACAAGCGGTTGCTAGTGCCAGCGGGCCGGCAAAAGAGACACCCAAAGTGAAACCTGTTGAGAAAGCGAAAGTAGTCCCCGGGAAGATAGTTAAGAAAACAGTCCTTAGATCCCAAAAGACAGCTCCCGCCAAGATGCTGCCTTTACGGCAAGTCCCAGGAGTGCCCATAAAGAATGATAATGAAGAGGTGGTGGCGGGACCCTTAACTTATGTGTATATCCCTTTCTCTACAACTGATTTGTTAAATTGGAGGTCGCATTATGCCTCCTATACTAGTAAGCCCCAGGAGCTGACAGAATTAGTAACTACTATTATGGAAACCCACCAACCCACCTGGCCAGATTGCCGCCAGCTCCTGACCACCTTATTCACGACAGAAGAGCGAGCACGAATTAGAAAAGCAGCTATTGAATGGCTGTCAGATAACCCTGTAGCTCCGGGACAGGGACTGAGCAGAATAGACTATCGGGAAGCGGCTCAGAAAGAATTCCCGAATGAAGACCCCCATTGGGATCCAAATACAGAGGAAGGATCCACAGCCCTAGCCCGTTTTCGCCAAGGCTTTTTACAAGGCCTGAAAAGGGGGGGCCAAAAAGCTATGAACCTTTCCAAAGTTGCAGGAGTTATCCAAGGTGTAGACGAGAGCCCAGCAGATTTTTATGAAAGACTAACGGAAGCATACAGAATGTATACCCCCTATGATCCCGAGGCACCAGGAAGTTTATGTATGGTGAATTCTGCTTTTGTAAACCAGTCTCAACCAGACATTAGACGTAAATTACAGAAATTAGAAGGGTTTGCGGGCATGAATGCAACACAGTTACTGGAAGTCGCTCATAAAGTGTATGTGAATCGTGATAATGAAAGACAGAGAGAATGTGATAGGAAGATGAAGAAGAAAGCTGATTTTTTGGCTGCGGCCATAGTTGAACAGAAAAGGGGAGGTGTCCCTAATCGACGGAGCAGAGGAAGAGGGCGGGGTCAAGGCGGAGGCCGGACCCAGAAGCTAGGCGTGAACCAATGCGCCTACTGTAGAGAGGAAGGACATTGGAGAGATACGTGCCCGCAACTCGGAGACGCCCAGCAAGATGACGACAGCAGTCATCAGTGGCGAGAAGAAAGACGAGGCTATCCCCGAAACCGAGGAGGAGCCAATCGAGAACAATTCCAGCGAGAAAGAGGAGGAGGGGCCATTCAAGCTTTGGCCACAACGCTCCAAGATGAAAATGACGTGGATTAGGACAGACCGGGCTCCAAGTTTGCTTTAGGTCTCCAGGAGCCTATGGTCGGAATACAAATAGGAGACCAAATTATGGACTTTATGGTTGATACTGGAGCACAACATTCAGTAATAGACAAAAAGATAGCCCCATTTTCTACAAAAGCAGTCACCATCATAGGAGCAACTGGTGCCAAAGCTACAAAGTCTTTTCTTCAGAATCGTATATGCAGTCTAGGAGGACAGCAAATAACTCATCAATTCCTTTACATGCCCGAATGTCCAGTGCCACTACTGGGACGAGATATGTTAGCCAAGCTTCAAGCACAGATATCTTTCCCTGAACAAGGAGAAATGCAAATGACAGTAAATCCCCAAGCCAAACCAGCAGGAGTAATGCTGCTGACAGTGCCCCGAGAAGAAGAATGGAGGTAATACATCGATGACTCTATCCAAGACACCTATTTTGAACAAACTTTGAAGAACATTCATGCACCACCTGGAGTATGGGCAGAAGGCAGTCCCCCAGGCCTAGCCAAGCATATAGCTCCAGTAATTGTAACCCTCAAGCCTAGTGCTACACCAGTGCACGTCAAACAGTACCCTCTCCCAAGAGCTGCAATTGAAGGCATTCATCGCCACCTACAAAGATTGCTCGAGTATGGCCTACTAAAAGTATGTCAATCCCCATGGAACACTCCACTTTTGCCAGTAAAGAAACCTGGGACGGATGATTACCGCCCAGTACAAGACTTAAGGAGAGTAAATGATGCAGTTGAAACTATACATCCAGTTGTACCCAATCCTTACACTCTTCTAGGACTGATACCTGCTGAAGCTACCCATTTCACTGTACTGGATTTGAAAGATGCATTCTTTTGCATAAGATTAGCCCCTGTAAGCCAAATATTGTTTGCATTTGAATGGCAGGACCCCATCTCTGGAAGAGGGGGCCAACTCACCTGGACAAGATTACCCCAAGGATTCAAAAATTCGCCTACCATCTTTAGTGCTGCACTGAATCAAGACCTTTCAAGCTATCCAGTGGCCCCGGGGAAGAGAGTGCTTCTCCAATACGTGGACGATCTGTTGATAGCTGCCATATCAGAAAGTGAATGTATACTAGCCACCAAAGATCTCTTGCAGTTACTAGATGAAGCTGGATACAAAGTTTCCAGAGCAAAAGCACAGCTATGCCAAAAAGAAGTGAAATACTTGGGTTTTCGTATAACCCAAGGAAGCCGAAGATTAGGCAGAGAAAGAAAAGAAGCAGTATGCAGAATTCCAACTCCAACAACCAGAAAGCAAGTCAGAGCCTTTCTGGGAGCGGCAGGATATTGCCGAATTTGGATACCCAACTTTGCCCAAATTGCCAAACCACTGTATGAAGCCACAAAAGGAGAAGAGAAGTCGCCACTGGAGTGGGGACTCGAGCAGGATACAGCCTTCCAGAAATTAAAGGAAGAATTGATGTCATCACCAGCACTTGGACTACCAGATGTCCACAAGCCTTTCCACTTGTTTGTACATGAAGCACAGGGAAATGCTTTAGGCATGTTGACTCAGAAATTGGGAAATTGGGAGCGACCTGTAGCATACCTATCGAAACAATTGGACCCTGTGGCCAAAGGATGGCCACCATGCCTGAGAGCAGTTGCAGCTACAGCGCTATTAGTGAGTGAAGCAGACAAGCTCACACTAGGACAGAACATACGAGTCACTGTGCAACATGCAGTCCTTGCCCTTATGGAACAAAAAGCAAATTATTGGCTCACCAATTCCCGAATGTTGAAGTACCAGAGCATGTTATGTGAAAACCTACAGATACAACTCGAAGTGAGTCATGCCTTGAACCCAGCTACCTTGATACCTATCAGTGAAGAACTCCCAGAACATGACTGTATCGAAGTCATGGAAACTGTGTTCTCCAGTCGACCTGATTTGACAGATGTGCCCATAGACAATCCTGACCAAATCTATTATGTTGATGGGAGCAGTCTCATCCTCGATGGACGACGTTGTGCCGGATATGCAGTCGTCACTCAACACGAAGTAGTTGAATCATCAGCTCTAGCCTCAGGCACATCAGCCCAGAAAGCCGAATTGATAGCACTCACCAGAGCATTACTGTTAGGAGAAAAACTCGTGCTAAATGTATATACAGATTCCAAATATGCCTTCACCACTCTGCATGCCCATGGAGCTCTCTATAAAGAACGAGGGCTCATCACATCCGGAGGAAAATCAGTCAAATATGGTCCCGAGATATTGATGTTACTTGATGCAGTTTGGGCCCCAACACGTGTAGCTGTCATGCATTGCAGAGGACATCAAGCTGGAAAAGGAGAAGTTGCCCGAGGAAATAGGTTTGCAGATGCCTCAGCCCGACAAGCAGCTATGACAGGACAGATTGCCCCACAAGCTATGCCAATGCAAGCAGCATTGTTTCCAGTACCTTTGAATTTATGGACACCACGATATACCACCAAAGAATTGGATTACTACTGTAACAAAGAAGATGGAGTACTGAAAGATGGATGGATTGAGCTGCCACCAGAAGAGGGCAGTCAACCCCCTGGACGAATAGTAATTCCTGAACTGTTAGGACCATCTTTTGTCAAAGCTTTCCACGAAGCCACCCACTATGGGAAGAGTGCTATGGAAAAAGCACTCAGACCACATTTTTACATCCCTCTGATGACAACCATATCAGCCTCAGTAGCACGTCAATGTCTAACCTGTGCCAAAAATAATGCCAAGCAAGGCCTTATAACGGCACCCCGAGTTCAGTCAGGAGGTGTAACCCCCATGCACAACCTCCAAGTTGATTTTACCGAAATGCCAAGAGCCAATGGATACCATTACCTGTTAGTATTAGTTTGTACTTTCTCTGGGTGGGTAGAAGCCTTCCCAACCAGAACTGAGAAAGCCCGAGAAGTTACCAAAGTTTTAATGAGAGAGATTGTCCCTAGGTTCGGAATTCCAGCAGTAATAGGGTCAGACAATGGACCCTCATTTGTCTCCCAAGTTACTCAACAGTTAGCAAAAGCTTTGCAGATACAATGGAAACTCCACACTGCATACAGACCCCAGAGTTCAGGGAAAGTTGAGCGAATGAATCGTACCCTAAAAGCCCAAATGTCCAAGCTTTGCCAGGAGACACATTTGAAGTGGCCCCAAGTGCTCCCAATAGCTTTACTCAGAATACGCTCAGCTCCTGTAAAGTCAACAGGATTTTCCCCTTTTGAAGTTTTGTATGGTAAACCCCCACCAATAGTGCAGGGAATTAAAGGAAGTTTAGCCCAAATTGGTTCAGAAGTAACCAGACAAGAACTCCTAGCTCTTAGTTTTGTTCCGCAGACTCTCCATGCGTGGATCCAAGACCAGTTGCCTATCAACTTGACGGAACCCTTGCATCCCTACCAGCCTGGTACCTCGGTGTGGATCAAAGATTGGAAGAAGACACCGTTGGAACCCCATTGGAAGGGACCGTACACCGTCATCCTGTCTACCCCAACTGCAGTAAAGGTAGCCGAGATCGACGCCTGGATCCACCACAGCAGAGTCAAGCCCGCCGCTGATCCTGCGCCTGAGCAATGGACAGCAGAGCAGCATCTTGATGCACCCTTGCGAGTTACTCTGAGACGGCAACCAGCAGCTTAGACACTTCATCACAAGTGCTTTGCAGTAGCCAAGTCTTTCGAAGAGGATTGCTGTTTTCCATGCAGCAACAGTTTTGTTTCAACGAACCCAATCTGCGTGCAATTTGGCACACTACTTTGATACTATATTGATTAGCCAGACTTCAAAAGCCAACTGAATTGCTAATAAGTTGGTTAATGTGTACTGGGCAACTTGAGGATCTTCAATCAACACTCAGCACCTGTTAAATTGCTTCATTAGCAAACGGGACGAAGAAAAGAGAACGTCGTGATCAAGATCAGCAAGCTGAGGATTCAGAAGAACTCCAATCAACATGCATCTTTACTTTTGCTTTGCCCTGGTTGCCTTCTTTGGAGGTTTTGAACTGACTTATGCTTTACCTCCATGCACTGCTTGCATTACTTCTACTCGAACTGGACTGAAAGTAACTCAGACTTTGATTTATCATTCTTACTATACCTGCAAGGGAAAAGTGACTCGGTGTATTTATAACACCACTGAACTAAATATTTGCACTTATGGCAAGATTAGAGCATGCTATAATCCGCATCAGAATCCATCCTATTACACGATGGAAATAAGATGGAAGGATGCAGATGGACCTATACTAGCTGCTACACCACCACTTAAGGACATTACTAAACCTGCTGTTTTGAATTTTGATGCATGTAATGCCATTAATAGAGATAGTTATTCCACCTGTGGTACATGGGAGAAAGCGTATCGAAATGACCATAAGTACATGTGTCCAGAGGGTGCCACAGGATGGAGGAAGTGTACAGGTAAAAAGGAACCAGGCTATAGTACTGCACCAGCAGCAGATTACTATTGCCCGTATTGGGAATGTGTTTTTTATGCTACCTGGAATAATGGTATAATTGATGAGAAGATAGATAAACGAATGGCTACCTTAACCAAGCCAACCACAAATGATAAATGTCAGAAAGATGCTTGTAACCCCTTACACTTACGTATACACAATCCCTATGCATGGAAACAAGGATACAAGTTTGGTTTACGTATTGCTGGAGGGGCAATAGATCCAGGAACCATTGTGTTTATTAGATTGAATACCCAAGCCCACAAGTCATCTAAATATCATATCCATAACACTTTCTATGAAGCCATGCATGTAAATAAGTTTGAGATCCCTCACCCTTCACAGAATTTATTTTTAGAATTAGCCGGAGCAGTAGTATCTAGTCTTAAGATCTCAGATTGCTATTTCTGTGGCGGAACCCAAATGGGAGACCAGTGGCCATGGGAAGCCCAAGAATTGAATTATTCTTTGATTTATAATCAGACTGAATTACACAAGACTACCAGTGAATGGGTGTTAGCACACTCAATCGTTGGACGTCTTTGCTATGCCAGAACTGGACCCCAGTTCACCCAAAAGGTAGGACAGCTGGTCTGTCTTAGCCAGAAGTACTATAATGCCACGACCAAAAAGACAGCATGGTGGTCAGGAATCAGACACCCTGAACCTCCTAACCCATTAGCTAGATTTCCTGAACTTGCTGGTTTATGGACTAACCTTGCCAAAGTCCAGGCCTGGCAAGCCCCACCTGGCTTGTATTGGATCTGTGGAAACCGAGCATATGCACAACTCCCGCCACACTGGGGAGGGGCATGTGTCTTAGGAACCATCAGACCTTCTTTCTTTCTTTTGAACACTGAACATGGAGAACAATTAGGATACCCTGTATACACTACCCACCGACACAAACGAGCACTAAGACAGAAAAGAGAAGCCTTACAAATAGGCAAGTGGGAGAAGTGGCAGGGTGACGATTGGCCACCAGAAAGAATCATTGAGTATTATGGTCCTGCCACTTGGAATGATGATGGTATGTATGGTTATCGCACTCCAATCTATATGATTAATCGTATTATTCGCTTACAAGCAGTAGTTGAAATCATAACCAATGAAACTAGTCATGCTCTTACGCTCTTAGCTAGACAAAGTACTCAGGTGCGCACTACAATATATCAGAACCGCTTAGCACTTGATTTGTTAGCAGCTGAAGGAGGAGTATGTGGTAAATTGAATTTAACTAATTGCTGTCTGAAAATAGATGATAAGGGTCAAGTAGTTGAAGAAATTGCTAAAGATATGCAAAGACATGCTTATGTGCCAGTACAGACTTGGCACTCATTGAAATTTCCTAACTGGTTTGCTAACCTCTTTTCATGGGTGGGAGGATTTAAGACTTTCATTGTTTTAGTACTAATCCTTGTTGCTGTTATCTTCTTATTACCATGTTTAATCCCATGTTGTATGCGTTCCATTCATAACACTATTGATAGTACAGTAGAGCGGAAGACCGCCACTAAAATAATGGCTTTGTATAAGGCCAGTCCTAGTCGAAATCCTTCAATCATGATGTGATTCTTCTAAAGGTGATTTAATTCTCACACCTTATTAAGTAATAGGGTGAGATTAATCAAAGGGGGGAATGTGGCAGGTGCAGGCCTGTGATCCACGGTGTCTGACGTAAGCAGGCCAGCATAGCTAGCTTGACCTGTAAATGAAGCCTGTGGAGAGGCACATAGGAATTGCACATCCCCCAACATGCTGCTATTGTAGGATAGAACTCTGTAAGAGAACTAAACTAACTTAGATAAGCAAAACTGAGAGATGGAAAAATACAGAAAAGTATGTTTAAAAGTTACTGATAAGAAAAAGTACATCTGCAAGGAATATAATTGGGAGTGCTGACAGATGAGTTGCAGAGCCCTGCTCCCCTGCATGCACAAATTGGCTCTATGGCCTTGAGAGTGTGAAAGTAACAAGTTGATGAACTGACCATTGTAATTGGGACTAGAAGGGGGGTATGCAGGTGCCATGCCCACTGAAGGAACATAATTGGATAAACTTATCAGTACCGGGACCAATGGAAGGGGTACGGGAGGTACGGGAGAGTACCGGGACCAATGAGATGTTTTTCTATACCTAGAATGGAACAGAAATCTATAAAAGTTGTTGTAATGCTAGAAAACTTTGCTCAGCCATTTTGAAATTGACTTGCTTGAGACTTGTGCACAAATAAATGATTTGGACCTTTTGAACAGACTCCTGGTATCATTGGTTTGTCTGCGCTTTGCTGCTACACTAGGGGAGCCCATTGCTATTGCTGTCACCCTTCTCGGGATAGGCAGCAATAGCAATGGCCACAAATAGCCCCATGATACTTACCTTTAAACTTCAGCTCTGCAGGGATCTTTGCTTTCACCCCCTTTGATGCCCGATGATGACTTCCTGCTGCAAACAGGAAGTCGGCATTGAGTGTCAGAGAGTGGACAGAAGCAAACAGCCCCGCAGTGCTTACCTTTAAACTTCAGTGCAGCAGGGCTGTAATCCTGTGGATTCTCAAAAAAAACATTGTCCACTGATTGTCAGACTGATGACTGGGAGTGGGCTGAACAGACAGCACAATTCAGAGCACAGGGATTAAGTACAAGAGGGAGAGGCATGCAAATGAGAAAGCAAACACATGTAGAGAGTATGTGCTGCATCTCAAACCGTAGATGATAGGGTGCAAATGTGCCATCTGGAAATGCAGAAGGCCATGCATGGGATCAGGCAGAGTGTCCACAGTGTCAGGGCCAGCCCTAGAGTTGGTCCAAGGCATTGGTGCCCTAGGCAAACTTCAAGCTTTACACCCCCTCTGGCTGTCAAAATCTATTATTTAGCTTTGAAAGTCCTGCTTTTGCTGCTCTCAAGATGTAGCCAGCCTAGGCTACTGCCTAGTCTGCCTAGTGGTTGGGCCGGCCCTGCAAAGCATCCATTATGGGGGACCGGGATTATGGATCCTTTCACTCTGAGGCAACAAGGGTTCTTACTGTCCACAGTGAATCCAAGTAGGGTTGCCAACTGGCCGGTTTTCAGCCGGCCTGGCCGGTTTTTCCACAGCCAGGCCGGCTGCCGGCGCAGAGGCAAAACCGGCCCTTTAAAAGCCGTTTTTTTTGCTCTGGCCGCAAGATCGGGAGCGGCCAGAGCAAAAAAAACGGCTTTTCTCCGTCCGCGTCAGAGGGAGCCGGGGAAGCCCGCGCGAGGCCCCGGCTCCCTCTGAACAGCCACCAGCGTGAAGAGCCTTTACCTTCACGCTGGCGGCTGTTCCTGTGAAGCCGCGAATGCTGGGAAAGGTTAAAGGGCACAGGAACAGCCGCCAGCGTGAAGGAAAAGGCTCTTCACGCTGGTGGCTGTTCAGAAGGAGCCGGGGCCTCGCGCGGGCTTCCCCGGCTCCCTCTGAAGCCTCAGACAGCCGCGATGCTGGTCGGGGGGGGGGGGGGGCAAGGACTGCATTGGCTGTGGTGGGGGGGACCTGGACGGGAAAATGGGGAAAGGGGGGGGGACTTGGACTGGAAAAGGGCTAAAGGGGGGAGACTTGGACTGGAAAAGGGCTGGGGGGGGGGACTTGGACTGGAAAAGGGCTAAGGGGGGGAATTGGACTGGAAATAGGCTGTGATGGGGGGGGGAGACCTGGACTGTAAAAGGGTTATGGGGGGGGGGGACATGGAATGGAAATGGGTTGTGATGGGGTGGAGGGGACCTGGACAAGAAAATGGCTATGGGGGGGGGGGGAAACTTGGACTGGAAATAGGCTGTGATGGGGGGGGGGGACCTGGACTGTAAAAGGGTTATGGGGGGGGGGGACATGGACTGGAAATGGGTTGTGATGGGGGTGGAGGGGACCTGGACTGGAAAAGGGCTATGGGGGGGGGGAACTTGGACTGGAAATGGGCTATGGTGGAGGAAGGGGGATCTTGGACTGGAAATAGGCTGTGATTAGGGGGGCTAGGACTGCAAATGGGCTGTGATGGTGCGGGGGGACTCGGACTGCAAATGGGCTGTGTTGGTGCGGGGGACTCGGACTGCAAATGGGCTGTGATGGGGGGGGGGCCTAGGACTGGAAATAGGCTGTGATGGGGGACTTGGACTGGAAATGGGCTGTGATTGGGGGGGGGGAGCTAGGACTGGAAATGGCCTGTGATGTGAGGGCTAGCACTGGAAATGGGCTGATGAAGAGCTGGAATAGGACTGGAAATGGGCTGATATGGGGCATGGGAGAATGGGACTAGAAGGGAGTGGATGCTGGGTGGGCCTAGAACTATAAGGGAATTGATTTGGGGGGAGGACTAGAAAGGATGGGGAATGAGAATGGAGAGGGGAAAAAATATTTTGTGTGGAAGAAAAGTCTATGATGGGCCGGTATTGGGAGAGTAAGAGGGGCTTGAGAATGGAAGGGTGAAATTTAAACGGATGATAAAGGAATAAGGAAAGAATTGGGGGACGGTGCAAGGTGAAGGGAGGAAGACAAGGGCTAAGCGAAAACATGCTCACTGATGTTGCACGACTCTACATCGTCGTCATTTTCCATGTCATCAAGTGGATCATCAGAGGTGTCAAAAGGGGCAGTCAGGCTGGACAAAGAGGGTGGCGTGCCTACGTTAGTCATGTATTCCAAACTATGGGATGGGGTCCCATGGAAATTATGGCACAGGATCAAAAAGAGGTGCTATATCGATATTTTTAGGCTTCTTGAGGGGCGGAAGCATTCAGGTTAGGGTAAGAAGAAGAGGAAAGATGATGAAAAATCCGTCAGATTGAGGAAAGTGTCTCAGAACATACTTAATTGGACAAAAGCTTTTCTGAGGCTAGCCAGCATGTGGGGCCACTATTTCCTGGAGCAGTATGGTGCAGGAACACGATCTTGGCAGCTTCTCAAGCACATGAAGGATGGGCTTGGTTAAATTACTATGAGGATTTTAGGATGGAAAAAAATACCCACTTGTCTTGGGGGACAAAGGATATCAATCTGTGGCTCACACAAATGTCTACTAAGCGGGGTCCATGGGTGGGGAGGTGGGGGGCGGGCCCAGGAGTGGGGCCTCTGGATCAGCATCAGGATCCCAGTCCTTTTAGAGTATGGTGGCAAGCCTCGTGTTTCCCAAATGAGGAATGGGAGGCAGGGCCCTGTGTTGGTGCTTCAACAAATCGTCCTATACATTCCCAGATTGCAAGTTCTGACACGCCTGTTCCCTATGTGGGGGCAGTCATTTCACAATCAACTGCAGCAAGAAAGGCGTGGGGGCAAGTGATGACGCAGTATCACAGTTGGCCCTGACACCGGTAAAGGTCAAGGCCTTGCGGCCCTAGCTTCTTCGGTATGGTGAGCAGGGAATGGGGGGGGCAGTTGTTACAGGGGTTTGAGCAGGGGTTTCTTATCCCGTTCCAAGGTAGCCTGAGGGATATGACTGCAAAGAATGCAGCCTCGGCGAAGCATCTGGATGGGGTGGTGTGTGGGAAAATTGAGGCGGAACGTGCACTTGGCTGAATTGTGGGGCCTTTTTCAGACCCTCCCTTTTGGCCCTTTATGATTTCCCCACTAGGGGTCATCACCATAAAGGAACCTGGGAAATTTAGGTTGATACACAACTTATCTTTCCCACCAGGCGAGTCAGTTAATGACCATATCTCGCCTGAGGTTTGTACCGTCAGGTACACTTCCTTTGATGCAGCAATATCCCTGGTGCGCCAATGCGGGGCTGGGGCTTTGATTGTGAAGGTTGACATTGAATCCACCTTCTGGCTTCTTCCAGTACATCCCTCCGCTTTCCCGTTGCTGGGGTTTCAATTCGGCAGCGTATACTACTTGACAAGTGCATGCCCATGGGCTGTGCTATATCCTGTGCCTATTTTGAAGCCTTTGGCACCTTTTTTCATTGGGTTCTGGTGTAGAAAATGGGCTTAGACAGCGTGGTGCACTATTTGGATGATTTCCTATTCATAGGACCTGACCAGTTGGATACCTGCGCCATGCTGCTAATAGTTTTTGAAGGGATGACTTGGGAGTTTGGTGTGCCATTAGCTGCTGAAAAGACTGTGGGTCTGGCGACGTGTCTCACCTTCCTGGGTATAGAGTTAGATTTTGTAGCACTAGTAGTGTGCCTGCCATGGGAGAAAGTAGTCAAGTTGAGAAGATTGGTTTCGGTAGTGGGGTCAGCTTCCAAAGTCACATTGTGGGACCTTCAGTCCTTGGTCAGTCATCTCAGTTTTGCATGTTGGGCCATTCCTATGGGGCACCCCTTTTTGAGGTGACTAGCATTGGCAATGGCAGGGGTCTTGAAGCCACATCACCACATTCGGGTGACCCAGGAGATGCAGGAAGATCTATGAGTCAGGGATGCTTTTTTAGTGGAGTACAACAGATGCTCATTGATCCAGCTGCCCGAAGTTTCTAATTCAGATTTACAGCTGTACTCAGACACTGCCAGCAGTCAGGGTTTTGGCCTATATTGCCAAGGGGCTTGGTGCATGGAGACTTGGCCGATAGAGCGGCAAGCCTCAGGGCTGACACGTAACATCACCTTTTTGAAGCTTTTTCCTATTGTGGTCGCACTGGCAGTGTGGCCCGAGCATTTGCAAAACAGAAGGGTAGTTTTTTGGTGCGACAATGCAGCAGTAGTAGAGCCCATCAACCAGCAGTCTCCTAAGTGTCTGTGGGCGGCAGCGCTAATGCGGGTATTGGTGTTGGCTTGCTTACGCCTCAATGTGATAGCACAAGCTCGTCATATACCAGGCATTCAAAATTGCATAGCTGATTCGCTGTTCCGTTTTCACTGGTCCAAGTTTTGTTTATTGACTCCTGGTGCAGAGGCGACAACTACGACAGTACCCGTGCATCTTTGGAGGATTGGAACCCAGAGCTGATGGCACTGCTGCAATCCTCAGTGACACTGGTGATGTGGATGGCCTACATGTGGGGATATTGGAAGGTGGGTGACTTCCTCAAAGGTAAGTGCTGGTTAGGTGGTCATGTGCCCAACAAGCTCTTGAGTTTATTTATCATTTGGGCCAGGGCTGCGGGATGGTTCAGGACTTCGGTGCGGCCTGTGCTGTCCTGGTTTTCCTTTTTCAGCAAAACAGCAGGATGGGGCAACCCGAGGGCTACTTTTGTCATCTGGCAATTGCTTACGGGCTGGGAAAGGTGCTTACCAGTCAGGCCAGATTGGTGGTGCCCGGTTTCATATGAATTGTTGGCACGTATCTACCGGCAGTCACATCCTCCACATATGAGTCACTTTTGTTTCGAGCAGTGTTCACAGTGGCCTTTTTTGGGGCATTCCGGGTTAGTGAATTGGTTCCACACTCCTGTAAACCAGGAGCAGTAGGGGGTTTAGAGAGACAGCATGTGGTAGTGGGGCAGGCACAGTTATGAATTTTTCTTCCCCGTTTAAGTCCCATCAAAAGGGGCATAGAGATTGGGCAGTGCTCAATAAGGTTGGGACGTTATCCACATGTCTTGTTCTAAACATGCAGGCCTATGTGGCATGCCGACCTGCAGTAGAGGGTTTGTTCCTTTTGCATGAGAATGCGTGTCTGCTGATTCAGTTTCATTTTACAGCGGTGATGCGCATGGTGCTGAGGCACTTGGGGTGTGATGCTCGGAAGTTCGCATCTCATTCCTTTTATATTGGGGCTGCTATGAATGCTGTGGCAGTGGGGCTTGGTGCGACAGTGTTCCAATATATTGGGAGGTGGTGTTCTGGAGTGTACATGGGGTATATACACCCACAGGAAGCATAAGGATTGTGGAATGGGTCACCATGTCCCATCTATGAGGGTGAGGGGGGAAAGCGATTAATGGCTGTGTTGTTTTTTTCAGGTAGCATCCGGTGTGTATTCAGATGGTAGCCAGCTTTCTTATCATTACAGATGGTGGTATATCTGGAACAGAATGGTGGATACTGGGCCATTCCTTCATATATTGGACTGGGCATCGTGCTCCCACATGACCATTGGGCAAACATCTTGGGCTAGGGCCGGCTGGAGTGCACCTGGAATGGCTGGGACAACATGGAATGCGGTGGTGTCAGTTGCTGTCTTTTATGCACTATCATGCGAGCCGGCGTTGACAGACGGTGGGACTTATCATATATTTGGGCAGGAATGATCTTTCCAACTGGACTTATAAACAATTC
Organism: Ichthyophis bannanicus; assembly: GCA_033557465.1. Classification (NCBI taxonomy): domain Eukaryota; kingdom Metazoa; phylum Chordata; class Amphibia; order Gymnophiona; family Ichthyophiidae; genus Ichthyophis; species Ichthyophis bannanicus. The sequence continues at coordinate 1,523,033,305 of CM066032.1, forward strand.
ATTCAAGCAGTACAGCGGGACATTAAGGCAATATGTTCTATGTTGCTGGGGATGATTATTGGATGGTCTGACATTATTCTGCAGCCTTTTTGCCAGTCACAACGGAGGTGGTCCAGGGCCTGGTGAAGATTAACCGACAGATAGTGCGGTGGGTGATAGAGTCAGGAGGGTTCCAGGTGGGACTTCTGTGGGCAGATGTCAGATATGCGGGTTTATATCGCACAGATGGTAGGGCAGGATCTCCTAATAAATGACTGGCAAGAGGTTCTGGAAGCGGCTACCCAGCTGTGGCAGTGTTGTTCACAGTGTACTCCATAAGGGGGAGGGGTGCAAGGACGGTAACACCACCTGGTGCCAGTGGCGAGGTCCCGAGCCAATGGGTGTGATGTCAGCAGGACCTAATGACTGGTGTGAAGGAGTTGGGGAGCTCAGCTCTCGGAGAGGGGGGTGGGCAGAGATCCCAGTGGGAGATACTCACCTGGTCTGTGGGGGAGATGGACCGGCCTTTGCTAATAATATTGCGAGGTCAGTGGTGGGGTGGGGGGGGGGGAGGACACACCACTTTGCTAATAATATGGCTGGTGGGGGCATCCTCCAACAAAGGATTAGTTTGAATACAGTTCCTGTTTGAGTTGTTGGCTCAGGTCAAATTTGAGATGAAGTGTATTAATAAAGCTGTGACCATGTCTGTACAAGTTTGCTGTTGTTTGTGGTAAAAGGGGGAAGAGGGGACAAGAGATGGGGACTAGGGAATTTGGGAGGGGGAACCCTTTGAGAGGCCAGGTGTCCAGGCTACCCAGGTTAATGAAACAGGCCACAGGGCCATGGTCCCGGGACTGTTAGTAACTGGAGGCCTGGCACCTGTAGGCCTGAGGAGAGAGGGGGAGAAGGATAGAGCAGCGATTCTAATCGCCCTGCCTGGTGATGCAGGGCAATTTGATTGGTGACAGGCTTGGAGTCAGGGGGGGATGGGCTGGCAACCCAGACCCCTCCTCTGCACCGGCAAAGATGGATGGTGGCGACAGCGTTCCCACCTTCCTGCCCAGGATTGGGGGGGTGGGGTGTGTTTGTTGAAGCTGACGGGGGCAAGGTCCTGATTTGACAGGCGTGGTGTCAGCAGGGTCTAACAGCCGGTATGAAGGAGTTGGGGAGCTCAGCTCTCAGAGAGGGGAGTGGACAGAGATCCCAGTGGGGAATCTTCGCCAGGTCTGTGGGGGAGATGGACCGGCCTTTGGTAATAATATGGCAAGGTCAGCGGTGGGGGGGGGGGGGGCGGAGAGGGGAGGATGCACCACTTTGCTTATAATGGGCTGGCGACCCAGACCCCTCCTCTACACCGGCAAAGATGGATGGTGGCGACAGCGTTCCCACCTTCCCGCCCAGGACTGGGGCAGGGGTGGGGGTGGTGGGGTGTGTTTGTTGAAGCTGGCGGGGGCAAGGTCCCGAGATGACAGGTGTGGTGTCAGCAGGGCCTAACAGCCGGTATGAAGGAGTTGGGGAGCTCAGCTCTTGGAGAGGGGAGTAGACAGAGATCCCAGTGGGGAATCTTCGCCAGGTCTGTGGGGGAGATGGACCGGCCTTTGCTAATAATATGGCAATGTCAGTGGTGAGGGGGGGGGGAGATGGGAGGATGCCCCATTTTGCTTATAATATGGCTGGTGGGGGCATCCTCTGGCAAGGGATTAGTTCAAATACAGTTGCTATTTGAGTTGTTGGCTTGGGTCAAATTTGAGATGAAGTGTATTAATAAAGCTACGACCATGTCTGTACCAATTATACGAGTTTGGTTTTGTTTGTGGGAAAAGGGGGAAGAGGGGACAAGAGGTGGGGACCGGGGAATTGGCGAGGGGGAACCCTCTGAGTGGCCAGGTGTCCAGGCTACCCAGGTTAATAACCCTTCACATTCTGCAGGAAATATCATCAATGAATAGCAAAAGGTTAATGATTTATTGCAGGCATGTCCAACAGGTCGATCGCGATCTACCTGTAAATCGCGGAGGGGTCAGAGGTAGATCGCCAGCCCCACTTGGCTCCATCTCTCCAGCAGCTTGCCCCATCGCTATTAGAGAGCTCATGCCAGCAGGTTGTCTGCCGAGGGCTTGCCAGCGCTGCTGATCTTTGCCTGTCTTTTTTCCCTGCCTGCAGGAATCTTGCCTGCGGGTGTATTGGGGGCGCTTGTTGTTTTCGTGCCAATAGTTTGTGGGTACCCCAGGGGGCCGCCGCCCGTGCCCTGCGGTGAGATGCCACAGGCCCGGCATCATACCTAGTCTCCTGCCTCTCAGAATCACCCATTCCTACCCCCGCCCCAACACCCCTTAGAAGTGTGTCATATACCGGGCGATATCCATTCGCCCGGGCTTTACCTGAATACACTTACCATATTAGTTATGTCGTGTGCTGGTCATTGGTCGCTTTATAGTTCGCTTTCATTAAACGTTTTCAGGCAGACACAACAAAGTGTCAAGAATTTGGTGATTTTGGTGGACTTTTCCAATGTTGTTCCAACTTGCCTATGCCTTGCCTTTGAATTGGTTCAAACCACTGCGACTTTTGCTTGCCTCTGTAATTTTATTTTGCCTAGCCTTTGCGTTGATTCTACACTGAAATTTTATTTTGCCTTGCCTTTGCGTTGATTCTACACTGTGTGCAGAATTTATTAAATTGTATGCGGAGGTATTTGAACTTGTTTGGCGGTATTTGATTTTATCTGGTTTGCTGGACAGGTGTTTGAATTTTTTTGATGATCGTTTGGTGGTATTTGATTATTGGTGCCAGTATGATGAATTCTTATTTTTACTTTTAGAACTGCATGTGTGGTTTTGGCATCTCCAGTCCTTGTATGGCACATCATCTAGAGGTCTTCAGTTCCTGTTGATCTTTAATACTTTGGGACAGTGACAGTTTTGGACCAGATTCAGCCAGTGTTTATACTAACTTAGCAGATTTGGCCTTCTTACATCCAGCCACCCCATTCTGGCTGGTCCAGAATTCAGCCACTTGGATGAAAAAGAGGTGTAGCCTTCGGGATTATATAACCCTTTCTTTAAAGGAGTTATATTGGCTGCCCATTGAGGAAAAAGTGAAATTTAAAGCTTTGATGTAGATGTTTTAGGGAATCCATGAGAATGCTCCAAATATTTGAGGGAGTTGATCTAGGAATACCAGCCAAAATGGCAGTTAAGATTGGCAGGCCAACATTTGTTAACAGTCTCCCCTTTTTCTAAAGTGAAATTGGTTTCGTCAAGGCTTTTTTGGTTCACGGACCAATTTTGTGGAACATCCTTCCAGTTTATTTGAGGAAAGAGCAAGATATTTTTGATTCCATAAAGGAGTAAAGTTGGAGTCATTCTGTGAGGTTTATAGAGGGTGATTGGATAGGTCATGAAGGGAATGATTCCTGGGGGGTTGTACTTTGATATTTGTGTGTCTGTGTTGCATTATTGTTTATACATTTTTTTGACTATTAATAAATTTCTGCAAGAAAATAAATAAATAAATAAATAGAGGGGGTAGGGTCTTGTGTGAGGACCATCAGGAGGGTATCATGGGCAGATGGACTTATGTGAGGACCATTAGGGAGAATTGAGGTTGGGATGGAGGCTATTGAGGGATCATTTTTCTTTAACCAGGGCCATAGTAAATGCATTAGCACATACTGTAGATGGACTTAGCGAGCTATCTGCCAATGCATTTATCATGTGGTAAATGTTTTCCTTGTGCTGTAACGTGCTCCTATTATGTGGTAAATGAAAATATTAACCACATTTTAGTAAATAGGTCCCAAAATTTCATCTACCATTTAGACCAGGAATGGGCAAACTACGGCCCGCGGGCCGTATATGGCCCGGCGGACCTTTTAATCCGGCCCGCGGAGCGCTAGCTAATTTATTAATTTATTCACCTCACTTTCTAGAGGACGCAGCGTAATCTCGCGATGGCCGGCCAGATGCGTCTTATAGGGTGAAAAATATGGTAATCTCCTGAGGCCTTCTGACTAGTGTCCGTGATGGTATCTGCTTCTTCTTCAATTGCACGCTATTATTAACTGACCAACACCTCAGATCTATTCTGCGAATTGCAACAACAAAGCTATCTCCAGACTTTGATGCCTTAACAAAAAAGGGAGACCAACAACACTGTTCCCACTAAAATTGAAGGTACTATTTTATGAAAGAAATACATTGCATAAAAGTTTTGTAAAATAACTCTTTTTATGCTTTTCTACCTTAAATTAATCTAAACATTTAATGTTACACATTTAAATTTAATTTATATTAATTCACACATACACACCGTCCATCTACTCTTGGTCCGGCCCCCGGGTCCAATATATGAACCCATTGCGGCCCTCGAGTCAAAAAGTTTGCCCACCCCTGATTTAGACGCTCATCCCCTCAATCTCTCTGGGTCCTCCTATAGTTAGTTTCCTATTATCTGCTTATGAATTAGCAATTTTTAAAATAAGATTTTGAAATCAAAATTATTTTATAACTCCAAAAGAAAACAAAGAGGAAGTCATACATTAAAAAATAGCATACAGTATAAAACAATAAGCACTTCCTGTATCCCTACCCTATAAATGAAGAGGCAAACATAACAAACCAAAAACTAACAGCAGAAATAAGAGAAATTTCTATGCACAAGTTATGCCTGTTTATTCAATCCACTCATACTTTTCATATTCATGATCCCAAATGCAACATGACAGCGTTCCATAGCAATATTTACACCAGAGATTCTTATCCATTATGAAATTCTTCAACAGGTTATGGTCCAGAAAGGCATATTTGTTACCTGGAAGTTAATCAGATATTTGCAGGGCAACTTTAATAAAAAGATTGCCCCTCATAGCAAGCAGCTAAGCCTTCAATTACAGAAAATATTTCATAGGATACTGAGTGGCTCGTGCCTGCAAAATTCAACATCTTTTTTCTTAAAGCAACATTTAAAAATTACAATCTTCCTCTAAGGAAAAAGAAATAAGCAGAGTAGTCCTAGTTCCAATATTATCATGCAATGTTTCAAGAAAATCAGAAAGAACAAAACTATTAGGATACATAAACATATTTAGCCCTCCTCCAGACTCATTTTCCATTTATATATACAGTAGATACATAATAATATTTTAAAATCCCTGTAACATCTGCACTGAGAATACTCAAGACCTCTTTAAATATATTCTAAGCAATTCAATGGGGAATCTAATCATGGAAAAATTTAGAAACCTTGGGTTCTTGGCCTTGACAAAATTCTCCATGGCCTCAAATTTGAGATGAATGATCAGGCTATCCTTAACACTCTCAAGTCTGTAAATAATATCTTGGAGTTCCAAAATCTTTTTAACAGATTGAAGTTATCCAGTTCTTTTTTCCTTCTACTCTAACTTGCTCACCATTTCTTTTGTGATAGGGCTGGCCTTAGAGCATAGGTGTCAAACTCTGGCCCGCGGGCCAAATTTGGCCCGTAGTGTAATTATATTTGGCCCGCGAGGCTATACCAAATGACTACTAGAGCTAGCCCGCCGGTATTATACAGCGCATTCATTCATCGCTAATACTACAAATCCCATAATGCCTTGCTGTTGTTTTGGCGCGTCAATCAGGACAGGTCCCAGAAACGCCCTCTCCTGTGTGACAGAAGTCATAGCGATCTCAAGCTACAACTGTCACTGTGGAACCCCTTCCCAAAAATGGCAAAAAGAAAGGCAGACAACAGGAACTTTCTGGACAGGTGGGAGACAGAATATTTGTTTACATATGTAAAAGACACACCTGTTTGTCTGATTTGTGGAGTCAACGTGGCTATAACTAAGGAGTATAACATTCGACGACACTATGAAACAAAACACCATGACAAGTACAAGGACCTGGACATGACTCAAAGGAGCCAGAAAGTGGAGGAGATGAAAAGAAGTTTGGTTTCACAACAGAATATGTTCAAAAAAGCCACATCACAAAGTGAGGCTGCTGTAAAGGCTAGTTATATTGTGGCAGCAGAGATCGCAAAATCTGCCCGGCCCTTTAATGAGGGAGAGTTTGTGAAAAAGTGCATGTTGAAAGTTTGTGACATCGTGTGCCCAGAGAAAAAGCAAGCCTTTTCAAACGTGAGCCTGAGCAGAAACACAGTAGCTGATCGCACATGTGATCTTGCCACCAATCTGTATGACCAGCTTTTGGAAAAGGGAAAGGATTTCGTTGCATTCTCCCTTGCTGTGGATGAGAGCAGCGACGCATCTGATACTGCTCAGCTGTCAGTCTTCATCCGTGGAGTGGACTCAAATATGTGTGTTACGGAGGAGCTATTGGGATTCAAATCAATGCATGGCACAACCACAGGAAAGGAAATTTTTGAGGAGGTTTCCAAATGCGTAACTGAAATAAAGCTGCCGTGGGATAAACTCGTGGGATTAACGACAGATGGTGCGCCAGCGATGTGCGGTAAAACAAGTGGACTGGTGGGCAGGGTCCGGGAGAAGATGCAGGAAGAGAACTGTGCAGGTGAACTAACTGTTTATCACTGCATCATACATCAGGAATCATTGTGTGGCAAAGCCCTAAAGATGGAACATGTTATGACCACAGTAACACAAGTAGTTAACTTTATAAGAGCCAAAGGTCTGAATCACCGCCAGTTTAAGTCTTTTCTGGAGGAGTGTGGTTCGGAATATGCAGACGTGCCGTATCACACAGAGGTGAGATGGTTAAGCCGAGGAAAAGTACTGAATAGATGTTTTGAACTGCATGAGGAAATATGTCAGTTTCTGGAAAGCAAAGGGAAGGACACAGCAGAGCTTCGGGAGAAAACGTTTCTGTGTGAGCTGGCCTTTCTGTGTGACATCTCGATGCGCTGAACCTGCAGCTTCAGGGGCGGGGGCGCATCATCACAGACATGTACGCTGCAGTGAGGGCTTTTAAAACTAAACTGTGCCTGTGGGAGAATCAGATGCTGCAAGGAAACCTTGGCCATTTTCCCTGCTGCCAAACCATGAAAACGCAGTTCTTTACCAACTTGTTCCCATGCGCACAGTTTGCTGAAAAACTCAGTGTACTCGGCGCTGAGTTTAGCCGGCGATTTGCCGACTTTGATGTCCAGAAATGTAGGTTTGAACTGCTCAGTAATCCCTTTGCAGTTAATGTGGAAAACGCAAAAACCAACCTCCAAATGGAGCTAATTGAACTCCAGTGTAATGACACGCTGAAGTCAAAGTATGATGCTGTGGGCGCCGCCCAGTTTCCACAGTTCATCCCTGACACAATGCCTCAGCTCCGCACCCAAGCTGCTCAGATGCTCTCCATGTTCGGCAGCACTTATCTATGTGAGCAACTTTTCTCCTCGATGAAGATGACCAAAACATCTCACAGGAGACGTCTGACTGATGAACACCTTCGCTCGATACTGAGGATTTCCTCAGCTCAAAGCCTGAGCCCAGACATTGATGAACTATCATCCAAGAAGAGATGCCAGGTATCTGGCTTGGGCACATCAGATTAGATCAGTGTGCAGCAAACTGAGCAATAATTAACGTTTTCTTTATGCACTTTTTCTTGCTACTCCAAGACATGGGCTTGAATGGTTGATTAATTTTATTATTGTTATTTTATTTTAAAAATTATTATTTATTATTATTTAAATCTTATTTAATAAATGAATGTCATTGATGTTTTTTTTTATTTGAAATTGGTTTTTGCATATCTGAACTATTAAGTTATAAATTGTATAGTAATAAGTGTTGCTTCATATTCAATGTTAAAGCAAATCTTGTTTGGGTCCATATTAAAAGGTTCATTTGTTCAATGCTGGCCCGCGACTTTGTTCAAGTTTTACATTTTGGCCCACTGTGTATTTGAGTTTGACACCCCTGCCTTAGAGTATCTGATAGCCTACGTGAACTTTCAACCATAAACGTCCCTACTTTCCCACCACAGCGGTCAAGCATCTCTCCTTCCTTCCTCTTCCCCCCATAAAGGGTTATTCTGTGCTACGAATAGCAGGGATGGACAGCCCAACAGGATACAGGGACGATTTTAATGTTGGCCCTGTATGTCCAGGCCAGTGACCACCCACTGCCCGCCCAGACTCCACCCCTGAGCCGCCCATTCCCCTCCCCCATCTAATGTCCCTGCGCAACCAGCGGGGAAGTTAGTCAGGAGCAGGAGCAGGCACGAATAGCGTGGATGGCCTGGATGGTTTTTTTTTTGCTGTGCCCGGGGTGTGGATGGTACAAGGGGGCCATCGCGGCATCATGGCTTTTAAATGGAGCCGCAGTGCCATGGCAACATGGCGCCATAGCGCAGTGGCTCCATTTAAAAGCCCTGACTGAGTTGGTCGGGTTGTGCATGTACGTGCAGGCTGGACTGAATCGCAGTCCCGGCCTGCATGTACATGCCTCATCGCGATTCTGATCCCGCGGGGCTAGACTTGCCCCACGGGATCAGACCCGCAATCCCCTCTGTGCGTCCAGGTCAGACTCGACGCACAGAGGGGATCTACGTGCAGGACAGAATTGGGCCCATAGTGTCCAGCACCAGCAAATCTTTCCTTAACTTCCTCCTCCATCACATCCAGCATATCTTCTTCCCTTCTCTTCCTTCCCCACCATGTCCAGCATCACTGGTAGAATTTAGAGGACTGCACTGAAACCTGACAGTGGCACAAGTGTGCAGTATCACCAACCTCTTCCTTTTGCCTCTGTCACTGCTGCCTCCACCACCTTACTGCCAGCCTGTCATTGGACCAAAGATTCAAAAAATTAAACAACGCGTTGGTGAATCATGCAGCACCCACACACGTTCTAGATTGACTGCAACCTGCTGCCTCCCAACTTCCTATTGGAGGGGGCAAAACGCAGCCAGTCTAGAACAAGCACAGGTGCTGCAAGGCCCGCTGCCATGCCTCTTCATTTTTAGAAGCCTTACTTGGCCAAGCGGAGGGGGAAAGGAGGTGGGTGAAACTTGTGCTGCTATCAGACTTCACTGCCACCTGCATATTCTGCTGCTCTAGGTGGATGCCTAGCCTGCCTAATGGTAGAGCCAGCCATGCTTAGTAAAATCACAGAGATAAAAGATAGAGCCCTCAAAAATTATATCAGTTCTAGTATAACCATAAAGGAGATATAGGGTTGCCAACTTTTTGAAAGAGAAAAACCTGGCACCTGTGATTAGTCATGCTCCGCCCATGCCCACCCTGCTCCACCCTTTCCCTGCCCCCTGCCCTGCTACCTGTCCCTCTCCCACTCCACCCTTGCTCCACCCCCTGTCCCCAAAAATATTGCAGAGAGGACAATGTGCAAACTGAACAAGAAAGATTGCTACATATTCTTAAATAGATATTCTATACTGACAGAATACGCAGCATTGGTTGTACACACATGCACACACACACACACAATACAAACAGGCCGTCATCAATAAATGAACACAAAACAAAAAGAGAAATATATAGACAACAATTAAACTGTAACCCCAAAAAGTCAGATTCCGCATGCAGTGCAATATCAGATAAATAAGAGATGAAGTTCCCCATACTGTGTGAAATATAAAGGTAGCACAAAGTCCAATCATTAAATTGAAAATAAAATTATTTTTTCTACCTTTGTTGTCTGACCATTTTATTTCTGATCATGCTGGTCCCGATTTGAGGCTTCCGTTTACCTGTCTTCTCTTAGCTCTCTTTCTATGGTCTATAGTCCATCTGCCATTTCTTGACTCTTCTTTTGTTTTCTTCACTTCCTTCCATCAGCTTATTTCCAGTACCAGTAACTGTCCCCAGTATCAGCCCCCTTTCCAGTCCTCCCCTCCCACTACATTCCATTGTCAAACCCCTTGCATTCCCAGGACTGCCAGTGGTGTCCATTCCCTTCTAATCCCCCTCCTTCCTCACTGTCCAGCTCCTTCTAGTCCAAATACCATCCCAGTGCCTTCCCTGTGTCAGCTCCGTTCCAGTCACCCTATCCTCTGTCCATCCCCCTTCCAGTGCCATCCCCACATTTCTTTTCCCTTCCAGTCCCAGTGCCCCCTCCTTTCCAGCCTCTTTCCCATTACCCAGTCACCCATCCCTAGGTTCTCAGCTCGCTTTGAGCCCCCTCCTTATCTCCTCTGTCAGCTCCCTTCCAGTCACCTCCTCCCCCCCCCTTTCAGCTCCATTCCATCCACCTCCTTCACCCCTCTTTCAGTTGCCTTCCAGCCCTCACCTTCCCTCCTCTTTCAGCTCCCTTCTAGCCACCTCCTCCCCCCCCCCTTTTCGGCTCTCCTCCAGCCACCTCCATTACCCTGTCAGTCCCTTCCTGCCACCTCCTTCCCCCCTCTTTCAGTTCTCTTCCAGCCAATTCTTTCACTCTGTCAGTCCCTTCCTGACACCTCCTTCAGCCCCCTCTTTCAGCTCTCTTCCAGCCAACTCCTTCACCCTGTCAGTCCCTTCCTGCTACCTCCTTCCCCCCTTCTTTCAGCTCTCTTCCAACCCTCACCTTCCCTCTGTGTCAGTACCTTCTGCCACCTCCTTCCCCTTGCAGCCACTGCTCTTGCTTCTTACAGAGCGGCGGCTGCAATAAAACTAATTTAAAAACAAAATTAAACCTGTGCAGAGTCTTCCGCCCCCCCCCCTCCAGTGCAGCATCACCTTCCCCTTGCAGCCGCTGCTCCTGCTTCTTACAGAGCAGCGGCTGCAATAATGCTGATTTAAAAACAAAAGGAAACCTGTGCAGAGCCTTCTGGCCCTATGAAACCCCTGCTGCAGCACTCATGCTCAAATGGAAGTGACATTACAGGGGGCGGGATGCTGCAGCAGGGGTTTCATAGGGCCAGAGGGCTCCACACAGGTTTTCTTTTGTTTTTAATTAGCTTTATTGCAGCCGCTGCTCTGTAAGAAGCAGGAGCAGTGGCTGCAGGGGAAGATGAGGCTGCATGGGGGGGCCAGGGAACGCAGATGAAAAGCCGGTTTTCTGCTCTGGCTGCTCCCGGTCTCATGGCCAGAGCAAAAAATTGGCTTTCAAGGGCCAGTTTTCGATCTCTGCTGGCAGCCGGCCAGGCCACAGATAACCGGCCAGGCTGGCTGAAAACTGGTCAGTTGGCAACCCTAAGGAGATATCTCACCAAGCCATCAACTAACTCCCAGTCTTTTGATTGTTTTACTCTGATGGCAAAAACACCACTTTGGGCAATGGAAGGATCCCAGAAGTTGAAACATGAGGGTCAGCTCATTCTACAGTAGCAATATAAGCACTGATCCCATGGACTTCCCCAGGAGCCTTCTTCGAGGGTTAACAGATCCATAGATTCATTCTTGGAGGGCATAGGTGGGAGTGGGGAGGTTCTCACAACAACATTCAAAGAGATTCCTATCTAACTTGGGTGTGTGTGCGTGCACTCTCTGACCTCACCTTTAAATCATGCTAGTAGTTTTTTGGACTTCCACTTTTCTCAAAGCATGGAATATAGCTGGTCTGGACTTCTACAATATTATTTTTAAACAACACCCATGCTAGATGTAAATCTTTAAGCTTTGCAGCTGCTCCTTTTAGTTTTTTCTTAACTATTTTCCTCATTTTATCATAGTCTCCCTTATGAAAGTTAAAAGGTAGTACTGTAGATTTCCTTGCTGTCTTTCCTCCATTTATTAAATCAACTGCGATCATGCTTTGATCACTATTGCCAAGTGGCCCCAACACCCTTATCTCTTGCACCAGATCTTGTGTTCCACTAAGGACTAGGTTCAAAATAGCTTCCCTTCTTTTTATTTCATGAACCAGCTGCTCCAAGAAGCAGTCATTTAATTCATTTAGAAACTTTATATCCCTAGCATACCCTGTCATGACACTGACCCGGTCAATCCTGGGGTAATTGAAATCATCCATTATTATTATTGTGTTGTAACTTTTGTTAGCTTCCCTGATTTCTTTGAGTATTTCATCATCCATTTGTTCATTTTAGCCAGGCAGTCAGTAGTACACCCCCATTGCCATCGTCTACTCCTTTTTTACATGGAATATCAATCAATAGAGATTATACAGTGTTTTTTGTTTCCTGCAAAACTTTAATCCTGTGTGACTCAATGTCCTCTCTAACATAGAGTGCAACCCCTCCACCAATTTGATCTACTTTATCATTACAATATAATTTTCATCCAGGTATCATAGTGTCTCACTAGTTGTCCTCCTTCCACCTGGTCACTGAGATACCAATCATATCTAACCTTTCATTTAATACTATATATTCTAACTTTCCCATCTTATTTTTTAGACTTCTAGCATTTGCATACAAGCATTTTAAAGGTTGTATTTTATTCATATTATTGTGGTTATTAGTAGACAAGGGTAATTTGGAATCTTTAAGCTCTGCTCGGTACTTAAGGGCATTTGGGGTACTTTTGCCTTTATTGGAACCTCTGTCAATATGCCTTAACTTCAGTCTTTTTCTAATATCCTTCAAGGATACATCCTTCTGAACTATGTGCTCTTGGGAGACTGTTGGCATTCCCCTATTATCTAGTTTAAAAACTGCTCTCCTTTTTAAAGGTTAATGCCAGCAGCCTGGTTCCATCCCGGTTAAGGTGGAGCCCAACCCTTCAGAAAAGACCCTCCTCTCCCAAAGAATATTGCCAAGTTTCTAACAAATCTAAAACCCTCTTCCTTGCACCATCGTCTCTTCCACACATGGAGACTCTGGAGCTCTGCTTGCCTTTTGGGTCCTGCTCGTGGAATGGGAAGCATTTCTGAGAATGCTACCCTGGAAGTTTTGGATTTCAACTTCCTACTTAAAAGCCTAAATTTGGCCTCCAGAATCTTCTTCCCACACTTTCCGAAGCCATTAGTGCAAATATGTACCAAGACAGCAGACTCCTCCCCAATGCCATCTAAAACCTTGTCTAGGTGGCATGTGAGGTCTGCTACCTTCGCACCAGGCAGGCATATTACCAGGCGATCCTCATGTCCACTAGCTATCCAGCTATCTACATCCCTATTAATCAAATCACCAACTATAATGGCTATCCTAACTCTTCCCTCATGGGCAGAGCGGGGGCAATCCAGCAGGACATACAGGGCCGATTCAGGTCATACATCCTGCTGGGTCAGAGGGGGTGTGCTGCTTATGCCACCTCGAAGGTGGAATAAGCAGCAATGCTCTGGTGATCGGGCCTGGGGGAACCCCCCCTGGGGCTGGGTGTGGGGATGTCCTCGGCACCTGATCCAGACCCCGACAGGCCAGCCGTGGGTTGGGCAGCGGGGAAGAGGTAGGCCTAAGCCATGTGAGTTAGGGGTGCCTATGGAGAGAATGTCCCCACAGGCAGCAGGGGCATGCCAAGCTGTTCAAAAGCCCAATTCTATGCACCATGGAAATGTTTTGTTCCCGTGGTCCAGAATCAGGTCCTAACTGGCCCATCTTGCTCAGAGCCGTCTGGATGGCCCGGACATGCCTCTATGTGAATTTGGCTCTATGTGTATGCATGAAGCTCACAACAAACTCTGGCAGCACAGATGTTGTCACCTCAGATGTGCACTCTGGCCTGCTCTGTACATGCCATCTACAGACCAGTCTGTGTGAGTAATCACAAGGCAATATGCTGTGATGTTTGGAGGTGATCATTTTGTGACACAGGATATAAGATGTTGGCTGAGAGAGCAATGTAGTACCCACAGCCAGACCTGTGACAACAATTACATGTAGGTGTCCCTCTTACTTCTCTATTGTGGAACTGGCTGAAATGCTCCTCCTACTCCCTGCACTGAAGGCCAGTCAGACCCAACACCTGGCATCAACAAAAACAGCACCGGAAGGTTCACCCATGCCTGGCAGACTCATGCCTGAGGGCCTCAACAGAGGGCCCTTTGGCATAGCCCTTAGGTGCAGGCCCATGGCAGAGGAAATCCCACACAGGATCCAGGACACTCTGTGGACTACTTAACTTGCTAGCAACCAACCTATTCCTCATCATGCAAACAGGCAGCGGAGACCAAGACCCCAACCGCAATAAAGAAAGATGTGAGTCCTGCCCGAAAGCTGAACCAACAACCTAACAGCCACCAACAAGATAAGCACTAATAGTGCACCCTCCACCATTCATTACAATTGCCACTAAAATAAACTGTGTTGGAGTTCCCCTTATCCTTGCCTAGTAGTGCCCAGCAGTCTCCCTATCAAGATTATCAGATCAACATATCATCTCCACCATAGCAGCCCACTCTCAATACACAAACCTTATACTCAAATCCACCAATAGACCCAGAGAACTTTTCGAATTAGTATGTACCCTCACCAAGGAACCCAATCATGGTGAAGATGACCTGATACATCTGCAGATCTTCGCAGACTTCCTTCAAAGCAAATTCACAGCTTCCCCACAACCCACTCCGAGCTTCCCCCCAAATCCACAGAACACAATCAAATCTGGGACAATATTCAGCATCCCATCAGCTGAGATTACTCAGATCATCTTCATGCTCAACACCAGCACCACCCCTACAGATCCATGCCTGATGGCCTGGATTAAATCAGTGAAAGATGATCTCAGAGATATCATCCACAACATTGTTCACCAATCCCTTACTCACGGAAGCATGCCAAACGCCCTTAAGCAAAACCGACCCAGCTGCCTACCAGCCTATCTCTAGCCTGCAGTTCCTGACCAAGATCATTGAAAAGATTGTACAGCATCAACTCCAGGACCATATTGATTTCCATGCGCCATTAGACCCACACCAATACGGCTTTGGACCAAATCATAGTGTCAAAACCCCCCTGATATTCTTTTTCGACCATATGATCAGAGTCATTGATAGTGCCAAGATGGGACCTTTGATGATTTTCATTGATATCATCTCTGCTTTCGACATGGTCTTGCACAGCATACTACTAAGAAGACTACAAGAGATTAGAATTCATGGTACCACCATGAAAAGATTTACCTCTTACCTAACAAACAGACAACTTCAGGTCAAATGTGGCCCCAATACCCAGGGGTGGCTCAAGGCAATCTACTACCTGAAGTGAAGAATGTGTTGGGGCCCCCCCCCCCCCCCCCCTTAGAGCAGTGCGGGGCTTTTTCAGAAATCCAATCAGAGACTGAACCGAACCAAAAAGCCGATTAAATTATATGGAGGAAATGCAAGATGTTTGCACACAGGGCCATATCGAGCTGCAATCTCGCCCTGTGCGACTTGCAGCTCAGGTACATGCCTCTCCTCTCCTCCCCATACCTCCATCCAGTGCTGCCTGCTCTTTCCCTGCTGCTGCCACCCTCTGTTTTTTTCACGTCGGAGCCGGCAGCAGGGAAAGAGCAGGCAGCGCTGGACGGAGGTATGGGGAGGAGGAGGGGGGCATGCGCCCGATCTGAAAGGCGCTGGCACTTTAAGCAGATCTGTCCCTCCCTGCTCTGACATCACGTTGGAAGAGGGAAGGACCAGACCTGCTTAAAGTGTTGTGATGAGGCTTGGGGGCACATATCGGTTGCCTGAAGTGACAGGGCAACAGCAGACAGCCAAAATGCGCCCCCAAGCCTTTGCGCCCTGTGCGGCTGCACGGCTTGCACAGGGCTAGGTACAGTCCTGTTTGCACACCAAGGAACTAAAAGACCGCAAGAACTAAATTATAACTCATTTTTATTTTGTTGCTTTAAACTGCATTATGTTTCTTGCTTTTTCTTTTTCTTTTTCAACATATATTTTGCATCCACAGTAGGTGCAGAGCAGAACTAACTGTAAAGAACAGACAACCCAATAAATAAGTCACATCCCTGTACATAGCTCTCAGGGCTAGCCATGTCGCTACAATGCATAGTGACTTCCTGCCCACATTGTATATAGCCTGTATATAGCTTCCCCCGCTATCAATCCAAGTTTTATTACCTGTTCGATGTAAGTGCAGAGCAGGCCCTTCCCACTCTGCAACAAATGTTATCTGTAAACCACACTGATTTTAAAGAGCATGGTATATAAAAGCATTAAAATAAATAAATAAATAAAAACCAGGACATTCACCCACAGAACTCATGTCTAATTCTGATCATCTCACAAACAACAACAACAACCACTGTTTTCCAGTACCAGGCATATTGTGACCTAATAAAAAACCCTACAACAAAGAGCAAACCTACCATACCATACCATATCAGCACAAACTTCCAAAACTCACATAAGGAGCCCATCCAAAAAAGTGGCACTGTAAATACTACAGTGGGTCCTGGAATATCCATACACCTATTTGAAATGCTGAACAAGTCAAATTACTACAGTACAGTATAGATCTTTATGTACACACTCCATGTTAACAGAACACCTGACCTCAGTCACACACTCACAACATCGACCCTTACCAAGTACAGAATAACTAACCACAATCTAAAGTAAAAATAAAAATATGTAGACAAAATTTAAACTGAAACACCAAGAAGCCAGAGTCCACATGCAGTGCAACAAAAGATAAATAAGAGATGCAGTTCTCCAATATTGTGTAAAATATAAAAATAGCACAAAGTCCAATCACTAAAATTCAATAAAATTATTTTTTCTATCTTTGTTGTCTGACCATTTTATTCTCTGATCATTCTGGTCCTGATCTGAGGCTTCTGCTTTCCTGTCTTCTCTTAGCTTTCTTTCTGTGGTCTATGGTACATGGTCCATCTGCCATTTCTTATCTCTTCTTTTGTTTTCTTCACTTCCTTCCATCAGCCCATTTCCAGTTCCAGTAACCCTCCCCAGTATCAGCCCCCTTTCCAGCCCTCCCCTCCCAGTACCTTCCAATGTCAACCGCCTTGCATTTCCACGACTGCCACTGGTGTCCATTCCCTTCCAGTCCCCCTCCTTCCCCACTGTCCAGCCCCTTCTAGTCCAAATACTATCCCAGGTATCAGCTTAGGTCCACTCTCAGTGCCACACCCCCAGTCAGCTCCCTTCCAGTCACCCTACACCTATCTCAAAATGAGAATCATCAGTCTCCTGAAACCACTACTCTGCCAAGAACACTTCCGCACCATTTGCCAAGCTTTAATCACCCCCATTGTGGACTACTGCAACCCCATCTACCTTGGACTTCCAAAACAGGCACTCCATCCCTTATAAATGGCACAAAACCCTGCTGCTTGTATCATAACTGGTTCCTCAAAGTACATGCACATTACCACCATATAGGACCTTCTCTACTGGCTCCCCATTACTTCCTGCATCAAATAGAAAATCATACTAAATATCTTTAAAATCAAACAAAACCTCTCTGCAAACAGTCTGCAAACCCTCATCACCATGGACTCAAGCACCAGACCCAGGAGGAGACGCACCACGGATATCATAAAAAACCACAGCGCCTACACAAATGTGAACCAAACTACTTCTGCGAGAGCTAAATACCTGGCCGCTCCCGCCTTTTGGAGCTCACTCCCGGACTGCTTAAGAACCACTGAGGACATCAAGGACTTTCGGAAGATGCTTAAAATCAAACTCTATACAGAATACTTCAGCGACATTACATGACCTGACCACAGGACACAATTTAACTGCTTCAGAATTTCCCCTGCCTTCCGCACCCCCAACATCTTATTCCCTCCCTCTGCTCCCTTCCATCCCATCCCACCCCTAACTCCCCAATCCACTTAGCCCCTTGGATGAATCAATACTTCTTTCTTGTATTTAGCTTCTCTTGTATATAGCGTACCATGTACATAGTTATATTGCAATACCCCCTACTTGACTACACTATATCGAACCCCATTGCAATATCCCCCTGCATGCTCCCCACTCTCATTTTATATAACACGTTTGGTTTTATTGTAAACCGCTTTGATTTAAGGATAAAGCAGTATAGAAATCTTTTTAAATAAATAAATAAAAGCATATCATCTCCATCATAGCAGCCCATTCACAATACCCATATTCAGTAACCTAAGCAACCCTCAATCTACGGCTGAGTAGTGCTCACAACTTGCACTTACATAGTCCCCTGAAAGGCAAACTGAAGAGCCCTCCAACTGTGGACAAGTTCCTGGCTATCCATTACTCAGCTACACATCCACAACACACCCAACCCTAACTAAAGACACAAATAACCAAAGACACTGCCTGATCACCAGCAGCCAAACTGCAGGCATTACCAACAGAGCAACAGTCTATGACCCCCAATCAAAAGTCAAATCTATCAAATCACCAAACTTACTTTAAGTGCAACCGCTGCACCGCAAATAGAACCTAAGTGCTACGAACAAGAAAGGAAAGACTAAACACCATGGCATAGATAACATCTCGTGTGCTTATCCTACTCACACTCACACTCTTGTTAATAGGAATAATCAATATGGCATCCATTCCAGCAGAGATCATACCAATAGTATATAGCCAAAGGAGCATCACCCAGTGTCAACAACTCACAAACATTCCTAGATGCCAACCAAGACTAATAAAAATCAATATTTCACCCTGCTCATCTAATCAGCAAAACGACCCCCATCCTCTTAAGTACATGAAATGTGTATTAGCAAATGCACGCTCCGCATGCAAGAAGTTCCACGTTATCAGTGATTATATTATGGACAACAATCTGGACATTCTCTTCATAACAGAGTCATTCTTCACCGAAACAGATCAGGTACTAACAAACCAGCTCATAATATCAAAGATGGACCTACATAACTGCCCACGACTAAATAAGAGAAGAGGAGAGATATTCATCCTCACTAGCAAAGACCACAAATTCCAGGTCTCCACAACCCTGACAAACAACACACTGAATTCACTACTAATACAAAATAACTGCCTCTCTATATGCTTAGCATATAGATCCCCAGTCTCTACAGCTGATGACCTATCATTACTCATAGAGCTAGCATGCTCCCAGTCATCTAACAACAAACCATTCATCCTTCTAGGAGACCTCAACCTAAATTCAGCACTTACAAGCCAAGTCACTTCCTTCTTTGAAGCTATAGATGCACTGGACCTAACTCAAATCATAAGCTTTCCCATACACAAAGGAGGAAACATGCTAGACATGGTATTCATACCAAATAAAAATGATCACTCAGAACATCAAGACCATACTGTTACCTTGGTTCGACTACCACATGATAACATTTGAGTTACCGCTGATCCCAACTAACCACAAAAAGGAACCTCAATGGCAGGGAATCCGCAGATACAGAGAATTCAAGAAGGAAGCTCTGAATGAACACCTCGCCCCCTATTAGACTCACCTCAAATGGATCTTTCAAAGCTAGTATATGATTGTAACAATACTATAACAGTACTACCACCAAAGCAAACAATGAGATGAACTACTACAGCACCCTGGTATTCAAGAGACATAAAGGAAGCAAAATGTAAACTAAGACAACTAGAATGAAGATGGCGCAGAACACAATACCCTGAACACCTCCGAGAATACATTGCCAAGCAAGAGGACTACAATAAACTGATAAATCAGAGGAAAAGAGAGTATCACAGTAATCTTATCAAAGCACTAAGCCAATCAAGGGAGCTGTTTGAAATTACCAAGTCATTCATATGAGCCCCACCTACCCTGAAAGCCTCAAACTTGAACCCACAAGAATATGCCTCCTACCTACAGAGCAAACTCCCTCCTGTTAAAGATGCAATTCCACTAGATCAGATAACATCAAACAAGGCAAGTAGCATACCAAAATGGAGCTCATTTACCCCTATATCAATCAATAGACCAAATCTTATCGATGATAAACACCACCACATCCCCATTAGACCCATGTCTCACAGCATGGATCAAAGCGGCCAGAAAAGAGCTAACACCACCACTGCTCAGAATAATAAACTCCTCCCTCACTCAAGGGCTATGCCATCCAGCCTGAAGACCTCCTCAGCCAGACCAACTCTAAAGAATTCCTCAGCAGACCTCGACTTACCCAAATCATACAGATCCATTTCTAATATATCTCTTTTGACCAAAATAATAGAGAAGACTGTTTAACTACAGCTCCAGGACTTTGTAGAATTAAATGTTCCCCTCGATGACCAATAGCATGGATTCCGGCAAAATTATAGCATTGAAACACTTCTCACCTCCCTCTTAGACAATATGATAAGGGAATAGAATGTTCCACACAAGCCTTCATCATCATTTTTATCAACATCTCTGCAGCATTCGACTCCGTAAATCACCGGAAACTCATTGATCACCTTGTGGAAACTGGAGTAAACAGGACCCCGCTAAAATGGCTCTGTTCATACCTATCTGGACTCACAAAACAAGTCAAATTACAAAACAAAACCTTGGAACAAATCCAGGTATAAAGATTGCCTCAAGGATCAGTACTCTCCTCCCTCTTATTTAATTTATATATACAGCCCATATATCACATCCTCCATAAATACGGGATAATGTACCACATTTATGCTGACAACATTATGTTGTATACTCCATTCACATCAAAGAATCCAGATTTCTCTACTATACTTTCGTGTCTTAATGAAATAACCCAATGGCTACAAGATCATTCTATAATATTAAATTTCAGAAAAACCGCAGCATTGGTCATAAACAGAGACCTCACCTTAAAACCTCCAGAGAAGATTACAATCAACAGCTATGACATCCTCATCAGATCTGAGGTCAAATACCTTAGGATGATGCTAGACCAGAAACTGAATTTCCAAACACATATTAAGAAAGCAACCACTGCAGCATACCGAAGAATAAAGATCCTTCACAATGTCCGCCCACTATTGGATCATAATATGTTCCACAATGTCCGCCAAGCAATCATTACCTCAGGCCAGAAGGTCGGGGGTTCAAATCCCACTAGAGCACAGCAACCTTGGGCTGGAAGGACTGGGGTTTCTAGTCCCACAGGTGCTCCTTGTGGTCTTGGGCAAGCCACTTAACCCTCCATTGCCCATGTTCCCTGTAAGTATTAGTGTATGTGTCTCATATCCACTCGTGTTAAATGTATCCCCCAATTGTGTTGTGACCACTTTGATTGAAGGATAAGGTGTTATACAAAACTGTCTAAATAAATAAATACAATTACCCCTCACTTGGATTACTGTAATTCTATATACCAAGGACTACCAAAATGTACCCTCCTTCCACTACAAATTGCTCAAAATTCTGCAGCCCACTTGATCTCAAGGTCATCCCAGTCCTGAAAGAGCTACTTTGGCTGCCCATCCAAACATGCATCAAATACAAATCACTCGTGAACACATTTAAAAGTATACATAACTTATCTGCTGACTGCTTGCAGTCAATCATTCACACAACCTTGGAGAGCAGGCCAAGAGGAAACCGAACTGCAAATCTACTTAAAGTCCTCAAACTCAAAACAACCAGCATGCAAGAAACATGTCAGCACACTTTCTCCATCTATGGTCCAACCCTATGGAACTCACTACCAAGCAATATAAGGGCAATGAAAGACTTAAAAGAGTTCAGAAAGAAGCTCAAAACACACATCTTCCAGGAATATTATGGGACAGTCACATAACAGCATATCGGACAGACAAACTTCCTCAATCACACACAGAATTAGACCCTCTTGATTCTCACTGTAAATAAGTTACCTGTATTCAGTATATCTTACCTTTGATTCTCACTGTAAATAAGTTACCTGAATCCAGTATATCATACTCCCCACCCCTCCTATTATATGGATAGTTAAAATAACCCCGTTATCTCGTATGTTACAATGTTCTATGAATGTCCTATTTAACTTAAGTTCTGTTGTGTTCAATGTAAACCACCTTGATAAACAAGAAAGGTGGTATATAAGAAATGTTAAATAAATAATAAACGTATGGGATCAAGCAGGATGTCTACTTTGTCCATTATGGGGAACAAAGATATGGACCCTTCACTCTGAGGCCCTAAAGGTGGCTGTTCACCTAGGCTGCAGAGAACACAGTAGAAGGTGTTGGTTTGTGGACTATGGACCATGTCTTGGGAAGTGCCTTAGACATCATGGAGTGAGTTCTCCAATGTTGAGGGAAGGGGGGATACAAGGGTCAATAGACCAAGTACAATCAACACACTTGCTTAGGGCAGCCTGCACATGGGGGTCATAGTGTCAAACAGCACCTGCCCATGGCCCACTACCCCTGTGGTCTAGTAGTTACTAAAGGAGGTATCACAGCCATCCAACCGCAGAGGCCCCCCCATGTCCCTTCTTTCTGGGAGGGGCCTCTGGGAGTACATTGCATGGTTGTGGTAAATCCCACACAATCCACAAGACAAGCACCTCAAAAGCCATGGCTCAACAGATGTGGGAGAATCAAAATAGATACCACGTCCATGGATTGCTGCAATCCCAGTGAAAAAGGACCAGGCAGGGGACACTGATCAACGAGTTCCAAAACTGTAGGTCTACATTCAGTTATAGAAGTATGCTGCTGCTCAGAGCTGGTTGGCCTCAGCCATATCCTCCCTCACAGGGTGGGGGGCCATCAGCCTACAGGTACATGGTCCATGGAGAACCTCCATAGCATACAACACCAGCAGATTTCTGAAAACAATCCAATGCATGTGCAGATGTGAACAGCAGCCTTACAGCTTTGTCTATGTACATGGATGTCTGCTCACTTTCCCAGGAGGTGACTAGAGACCTGAAGGCCCTGGTGATGAGGTCATCAGGATGGCGTGTTCCACCAACATGTCTGCTGTACCACACAACACCTCCAAAATGATGGCCTAGGGATGTGCCTTGCTATTCAACTCCCATTTTCTACTGGCGCCCTATTGCTCCAATGTGTTCTTTATCTTTATTAAAATTTGATATACCGCTGTGTTAAACCTGCTCCTGCCCTTCACATTGCTATGAACCATATGTCCGACAGCGCGGTTGGCGCATGGAAGCATGGCGAGTGCAGTTAGTGCCTGGTCAGAGGCTGGTGTAAGCTGCAGCCGCCTTAGTGGTATTGGTGTATAGCTTGTGCATAACTACCATGCCCACTGCAGCTGCACACCTTGACTACACCATCTATCTTCCCAGTCTCTGCCTTGGCCCCACCTACTTATGCATTACTGCAGTAGCATGGGATTTTTGGCACGGTGACATTTGCCACAGGTGTTCCTTGCTGCTGTGTGGCCCAACCGTGTACCGTGTGCAAAACCCCATGCAACTTTCGTAAACATACCCCCTAGTCATTATACCTTAAAAATCGAGCAGATCAACAGATCTTTCACACTGTACCTTACAATCAGGAACCATCGATGATGAAAGAAGTTGAAGCTGCAGTGAAAGCATTATCAAAGAACAAAGCCTCAGGCATTGATGGCATCCCCATTGAAGTATTACAGCATCAGATGCAGCTCTTAGAATGCTTAAAGGCTCTGCCAAGAAATTTGGAAGACAATATTATGACTGATTGACTGACTGGAAGTGATCTGTGTTCATACCAGTACTGAAGAGAAGTGATCCAACTAACCGTTAAAATGATCTCACAATCACTCTGATCCCACATAGAGATTATACTCAAGAACATTCAGTGGAGACTGTAGCCACACCTAGAATGAAAACTGCCTGAAATGCAGAAAAAAGAGAGGGGCTAAATACAAGAAACATCATTGCAAATGTGAGATAGATCCTTGAAAAGACAAATTAATATCAAAAGGATATCGTACATTTGTTTTATTGACTACACAAATCATGAAAATCTTGGGGCCACCTTAAGAAGCATGGGTATATCAAAACCCTAATAGTTATCGGGGCCAAAATTCTTCTGGGAAGGCTATGTGCTCTGTTGGCGTATAGCCCTGCTCGCCAACCCTTAAACTTGCATATTCAATGCCGGAGTCATATGCAGCCCCGACATTGAATATCTGGGTTTTGCTGCACAACCCGGAAGTCATCGAAGCTAACCACAGGCAGCAGCGATATTGCATGCTGCCCAGTTAGCGCCTGCGCTGTAAAGATAGGTGAGGATTTTTGGCACAGAGCATTAACCGGGCAGCATGCAATATCGCTGCTGTCCTGTTTTCTCACCTCTCTACCTCCTCTCCGCTCTGGAATGCCCCTGATATGCCCCGATGCTAGCCAGATAACATCAGGGCGCATATGGGATATAGATGGGGATATTCAATGGCACTACCCATGTATGTAGTGGAGTGGAGGAGTGGCCTAGTGGTTGGGGCAAGGTACTTCAGGCTGGAAGGTCAGGGGTTCAAATCCCACTAGAGGACAGCAACATTGGGCCGGAAGGACTGGGGTTTCTAGTCCCACAGGTGCTCCTTGTGGTCTTGGGCAAGCCACTTGACCCTCCATAGCCCATGTTCCCTGTAAAATAGTTATCTCCAAGTTATAATGCCCTGTTCAATGTAATTTCAGTTTGTTCAATGTAAACCACACTGATGCAGAATAGTGTGGTATATAAGAGAATGTAAATACATAAATAAGGCATTTGCATAGTTTACTAGGCTGTAAAATGTGTAAATACCCTTTGAATATTGGGCCTATTGTGCACAGCCTTTACAGCGATCAAAAAGCTATAGTTCAAACAAAGCAAGGATAAGCAGAATGGTTTAAAATCAGCAAAGATGTTATAAAAAAGGTGCATACTTTCCCCATACCTGTCCAGTTTATACGCATGAAGAACAAATCAGATAAGCAGGATTGTATGAAGACAACCAAGGAAGACTCATTGGCAACCTCTACTTTGCTGATGATACCATGTAACATGCTGAAAATGAAGACTTTCTGAAACATCTGCTTATCAAGATCAAAGATCATAGGGCCCGATATTCATTTGCGATAGCTATGTGCCTCTAAGGCGAATAGCCGTAGATGCTGAACTTTAACCCTGGATATTCAATCCAGAGCCATATCCAGCCACCAGCTTTGAATATCCAGGGTCGCTGCACAGCCTCACACAGCACAGAAACTAATCATGCAGCAGTGATATTCAACTGCTGCCCAGTTAGCTACGGTGGTGAAAGTTGGGACAGCATTTGATGCAACTAACTTTCGCCACTAAGGGATAACTGGACAGCGGCTGAATATTGTCATTGCACTGTTATCCCTGGGTACCGCCCCTGAAACATCTCCAACACACCCCGATGCTAAGCAGTCAGCATTGGCGCATATAGCGGCATTATTCTGGGATATTCAACAGCACTAACTGTGTTAGGGCCGCTGAATATCCTGCTTAGGGACATTTACATGGTTTAAAGCTCTGTAAACCATGTAAATGCCTTTAAATATCGGGTACATAAATTTAAATTGAGCCTGCACATTAACATGAAGGAGACAAAGATCCTAACAACTGGCAAAAAAATAATTTTCCTTGATGGAGAAGACTAGAAAAAGGGACTGTTACTTCTGGAGAGAGATCTGCAATTGTGAGTATATACTTCTGGGAATTTTCTGAAAGGAATTCTTTCTATTAAAGCTATTTAATCTGTGAACCCACTATTTTTTGTTAAATCAGTCAGGGCCTAGTAGCAGCAGTTTAAGTTT
Organism: Ichthyophis bannanicus; assembly: GCA_033557465.1. Lineage (NCBI taxonomy): Eukaryota > Metazoa > Chordata > Amphibia > Gymnophiona > Ichthyophiidae > Ichthyophis > Ichthyophis bannanicus. Next base: position 1,523,058,700 of record CM066032.1, read on the forward strand.
AAATTTAAAACACAGAAGAGAACTTTCTGGTTACATTTCATACCCAGCAGTGAGCTTATAGTTTTAATTTAATAGTCACTCAGGGCCTAGCATAAGCAAAGAACTTTTAGTTTAAATTTAAAACACAGAAGAGAACTTTCTGGTTAAATTTAGAACCCAGCAGAGAGCTTATAGATTAAATTTCATAATAAGTTGGAGCCTAGCAGCAGCAAAGAGCTATAATTTAAATCAAATAAGAATATAGTTTACCTCAGCAGCACAGGACAGGGTACTGTGTAGCAACCCTCTTTTAATAAAGCTGCTGGCATTATTTCCTTCAGGAAATGGAAAAAAGAGCCAAATGATGAAAACTGGAAACAGCACAAGCACTGGCAAGTTAAATGCAAAGCATTGATAAGGCAGGCAAAGCGGGAATTTGAGAAGAAACTTGCTACGGAAGCAAAAACACAAAATAAAGACTTTTTCAAGTACATTCGTAGCAAAAGGCCTGTGAGAGAGTCAATTGGACCATTAGATGATAGAGGGGTAAAAGGGGTAGTAAGAGGAAACAAGGCTATAGCAGAGAGACTGAATGAATTCTTTGCTTCGGTCTTTACTGAGGAAGATGTAGGGATGTTACCCAAGACTGAAGTGGTATTTAAAGGTGATACTGCAGAGGAATTGAGAGAAATATCGCTACACCGGGAAGATATATTACAACTATTTGATAAACTGAATAGTAGCAAATCACCTGGACCGGATGGTATACATCCCAGAGTGTTGAAAGAACTGAAATTTGAGATTGCAGACCTGCTATTGGTAATCTGTGAACTTTCATTAAAATCATCTGTAATACCTGAAGATTGGAGGGTCGCCAACGTAACACCAATTTTTAAAAAGGGTTCCAGGGGTGACCCGGGAAATTACAGACCGGTGAGCCTGACGTCAGTACCAGGGAAAATGGTAGAAACCATCATAAAGAACAAAATTACACAGCCTATAGATAGTCATGGCCTAATGGGAGACAGCCAACATGGCTTTAGACAAGGAAGATCTTGTCTTACTAATCTGATATGTTTTTTTGAAGGTGTGCATAAACAGGTAGACAAAGGTGAGTCGGTTGATATAGTGTATCTGGACTTTCAGAAAGCTTTTGACAAAGTCCCCCATCAGAGACTTTTGGCGAAGCTAGAAAGTCATGGGATAGGAGGCAGTGTACTATTGTGGATCGGGAACTGGTTAAAAGATAGAAAGCAGAGGGTAGGGCTAAATGGCCAATATTCCCAATGGAAAAAGGTGAATAGTGGAGTACCCCAGGGATCTGTACTGGGTCCGCTGCTTTTTGACATATTCATAAATGACCTGGAAAAGGGAATAACTAGTGAGATTATCAAATTTGCAGATGACACAAAACTGTTTAAAGTTGTTAAAACCCAAGAGGATTGTGGAAAACTGCAGGAGGATCTGGATAAATTGGAAGACTGGGCATCCAAATGGCAGATGAAATTTAATGTGGACAAGTGCAAAGCTATGCACCTAGGAAAGAACAACCCACACTATAGTTACATGATGCAAGGCTCCACATTAGAAACCACCACCCAGGAAAAAGATTTAGGAGTCATTGTGGATAACATGTTAAAACCCTCCGCCCAGTGTGCAGCGGCGGCCAAGAAAGCAAATAGAATGCTAGGTATCATAAGGAAAGGGATGGAGAACAAAACAAAGGATATTATAATGCCTCTGTATCGCTCCATGGTACGACCGCACCTTGAATTTTGTGTGCAATTCTGGTCACCGTATCTTAAAAAGGACATAGCGATATTAGAAAAAGTACAGAGAAGAGCCACCAAATTGGTGAAGGGGATGGAAGGCTACTCCTATGAAGAGAGGCTAAGAAGGTTAGGGCTCTTTAGCCTGGAGAAGAGACGGCTGAGGGGAGATATGATAGAGGTCTATAAATTAATGAATGGAGTGGAACGGATAAACGTGGATCAATTGTTTACGCTATCAGAGTATAGAAAGACTAGGGGACATGTAATGAAGCTACAGGGTAAACTATTTAAGACAAATAAGAGAAAATATTTTTTCACTCAACGTGTAATCAAACTCTGGAATCTGTTACCGGAGGATGTAGTAAGGGCTGTTAGTATAGCTGGGTTTAAAAAAGGTTTGGACAAGTTCCTGGAGGAAAGGTCCATAAACCACTATTAAAAAGGGACCCAGGATATCAATGCTTGACCCACTACAAGCATTGTGGAACCTGTGTCTTTGGGGATATTGCTAGGTATGTATAACCTAGATTGGCCACTGTTGGAAACAGGATACTGGGCTTGATGGACCTCGGTCTTACCCAGTATGGCATGTCTTATGTTCTTATGTTCTTATGCATTAACCTTTAAAAAGGAGATAGAGCAGCTTTTAAACTAGATAATAGGGGAAAGCCAACAGAAGCCCAAGAGCGGATGGTTCGGAAGAATGTATCCTTGAAGGATACTACCAAAAGCAGAGAGGTTCCAAAAAAGAGTAAAGTAGCCCAAATGCCCTCGAGTATGGAGCAGACAGAGCTTAAAGATTCCAAATTACCCATGTCTACCAATAGCCAAACTAATATGAATAAAATACAGTCTCTAAAATGCTTGTATGCAAATGCTAGAAGTCTAAAAAATAAGATGGGAGAGTTAGAATATATAGCACTAAATGAGAGGTTAGATGTGATTGGAATATCAGAGACATGGTGGAAGGAGGACAACCAGTGGGACACTGTGATACCTGGGTACAAAATATCGTAATGATAGAGCTGATCAAATTGGTGGAGGGGTTGCGCACTATGTTAGAGAGGGCATTGAGTCAGAAAGGATTAAAGTTTTGCAGGAAACAAAATTTGCTGTAGAATCTCTATGGATTGAAATTCCATGTAAAAAGGGGAAGGCGATGGCGGTGGAGGTGTACTATCGACCGTCTGGCCAGAATGAACAAATAGATGATGAAATGCTCAAAGAAATCAAGGAAGCTAACAAAAGTTACAACGCATTAATAATAATGGGCGATTTCAATTACCCCGGTATCGACTGGGTCAGTGTCACGGCAGAACATGCTAGGGTGATAAAGTTCCTAGATGACATAAATGACTGCTTCTTGGAGCAGCTGGTCCATGAACTGACGAGAGGGGAAGCCATATTAGACCTAGTCCTTAGTGGAACACCAGATCTAGTGAAAGAGTTAAGGGTGTTGGGGCCACTTGGCAATAGTGATCATAGCATGATCTCCTTTGATTTAATTAGTGGAGGAGGGATAGTAAGGAAATCCGCAGTACTACCTTTTAACTTTCGAAAGGGAGACTATGATGAAATGTGGAAAATAGTTAAGAAAAAACTAAAAGGAGCAGTTGCAAAGGTTAAAGACTTACATCAAGCTTGGGTGTTGTTGAAAACTACCATCTTGGAAGCCCAGACCAGCTGTATTCCACGCTTTAAGAAAAGTGGAAGGAAGTCCAAAAAACTGCCAGCATGGTTTAAAGGTGAGGTTAGAGAGGCTGTTATTGCCAAGAAAACATCTTTCAGGAAATGGAAAAAAGAGCCAAACGATGAAACCTGGAAACAGCACAAGCACTGGCAGGTCAAATACAAGGCATTGATAAAGAAGGCAAAGAGAGAATTTGAGAAGAAGCTTGCTGCGGAAGCAAAAATGCGAAATAAAGATTTTTTCAAGTACATTTGTAGCAAAAAACCTGTGAGAGAGACAGTTGGACCATTAGATGATAGAGGAGTTAAAGGGGCAATAGGAGGCGACAAAGCGATAGCGGAGAGACTGAATGAATTCTTTGCTTCGGTCTTTACTGAGGAAGATGTAGGGATGTTACCCATGGCTGAAGTGGTATTTAAAGGTGCGGAAGAATTGAAGGAAATATCGATACATCGGGAAGATGTAATACAACTATTAGATAAACTGAAGAGTAGCAAATCACCTGGGCCGGATGGTATACATCCAAGGGTGTTGAAAAAACTGAAATATGAGATTGCAGACCTGCTATTAGTAATCTGTGAACCATCATTAAAATCATCTCTAATACCTGAAGATTGGCGGATCGCCAATGTAACACCAATTTTTAAAAAAGGTTCGAAGGGTGATCCGGGAAACTACAGACCGGTGAGCCTCACGTCAGTACCGGGAAAAATGGTAGAAACCATCATAAAGAATAAAATTACTCAGCATGTAGCTAGTCATGGCCTAATGGGAGACAGCCAACATGGCTAATCTGTTATGTTTTTTTGAAAGTGTGAATAAACAGGTGGACAAAGGTGAGTCAGTTGATATAGTGTATCTGGACTTTCAGAAAGCCTTTGACAAGGTCCCTCATCAGAGACTTTTGGCAAAACTAAAGAGTCATGGGATAGGAGGCAGTGTACTACTGTGGATCAGGAACTGGTTAAAAGATAGAAAGCAGAGGGTTGGGCTAAATGGCCATTTTTCCCAATGGAGAAAGGTGAATAGTGGTGTACCCCAGGGATCTGTGCTGGGTCCGCTGCTTTTTGACATATTCATAAATGACCTGGAAAGTGGAATAACGAGTGAGGTTATCAAATTTGCAGATGATACAAAACTATTTAAGGTTGTGGAAAATTGCAAGAGGATCTTGATAAACTGGAAGACTGGGCATCAAAATGGCAGATGAAATTTAATGTGGACAAGTTCAAAGTTATGCACTTAGGGAAGAACAACCCAAACTATGGTTACACAGTGCAAGGTTTCACATTAGGAACCACCACCCAGGAAAAAGATTTAGGCGTCATTGTGGATAACATGTTAAAACCCTCTGCCCAGTGTGCAGCGGCAGCCAAGAGAAAAAATAGAATGCTAGGTATCATAAGGAAAGGAATGGAAAATAAAACAAAAGATATTATAATGCCTCTATACCGTTTCATGGTGAGACCGCACCTTGAATATTGTGTGCAATTCTGGTCGCCGTATCTCAAAAATGATATAGCGTTATTAGAAAAGGTTCAGAGAAGAGCCACCAAAATGGTAAAGGGGATGGAAGGATACTCCTATGAAGAACGGCTAAAAAGGTTAGGTCTCTTTAACCTGGAAAAGAGACGGCTGAGGGGAGATATGATAGAAGTCTACAAATTAATGAACGGTGTGGAACGGGTAAACGTAGATCGACTGTTTACGTTATCAGAATATAGGAAGACTAAGGGGCATGTTTACTAAACACCGTTGCTGTGCGGGTTCCCGTTAGTGTGCTGGTGCCACATAAGGAGTGGGCGGGCCAGGCAGAAAAAAGCAAAAAACTGGACCGTACGTGTGTGCGTCGCGCTAATGTGCGGGGCCCACATTAGCACGTGGGAAGGCTAAGTGGGGCGCTGCTGCAAAACCAAACAACAGAGCCGTAGTACAACGGTGAAGACACCGACCAATGGTGCAGGGGTCAGGGGTTCAAACCCCCATTGCGCTCAACAAAAAAGACCAGCTGAGGCACCAACATTTATTGGGCAAAAGTGGTTAGGAGGCATATTAATTTTGGGCAGCAGAAGGCGGCGCACTGTTATTTTTATTACGGCATGAGGCGGCGCACTGTTTAGTGTGGGCGGCAGATGGCGGCGCATTGTTAAGTTTGGGCGGCAGAAGGCGGTGCGCTGATAAATGTGGGCAACAGAAGGCGGCGAGCCGGTGGGCAGAAGGCGGCGCGCTGATGTGTGAGGGGGCAGTCCAATAGTGGGAGGGATAAGTGGCGCGCTGATGTGCAAATAACAGGAATGGAGCCATAGCACAATGGTTAAGACACTGACCAATGGTGCAGGGGCCAGGGGTTCAATTCCCCACAGTGCCCATTGAAGACAGCTGGCAGGGGCGTTTCCATGTTGTGTGGCATAAGGCGGCGTGCTGTTAATTTAGTGCGCCACAAGATGGCGTGCTGATGGCTACAAGGCTGCACGCGGATGCACAAACACAGGAACAGAGCCACAGCACAATGGTTAAGACACTGACCAATGGTGCAGGGGCCAGGGGTTCAACCCCTCACAGTGCCCAGTGAACAAGGCTGGCTGGGGCAGTATGTATCATGGTGAGGAGTGCTGTAGGATAGGTATAGGTCAGACATGGTGGGCTGGCCAGGATGCATCTGCACATTTATATTTTATTTCCCACCACTAGTAAACCCGCTCTCACAGTGTGTTAACATACGGATGCCCGTAAGGCACATGTTACAGTGCACTGTCCGCCAAGGCACCCTAGAATGTCCCCTATAGGGCACCATGTATGTTGCGACACAGGATAATGTATAGTGCACCCTATATGGATGGCAACCATAAGGTGGCCTATAGGGCGCCCTATAAAGCACCCTCAGAGGCACCTAATGGGTATAGTAAGCTGTGTGTGGTTTTGCCGGCATAGACATATGTACAGTAAATAAAAATAAAGCTGTGGACAGCCCTATCAAAGGGCCCCACTGTGGGTTTGAACCCATGACCTCTGGCTGTACAGGGAGCAACGTAACCATTGGGCTATAGCTCTATAGCTGATAGCAAGCCCCTGGCTGGCTGCAGAGAGCCTGCACGTCACCCCACAGACAGTCTGCTGTTGTAGACAGGATAAGGTTAGGCCACCCGTACCCATGATGCACTGCACATGCAAATCAGCTGTCCACAGATGCACACAAGATGGGGAATGCACCCCAACGGCTACCCGGCCTGGTAGGGGGAATTGTCCATGTGCACCCACACAGCACCTCGGCCTGGTAGGGGGTCCTGAGTGGGTGGACTATCAGCAAAGAGTAGCTACACACCGTCACATTGTGCGGGTACTGTGCTCACCCTGAGGGTGTGATGTGGCGGCCAGGACCAGGTCCACAACACCAGCCATGGCTGGATGAGGCCATGACAGAGCTCCAAAACAGTACTAACCTGTGAGATAGGAAGGTGCTGCAGAAACATGTTGGATATCTCTGTCTGTCTCAGTTAGTGGAAACCCCCATGGACACCCCCCCCTCCCCTAGGTGGTCAAAGTTACCACCCCCCCCCCAAACAGATCCCCATCCCACCCCCACGGCAGTAGAGTGGACCATCAAACCCCAGTCCTGCTGGGGAACAGACACCCTACAGGGCAGTCCAAGCAGCTCCACACACATCCATAACACAATATCAGACAGCCTTTAGGCCTGGATATCCAAAGATGCACCCCCAGCACTATCAGATATTCACCTGCAGCAAGCCATCAGCTGCTTCACCCTGCAAGGCACTCCATCAAGACACATACCAGCTGTGAACAGTCTGCTGGTTAGCCCTGATGGAAATGCATGCACCCAAAACTGGGGTGGCAGCACACACAAGCAGAGAGTTCTGTGAGGAGACCCCAACAGGAAACCCATATATATCACAAGAGAGAAATACAATACAGCACTATGGGGGTGCCTAGCCATGCTGTCATCACTGCACACTCAGGGTGAGAGTGCTCCCCCAGCAGCACATACAGAGGTCACCCTGTCTGTGTAGGTCGTGGCCTGGCACTACAATGTCACAGCCAGTGCCCTATGCCCTGTGCAGATGCATCCTGGCCAGCCCACCATGTCTGACCTATACCCATGGTACCTTGCTGCTCATTATGCACATTGGCAGGCCAATACTGGCAGTAGTGCTGGCAGTGTGGGTTGGGGAAGGTGTTTGCAGCCAACACACACTGTATAGACAGACACACACTCCCACACCTATGCCAGCATTGTGCTACTATTGAGGGGGTGATTAGCCTTGGCCACCACACCGGTCCTGGGCACGGCACAGGCATGGATATAGTACGCAGTACTGCTGGGGGTCACTCCCCAGGGTGGTGAACACCATCAGAGGCCAGGCCTGGAGCACGCACCGCAGACACCAAACAGATTGTTCGGATGGGGTCAACTAGCAGTATGTGCGTAACGTAGGGATATCTATCAGCCTGTACTCTTAGCAAACGTTTCAGAGCTGTGTACCTCAGGTGTAGGGTGACATTGCTAAGGTATGCAGGTGCTGGTATTGGGAGATGCACGCAGGGTCCAATGTTCTGCCTCTACAGGAGACATTGGCCAATGGGGCCTGTGGGTGTGGGTGTGGGTGTGTCTGCCCCTGTTGGCTGCTGCTTTACGGCAGCGCTTCCCCACTCCAGCCCAGTTTTGCATCACACTGTTCGGGTCTTCCTGCTGTCCCTCATGAATATGCATGAGCTACATCTACATACCGTGCATAGATATACAGCACAGGCATTTGTATGAGTGGCAGCATGGAACCTGACTGGTGTGTGGCCCACCAGGACTGCATTTGGGGGATTCTGCTGTAGGTTCTGCCCCTGTTCATGGTGTCTGTGCTCAGTGGGGTAAAAGATAGATGTATTACCATTGCATATGTCCTCGTCACGAAAGGTGTGTCCTTACTGTCACTGTTTATTTGTGGGGAAAATATGTGGGCAGGATTGCTGGTAGCCCCAGCTGGTCTTTGAACCTGTGACCTTCTGTTCTTGCATGCATTGTCTGTGTGCACTGCACCACCATGCAGCCACAGCTTGACTGAATTCCCTGGATAGTCCATGACTGTGGATCCTGCAGGGCCTGTCTGTTGCTGTGGACTGTGCCAGCCTGCACATGGCTAGGCCTCTGTCTTCTGTTGCTAGCAGCCACTGCCCCCTGCACCACATGTACTCGTCCGCCAACAAGCTGGCATGAGCTTCTCCCATAAAAGGCAGGTGACCTGATTGGAATGTGGCAGTACGGGACTGCATTTGGGGTACTTGGCTGTGGGTAATGCCCATTGTTGTGGTGTGTGTGCGTTGTTGGGTAAAATATGGGTGTTTTCCCCATGCTTATGTCCCCTGCAATACAGGGGTGTCTGGGCAACAGTGATATTAATGGGCAACCATAGCAAACACTCCCAGGAAAGCTCCACAAAAGGAAATGTTTTTTGGAAGAGTCTCCGCTCCGTAAACCCTTCCAAAATTCATTTCTTTTTTCTGGAGCTTTTCTGGGTGTGTTTTCTGTATTTCCCCATAACTATAACTGTTCCCCAGCTGAATTACTATTTTTAATAGTTCTGTTGTGGTCATTTTCTATTTTTATTTGCACTTTTGTGCTGTGCACATGTATCACACTGCTCACGTTTTGCTGGTTTCCCAGGTTTTCCTGTACATTGCTGACGGAACTGGTTTCTCTTCCCTTTAAATGCTTTCTACCGCGAGGGTTTCCCTCGCGGTAGTTTTTACATGCAAATTCGGGCCCGATACTGTGCGGGGAGCCTCTCCCCTCCCACTCTCCACCCATTGACCCCGTCCCTCCGCCCCTCCGGAGCCTTCCTCCGCCCTCCTTTAGCCATTACACGCCTCTATCGGACATTTGCGGGCCCGCACTTGTACGGGGCCCGTTAGTGTGCCGCGCACATTTGCGGGGGTTACACGCACGTGTGCGGGGCGTTTAAATGCGTTTATTAGCGTTTCAGTGCCACGTTTCCGTGCGCTATTTTGCGGCGCGCACATTTCCGGTTTTTAGTAAACATCCCCCTAAGGGACATACAATGAAGCTACAGGGTAAACTATTTAAGACTAATAAAAGAAAATATTTTTTCACTCAACATGTAATCAAACTCTGGAATTTGTTACCGGAGGATGTAGTAAAGGCTGTTAGTGTAGCTGGGTTTAAAAAAGGTTTGGACAAGTTCCTGGAGGAAAGGTCCATAAACCATTATTAAGAAGGGACCCAGGATATCAATGCTTGACCTAGTACAAGCATTGCAGAACCTGTGTCTTTTGGGGAAACTGCTTGGTACGTATGACCTAGACTGACCACTGTTGGAAACAGGATACTGGGCTTGATGGACCTTGGTCTGACCCAGTATGGCATATCTTATGTTCTTAGAAAACTTTAACCTGCTTGGATCAATAAACTAGCTGGAAAGGTGAAGAAAACGAGGGAGGCCTTCATGAAATACAATAGATCACAGAGAGAAGAAGACAGGCATCTATATTTGGAAAAACTTAGAGAAGCTAGCAAAGTAGTCAGGAAAGCTAAGATTCAAAAAGAGGAGGAAATAGCCAATGCATAAAATGGGGGGATAAGACATTTTTCAGATATGTTGGTGAGAAGAGAAAAGGCAAAGGTGGTATTGTCAGACTCAAGGGTGCAGGGGAGGAATATGTAGAAACTAATGAGGATAAAGTGGAATTGCTTAACAAATATTTCTGTTCTGTGTTTACAGATTAAGAACCAGGAGCAGGACCTTAGAAAACACCCAGAAACAGGAGCAAGGGGCATCTTGAACAATTTTCAGAAGACTGTGTTCGTGAGAAACCTGCTAAACTTAGTGTAGACAAAGTGATGGGACCGGATGGTTTACACTCTAGAATACCGAGGGAACTTGGGGACATTCTAGCAGCTCCACTGACTGACCTTTTCAGTGCCTCATTGGAATCGGGAATGGTGCCAAAGGACTGGAGAGAGGCTCATGTGATCCCTTTACACAAAAGCGGAAGTAAGGATGTGGTTGAAAACTACCGGCTGGTTAGTTTAACTTCGGTGGTGAATACATTATTGGAAGCACTGCTGAAAGAGAAAATAGTGAGGTTTCTGAAGTCCAGCAGATTACAGGATCTGAGGCAGCATGAATTCACCAGAGACAGGTCTTGTCAGACAAATCTGATAGATTTCTTGACTGGGTGACCATGGATTGGACTGAGGGAGAGCCCTAATTGTGGTGTATTTAGATTTCAGTAAAGCCTTTGACACCGTTCCACACAGTCGACTTATGAACAAATTGAGCACCCTAGGGATGGACCCTAAAGTTACTACTTGGGTTAGAAATTGTTTGAGTGGGAGGTGACAAAATGTACAGGTAAATGGAGCTCACTCTGAGGAGAAGGAGATGATGTGCCCTAGGGATCTATCCTTGGTCCGATTATTTTTTTTTTTAATACTTTATTTTAATCCACCAGCAGACAAGAACAACAACGTCCAACAAAGTCTCCACAGGGGGTGTACTCTTATCCCCTCCAGGAGAAACATAAGGAAATATAACAGGTGGGATATAACATATATTCCCATATAATCCCTTCCCCCCCCTCCCACCCAACATCCCCCCATCCCCCCCCCCCCCACACACTCCAACCCCAATAAGATAGGATCATATAACCATGTATGGCAGCTTCAACTAGTCATCCCCACTCCCCCCTTGGCCAATTCTCATTTAACTCCCCGCCTGGAAGATTTCATTGCAACTGCGAACCCCCAGTTGCTGGATATAAGGTTCCCATATTGACAGAAACACCAACGCTTGACACTGCCCCTAGCGAGCCATCGCTCCGTTAACATCAGGTGATGAAAACTATTTCGCCACTCACCAAAGGTTGGCGGCTGGTGCTCTCTCCACAATCGGAGAATCGGCCCCTTACCCACCAAACAGGCCTTCCGCAATAGCAAACGTTCCCCTGCCTTCGCAGGCCCGGGAGACGCCATCTGATCCAACACTACAAAGGGACCAGTCCATCTTACTCGTCGCTGCAGCAACTGACTAAGAAAGTTACATATCCTAGCCCAATAAGGGCGCACTCCACTACAGCCCCACCACATGTGCAGTAAAGTCGCCAAGGGCTCAGAGCAGCGGGGACAGCGACCATCCGTCTCTAACTGGCTACGAAGGGCCCGCCGTGGCGAAAAGTGAGCTCTAGTCACACATTTAAATTGGATCTCCCTCCAACGAGTTCCCTGCGCCACGTGAACAATCCGTTTCAGGGCCTTACGGACCAACCCCGGAGCCACCTCCCCATCAAGTTCAGCTGCCCAGGCCAGTTCAACTCCCCGATAGTCGGGACCTGCCCTGTAACGGTCCAAGTGAAGCTTCAATTGGGAGATCGAAGGTGGATTGTCTTCCCCCAAACTAAAAAATTCCAGGATCTGGGCCGACCGTTCAATTTGCAGCGCGCCTTGCGGCAAGGAGGCCACATAGTGAGAGACCTGTATGTAGGCAAAACAGTGTTTAGTAGGCAGATCATACTCCCGACTTAATGTCCTAAAGGATTTGCACCGTCCCGATGGGTCAACTAAGTGGCCAACATTCCGTATACCCCTGGACCACCAATCGCGGAACGTCGCCGTTTCGGACCCAGGGGTAAAATTGACATTCCCCTGAAGGGGTAGCCAACTGGAAACACTCCATGGTTCGTTCCAGTACTTATTAAGCTGTTACCAGGTGCGTCTAGCGGAGTCCACCAATGCACTCCGTCGGACAGCTCCCGGCAGATCACTATGCGTCCCATGCACGACTCCCAGTAAGGTCAGCGGGGCCACTAGACACTCCTCCAAAGCTCGTGGTGTATAGTCTTCTGTCCCTCCCAGCCAATCTCCCAGGTGCCGAGCCTGACACGCCAGAGCGTACATCTTCAGGTCGGGCAGACCCATACCCCCTTCCCGCCATTTCCCCAGCAACCGACCCCACGGAATCCGCGCCCGTTTCCCCTCCAAAGAAACTTTTTAAGGGAAGCTTCCACTCTACGCAAGTCCCGACAAAGGAGCCAGACTGGCAGAGTCTGCAACCAATACAAGATACGGGGTAAAAGAACCATCTGCACTGCCGCTATTCTCCCAGAAAGCGACAACGGAAGAGGCTCCCAAGCCTTTAACTGCGCCGTCAGGCGTTGTAGAATACGATCCAAGTTGCGGCCATATAACGCTTTTGGTTGTCGAGGCAACACTATGCCCAAATAAACAAATTCCTCAGCCGCCCACTTCAGAGGGAAAGCCCCCTCCCAGGAACTACGTAGATGCCCCAGGGTATCTAACGCTTCCGATTTGTCCTTATTATTGCGAAGGCCTGCGAATGCTCCAAAACGTACAAATTCCTCTAGCAGAGCGTGCATTGAGCCAACCGGAGAAGTCAGATGAACTAGCAAGTCATCCGCGAATGCCGAGATTATAAATTCCTGCGAGCCCATCCTCACCCCCTTTATCGCTCCCGAAGTCACAATAGTGCGGATCAAAGGGTCTAGGGAAAGAACGAATAACAACGGAGATAGGGGGCAGCCTTGACGCGTACCCCATTCCAAATCAAAGGCCTCTGAAAGCACTCCGTTACACAAAATACCCGCCGTAGGTGTTACATATAAACTCTGCGCCATTTTACAGAAGGCGGCTCCTATGCCATATTGCGCTAACAGCCCCCAAAGATATTGCCAGTTCACCCTATCAAAGGCCTTTTCTGCATCAAAGCTGATAAGTAACGAGGGTAGCTGTCGAGCGTGCACCCATTCCAGGGAGGCCAAAATTTTCCGGAGATTCTGGACTGCGTAATGCCCTTTGACGAAGCCCACTTGTGCGTCATGCACTAAATGTCCCAGCACTTCAGCCAACCGTACGGCCAAAACTTTCGCGAATAATTTCAGATCGAAGTTAAGAAGGGAGATGGGCCGATACGAGGCTGCGAGCATCGGATCTTTACCCGGCTTCGGGATCAAAGTAATATGGGCATGGTTCTGCCCCCACCGAAAGGCCCCCCGCTCCGCCCGCCCACTAAACACCTCCCGCAGCAATGGGCTGACACAATCCCCAAGAACCTTGTAGAATTCTGCACCGAGCCCGTCTGGTCCTGGGGCCTTGCAACAGCTGGCTGAAGAGATAGCTAGTTGTATCTCCTGGGGGGTAAGTGGCTGATCTAACAACTCCCTCTGTGCCTCATTAAGCCGTGGCAGGCCCAGATCTCGCCAATAATCCTGCATCATTGCAGCTGAACCAGGCTCTGCTTTATACAATGATTGAAAGAAACTGCGAAAAACCCTAGCAATGTCTGTACTATTCTTCTGCACGTTCCCCTTATCATCCCGAAGTGCCGCCACAAAGGATGAGCCCCGCCGGCCCTTCAAACAACGAGCCAACAGCTTCCCGGGCTTATCGACATAGCAGTGCAACCTATATCGATAGTAAAGGACCGACTTCTTTGCTCGCTGGTGCAAAAGTTCATTCAAATCTACCTGAGTTTCCCATAGCCGTTTCTTATTCGTGGGCGACGGTAACTGAGCACACCTACGACGAAGTTTAGTAACCTGGCGCTCGAGCACAATGATGCACTCTGCAAGTATTCGACGCTTCCGAGCAGCGAAGCCGATAATGTCCCCTCTAAGAACCACCTTCGCCATCTCCCATACCAATTCGGGATCATCCATGTGAGCTTGGTGGTCGCTTGCGAACTCTTTCCACCTCTGACGTAGAAATTGATGAAACTGCACGTCATAATACAGCCCCAAGGGGAACCGCCAAAGACGCGTCCGAGTGACATCTCCACCCCACTGCAATTGTACCCAGACCATCGTATGGTCCGATACCTCCAAGGGGCCAATCTGGGCCTCCTCCGTGTGAGCAAACAGGTCCCCCGATAGCAACAAGTAGTCTATGCGCGCACTGGTGCCGTGTGCCCTAGATTGGTGAGTAAAGTCCTTTTCTAAGGGATGTAACAGCCGCCAAGGATCTATCATACCCAACCTTTTACAGAAACGTTGCAGCGTCCGAGAAGACAGTGCTCGCTCCCTCACTTCACCTCCCCGGGATGTATCTAAGTCCATATCCAAGACCCCATTGAAGTCCCCCCCCAAGAATCACAGGACAGTCAGGGAGCTGCTCCAGTTTCGAGGCCAAGCCGTTGTAAAAGCCAGAATCAAACACATTAGGTCCATAGAGAACCCCAAGGATCACCGGTTTCCCCTCTAGATGGCCGTATATCAGAAGGGACCTACCAATTTCGTCAGCCAGGACAATCCCCGCCACAAAGCAGATGCGCTTGTGGACCAAAATGGCTACTCCCCCCTTATTCCCATGAGCCGGGGAGCCCCAAACTTGCCCCACCCAGCTCCTACAAAGTTTGCTATGCTCCTCAGCCGTCTGGTGGGTTTCTTGCAGTAATGCAATATCACACTGATGTCTGGCCAGTGCTTGTAATACTTTGTATCTCTTAATAGGGTTCCCCAATCCGCACACATTCCAGGTTATTATCTTCAGAGTGGTGGGGCAGTGTCAAGGTTTCTCAAAAGATAACTATCCAGTCGCATAAGAGGGACTCCCCCAGCCTGAAGCCCCCCCTCCATCGGCGATTAATGCAGTATATTGCTGCCAATCATGAAACCCCAAAGTGTGAGCCATCTCATTCCCTATCTTCCCCTCCCCTCCCTCCCCCCTCCCAACCTCCTCCCGCCCCTCCACCCAGCCTAGTCCATCCAACAGGTCGGACAACTTCCATTGGCAAACGGGGCCACCCCATGACACACTCATTATAGTCCCCTCAGGATACCCCCCCCCCAATAGCCTACCCCCCCCCCCCTGATCAACTTTAACAAGCCTCCCGGGCATTCCTCTCTCTACAATACTAATCCACCCTAGTCCTCCCCTAAGCCGCTTATTCCGGGGACCACAGAGACAGCGATATCCACATCGCTAGCCTCTCAGAGCCCCATTATACTATTCAATGTTAGGGTGGTAATTCTACGTAGTGACCAGGCCCCACCCCCCTACCCCCCAATGGTCAAGGCCATACCCCTCTTAACCATATTCGGACGGATCCCCCCCATCCAAGGAGGGAGTCCGACTAAGGGCAGACATATACAAGAACAATAATTCCCATTAAAGAAGCCAATCGGGCCTCTCACCTATGCTATCCCTCCTCCTACCCAAATAGCCCGTCCCCCACCCACCACCCTACTCTAGACCCAACCACATCCTCCCCTGCCACTACGGAGCTCCTGATATTCACAAAACTGTAACCTCAAGTTCCCCGCTCCGGCACACCCTAGCACACTCCTCCACGTCCATTGAAGGCCGCTCAAACAATCCGAGAGGTCTTCCATGGGGAGCCAGGCGCCCAATCCTCCTCATCACCCGGGCCACCCCCCTCCCCGATATCATAATCCAAATCCAGCAGGGTGTAGCCAACTATCTCCCCTTTCCCTCCCACTACCGAAGGAGCTACATAAACCCCTTTACAGCTGCAAGTAAAAAGTTATACTGTAACCAATGCTCCACCATAACATTGTTATTAAAGGGAGAAACAGTTGCAACCCATTCCACTAAGTATCTATCTCGTACTAAACTCCCAACCATTAAACCGAAGAGCTGCATGCAGTCCTCTTCACAGCCCCAATGTTAACACAACTCAACCCAACAAAGAAAGGCAAAGAACAGAGAAATGAAAAACACGAGGGAAGCACCCTCACAACGTATTCTAGTTCATACGCAAGTCCGGGGGGACAGGAGCCCACCATGGTCGTCGGGCATCTGCAGTCGACTCATGAGCTTCCCTCCTCCTCAATCCAAACAGCAAAACGCCATCCGGGCCTCCATTTCCTTTCTCAAGAATCGGGATCCTCGGGAATGTTCAAAGTCTCCAGGAAGGAAGCTGCTGCCGCCGGAGTTAGTAGGTAGCGCGTCCGGCCTTGAAATTCCACCCGTAATTGGGCCGGATATAGAAGGGAGAAACGCACCCCCTTCTGCAATAGTTGCACACAGGTGCTCGAGTAGGCCCGGCGTTGTTGGCTAACTAGGACAGAATAGTCTTGGAAAACCAAGATGTGTTCAGCGTCCTGATTTGGCCGTTTACGGCCCCGAGCTGCTTTGAGCACTTCTTCCTTTTGTCGATAGTCCAAGAACCGGGCTATAACTGCATGCGGCCGTCGAGCTTGAACTTGCTTAGGGCCCAGCCGGTGCACCCGTTCCAGTTTCACAGAGTGGTCACCCTTGTCGCCCAGGAGCTTTTCGATCCAGGCTAACAGGTATCCATATAGGGCGCCATCCTCTACGCTCTCAGGGATCCCCACGAAGCGTAGGTTCTTGCGCCGCCCTTGGTTCTCAAGATCGTCGAGTTTTTCCCCTTGCTGTTTTACAAGGGCTTCAAGGGCCTTTACTTGGGTTTGCAGGGGGTGCAGGATATCCTCCATAGCTGAGACACGCGTCTCCACTTGCTCCACTCGTCCCGTGAAGTCAGTAACGCGCTGGCCGACGCCGTGTATCTGCTCTTTCAGGTCTTGAAAGCGGGCATCAAGCGCTTGCACCACCGCTGCCGACACTTCAGTTACCAGCCCTTGAGTGTCCCCCGAGCCAGGGCTACTAGGCGCCCCCTCCGCCATCTTTGCCTCTGTGACTCGTGGCTTTTCTCTCCGCACAGTCTTTGAAGCCATCTGGCTATTTTATTGCGCTGCCGGTATGTCTAACCAATCTCGCCACCTTCAGCAATGCATTAAGTAAACGTTAGTGGGGATTTCCACATAAAGTGGGGTTTTATCGCTGGTTTGCGGGGTAGGCTACCCGGAGCTGACCAGATCCCGACCGATCAGCTCATTTGCCAAACCGGAAGTCAGTCCGATTATTTTTAACATCTTAGTGATATAGCGGAAGGGCTGTCGGGTAAGGTTTGCCTCTTTGCGGATGATACCAAAATCTGCAACAGAGTAGACACCCAGGAAGGTGTAGATAACATGAGGAGGGATATAGCTAAGCTTGAAGAATCATCTGGAATTTGGCAGCTGAAATTTAATTTTAAAAAATGCAAGGGAGCAATATAGTATAGGGGGTGAAGTACTTTTGTCCACTAAAGAAGAGTGGGACCTAGGCGTGATTTTGTCTGATGATCTTAAAGTAGCTAAACAGGTAGAAAAGGTGACAGCAAAAGCTAGAAGGATGCTTGGGTGCATAGGGAGAGGAAAGGCCAGTGGAAGAAAGGAGGTGATAGTGCCTCTGTATAAGTCTTTGGTGTGACTTCATTTGGAGCATTGTGTGCAATTCTGGAGACCGCACATTCAAAAGGATGTAAACAGGCTTGAGTCAGTACAGAGGGTGGCTACTAAAATGGTTAGTGGTCTTCATTGTAAAGCATATGAGGACAGACTTAAGATCTTAATATGTACACCTTAGAGGAAAGGTATGATAAGGTGATATGACACTAAACGAGGGGACATAGGATGAGGGTGAAAGCGAATAGATTCAGGAGTGATATGTGGAAATATTTCTTTATGGAAAGAGTGGTGGATCCATGGAATAGGGGAGGAGTGGCCTAGTGGTTAGGACACTGTACCTCAGGCCAGAGGACTGGGGCTTCAAGTCCCAAGTGGGGACAACAATCTCAGGCCAGAGGGATTGGGGTTTCTAGTCCTATAGGCACTTGTTGTGACCTTGGGCAAGCCACTTATCCCTCTGTTGCCTCAGGTACACATAGATTGTGAGCCATTTGGGAACAGGAGAATGTGTTCAGTACTTGTTTGTAGTAATCACATGGTGTAAACTGCTTTGATTGAAGGATAAGGCAGTATAGAAAACTGGTTAAATAAATAAATAGTCTTTCCAGTGGAGGTGGTAGAGATGATGACAGTATCTGAATTCAAAGAAGCATGGGACAAACACAGAGGATCTCTAAAGGAAAAAAGAGGACTGTTGTAGTGGTTGATATGGAAGAACAGACAAGATAGGCCATGTGCTCTTTTTCTGGCATCATGTTTTTATGTTTCTATGTAATAATCAATAATGAAATGGCAAGCGGGCAAGAAATCCAGTGGCACATTGCTTTTGGCAGAATAGCTATGAACAATCTAGGCAAGATTTTCGAGTGTAGAGATGTATCTCTGCATACAAAGATTTGATTTATCCAAGCCATAGTATTTTCAGTAATGTCATATGAATGCGAAAGTTGGACAGAAATGAAGAATGACAGGAAAAAACTTGATAACTTCAAATTAATGGTTTTGGTGAAGAGTATACCATGGACTTCTGGAAGTACAAGTCAATAGGCACTAGAAGAGATGGAACCCAAGCTTTCCTTAGAAGCTCAAATGACAAGTCTTTGACATTCACACTTTAGATACATCATGCAAAGACAAAGATCACTACAGAAAGACATCACAAGCTGGTGGTCAACATAAAAGAGGAAAACTAATGATGAGATGAATCGATACAAAACTAATAGCTACCTGAAGACTAAACAGTTTAGGACAACTATCCACAGGGTCACCATTAGTCAATATTGATTTGATGGCACTTAGCAACAACAACAACAGCATACACATTGACAAGTATACAACTGATTTATGCATACTAAAATGTTCTAATCCACATTAAACATTTTGTATTAAAATTAATGTGTAAAATGAACTAAAAAAAACTCCAAAAATTGGGATAAAATCTAAAAAATCTACAAACTCCCCTCCCCACACACATTTTTTTGTCCTGTGCATATTTCTAGTACCTGGAAAATTGAAATCTCCCAGAATGATTGTGTGCCAGTTTTGTTCATTTCCCTAAATTCAGTTAGCATTTCACTAAGAGAGAGCTATACATAATTGCCCCTCTTGTGTGTAAAGCAAACTTTACTGTTTCCTAAACAGTAAAATTTCAAGTGTAGTTTTTACTGTTTTTACTGTTCATACTTACTATTTTTTTTTAACTTAGTAGAGTCACTGTAGTACAGATTTTGCAGAGCAGCTCAATAGCTTTAGCACAGTAAAATTACATGCAAAATTTGCTTTGTGTTGCTGATTTTGCAAAAAAAATAACCCTTACATCTCATTATGAATTGTTTTTGTAGAAAAACATGCGTGCTGTTTTTCTACTGGGCTTATTTTCCCTTAAGTCCTAATAGAAAAATAGCATGTGCTGTTTCACTAATAGTAATTGACATTTTTCTGGCATAAATGCATTAGCCTCTTTGAAAGGACTCATCAGCAGAAAGCCGGCAGTGGACTTCAAATAGCAAAAGAGAGGCAAAATGTACACTGAATGACTACCCTTGTGGAATAGCAGGCATTATTATAGCTCTGTTCTGAGCCAGCTGATGGTGTAGAGATTATAAAGGCAGGACAAGAAGGGATACCAATTATCACCTACACACAGAAAGAAAGGCATACAAATATTTATAATATCCACGGTGCGCTATTATATCAATACTACACACAAGAACACATGCTCTTCCATATTTGCTATTGCTTGGCCTGGAGAGGAGACTGCTCAGCAAACAAATTAAACTAAGTTTGTAATGTGTGTGTGTGTGTGGGGGGGGGTGCTACAATGTGGAGGGTGACCTTGCAGGGGGTGCTACAATGGGGCAATCATCATATGGGGTGGTTGCTACATTGGAGAGGGTTCATCATGGAGGACAACAATGGGAGCCTCTCAGTAAAATGTTGCTTGAGGGCCCCTCATTAGAACTTTCACCACTGAGTGATTCCAAAGAATTTCTATAAGAACTTCCTTCCAAAATATATAAGATGGTATTTGAAATAAAGAAAGGGTATGTCTACTAAAGGGCACGTTCCATTTCATTCTTGACCACTTCCAACCTCCCTTGATTCATGCTTCATACGTTCCATGTCGCAATATGTAAGACATCTTTACAGCTTCTGACTCTCACTTCTTGCGCAGCTACATCAGCATTCAGATGTCCCAAGGGCTTTGATCCAACCATATCATAAATGCTGGCTTTACTCTGAAAAGCCTTCAGTTCCTATGATCACATGGTCTGCTATGCTGGAAATGAAAGACAAAGACAAAGAAGAAATGGTGTTACATTTATAATAGAGAAGAAACTTGAAAGAACTGTAATGAAATACAATGCAGTCAGTGAACGCTTAATCTCTATTTGTCTACAAGGAATGCCTGACAACTACGATTCAAGTATATGCCCCAACAATAGCTGCAGAAGAGGATGAAATTGATGAATTCTATGAACAAATAATAAGCTGAAATTGACAGAACATGCAAACAGGATTTCCTGATAGTCATGGGTGACTGGAACACAAAAGTTGGCAACAAAGAAGAAGACAAAGTAGTTGGAAAATATGGACTTGGCAACAGAAATAAAGCTGGAGAAAGACTAATAGAATTTTGCAAGATCAACGATCTATTAATCTCAAACACCTTCTTCCAGCAACACAAGCGGCGACTGTACACATGGACTTCACCCAAAGTATTGTACAAAAATCAAATTGACTATATCTGTGGAAAAGCTCTATAACATCAACAAAGACAAACTAAGAGAACAAGTATCTCTGCATACCGGCCGGCCTGGAGCTGAATGTGGGATGCGAAGTGGGCATGTCCCTGTGGCGTGATCTAAAGGGGCATGATCTAAGGGACTGAATAGGCCCCTTGCGTTCCTTTTGGAGCACAAGAAGAGTTTCTTTGTGAGTACATAGGATTGAAGAGGAAGAAGAGGCATTATCTGATGAAATGTCAGAAAATGTTGAAAGTTACCAGACCCATGGTCCAGCATGTTAAAATTGTGGATGCTTCAACGTATCTGAACAGTTGCAATAGTTAGAGAGCAGTGACTTGATTTTAGTGACTCCACCCACAATGGATTCTTTGATTCCGTCCAACTGTTCATCTCACTTGGGCATTACAGATAGCTCCCCTGAGTTTGGGGGATTCTCTACAGCTCCCTTGCTTTCCAATCAGGATCATCAACGGGATCCGGATTCTGGGGAGGGGATTGGGTTTGCCCCTATTCTTACACCTGTTTCTTTTGACTTACTGCCGGTATAGCTATCTCCTCTGAAGGATATGATTTTAATGGGCATTTGGCAAATCATTTCTCCTACAGAGACTGCTCTAAGTAGTGTGTTTACACAGTTTGCTAGATTCTCTTCTGAAATTGCTGCCAAATTAGCCTAGCAGGACCTCTGGTTATCGGATCTAAGTGCCTCTCATTCTAAACTAGAAGCGCAGATGGCCACTTTACAAGTGGTCTCTATGTCTGCTGTGAATGATTCTTAATCGATTCACTGGCAACTGGAGTCAGTCAAGAATTCCTTCAGGGCTCAAAATCTTTGTTTTTTAAAATTTCTTTTGTTGCATAAATACTTCAAAGAGGTATTATTGATTTCATATCCATCCACAATTCCTAGTATATATCCCAGATTCCTAGAATTTCTATTATATTCCAAAAGGGATTAAATGTAATGATAAAGGAGTGGAAGGTCTGTACCATCTCCATGTGGACAATAGTCTCAACCTTTCTGCTTTCTTTGAATCTTCCAATGATGAAATTCCTACCAGGCAATTCTGTTAATAGCATTTTCTTCTTTGTTGGACAAAATGAATAGCTTGAGAAAGTATTTTAAACAAAAATCAATTTTGTTTTTGTGGACAAATTTATTTATTTAACAGGTTTTATATACCGCTTTATCATTTCAGTCAAAGCGGTTTACATTGAAACTTAAACTTGGTAATGTACATTAAACAGGGACATTGATAACTTTGATTTTTCTGAGGCAAAGGAGGGTTAAATAACTTGCCCAAGGTGTGCTAGTAGGAATCAAAACTTGGCCTTTGGTTTCCCAAGCCAGTGCTCTAACCATTAGGCTACTCCTCCACCCAAATGTGTTTCCTGATTTCTCCATGGCAACACAGCTATGCCGAAAGACCTTTTTAGGTCTTAGAGTGAGGGTGTTGGCCCTGGAAGACGCCAATGTGTATATAGCCACCTAATATTGCATATAGTCACCAAGCAGTACTGTACATCTGTGATCAATACTGTACATCTGTGATCTGTGATCAACCTGTATATAGATATGCAACCTGTAAATAGATGCCAGCCGATCCGTTTACCTGCGATCTGATCGCTTAGCCTGTACATAATTACCCCCGTTAATCTCAAGTTGTAACACCTGTTCATTGTAAGTCCAGTGCAGGTTCTGCCTGCACTGTACAAATTTTGTTGACTGTAAACCGCATTGATTCTAAAGAGCGTGGTATAGAAGAGACATTAAATAAAATAAATAAATAAATAATAAAACTATTACCTTAAATTTCCACGTAAGTGTGTGGTTGATTTACAGGGAATTCATTATCCCTTTCTTGATCAGGCTCATTTGGAGGGTTCTCTGGGAAAGAGGTTTAATTTTCCTGGGTTTGTTTGAGATGACCAGCTAAGTTTGAAAGGGATCTATTTTGTTTAGCCTGCTTTCAGTTCAGTGGGTTTTCTTTTTCTTTCATTTTTTCTTTTTGGAGACTGATGTAGCCCTCCATGATGTGGACTTGAATGTTATGAATGTATTTAACCCCGCGGTACAATTTTTTTTGTCTACTGTTTGTTTTCTTATATACTCATGTGTATAAATATTAAAAATGTTCAATTTAAAAAAAATCTATGACTTGAAACAAGAAAATAGAGAACATTCCATTTCAAATAGTACTAGGGCGGGGGAACACTTCTGGTACTACAAACCAGTAGCAGATTGAAAACAAATTTAGAAAAGTGCTTTTTTAAAAATTAAGTTGTGGAATTATTGTAGTATTCTATCTGGATTTAAAAATACTTGGACAAGTTGTTGAAAGGTTAATGAAAAACTATTAATTCTCTTGTAATTCATCAGCAATTAGAGATCATGGAGAATGCCTCTAGTCTAGATCATGAAATTTGAGATTCTTAAATTTTCCATGTACACAGTATTTAACCCCCATTATATTGCTTAAAAAGTATTTGAACAATGTGTTATCTTATCCAGATGTGGAAGATCTTAAGGTAGTTAATATTTACTCTTTGCCTAGGGGTGCTAGGGTGGGAGATATTGGAGGAGAGGGCTCTGATCATATTCTTTTGGGGGATAGTTTAGATGTTTCTGCTTATATAGAATCCTCTCTTGATGAAATTCCCCTATGTGCTACTTTACTGGCTATTTTTTATTCTATTGTGGAAAAAAACTATATTAAAGCTGCATTTTTCAGCATAAAGGTGACTTGTTTTTTGGGCAGATGTTGAATCTTTTCCCTGATGTAGTCAGAGCTACTCAGCTGTGCCGGAGAGCTTTTTGGAGTTAAAGCCTTAGGTGATGGCTTTGGGATCTTTCTTTTTTGCTTAAATTTCCTTGCAAGTGTTTGGTGCTACATCAGGGGAAGCGATATGCTTTTTTGGATCTAGCTCAGTTACAAGTGTTTCTTCAAGTAAACAACATAGTATCTTGATGTCTTCTCTGTATT
The DNA here is from genome assembly GCA_033557465.1 of Ichthyophis bannanicus. Classification (NCBI taxonomy): domain Eukaryota; kingdom Metazoa; phylum Chordata; class Amphibia; order Gymnophiona; family Ichthyophiidae; genus Ichthyophis; species Ichthyophis bannanicus. The sequence continues at coordinate 1,523,082,626 of CM066032.1, forward strand.
TTTGTTTTCATGGGCTTCACGTATATATATCCTGCTTCACGTATATATGTATTTTGATTCAGACTGAGAATAATTAAAAGGGCTGAATTGGATTTTTCTCCTCTATGTGAGGTATTTTTGGTGTTTTTAAAATTTTCTGCCTTCCCGTGATGTGGACTTTATATAATCTCTTTGTTATTGTATTTGTTTTTGGGTTTAATATTTGCCCTTATATGATCCTGTAATATTTCCATCCATTGTTAAATTGGAATGTTTAATACAAAATAAATAATAAAAAGCTATTAACCCAGTAGCAGTGGCATAAATTCAAATTATGGACCCCCAAGAAACAATGTTTAAAGGGCTCCCAGAATGTGCGAAGCCCACTTAAGAAGATACAGTTTCAGCAGCAAGTAGGCCACCTTCTTTCTTGGGGCCCCCTGACTACAGGGTCATTTGGGCAAAATTTGCAGCATTGCACAGCAGGCCTTGGCAATGCTACCTTGTCACCAGGAGCTGGAAGTAAATTACAGGAAATGAATTTGGATGCTCCTTTCAAGCAACTCAGATTGGCCATTTTCAGGGACAGGGTATGATACAGCCAGGGTTCAATAAATAGCAATCTGACCCAATATGGTATATCTCATGTTCTTATCAAGGTTAAAGTGCTCTGTAAATGGCAAAGTATAATTTTATGAAAATCAGGTGATGTATATTAATACCACCGCTAGACTCATCACTGGATCAAATAAGCAGGATCATATAATGCCTCTCTTACACCAGCTCCATTGGCTTCCAGTCACCGCCCGTGCTAGATACAAAGCTGCCTTGACCATCTTTAATGTCAGAAATAGCATGTCAGCTGAAGCTCTAGAAGAATTGCTTTGCACCAGTTCCAACAATAGACCAAGGAGACAGAGCACTATTGATACAATTCCAATACTCTGCTCATACAGAAGAGCAAATGAATCCACCACTAGGAGAGCATTCTCTTTGGCCGCACCCACCATCTGGAACTTTCTTCCTGGGACTTGAGGTCTACCACGGATATGAAGGACTTTAGAATGCAATTAAAAACATTCCTTTTCGTTGATCATTTCAATGAACTCACCTAACACTATATTAGCTAGACATCTACTATACTCTGTTGTAAGCAGTTTCATTTGTATATAAGTTATGCTGCAAAGCACCCCCTGCATGACACCCCACCCTGAGTTCCATATTAAGTTCTCTGTATATGTGTGAATATAAGTTCTATGTAAAAGTGTGAGTTATAACGTAAACCGATTCGATTCCACAATAAGGTGGTATATAAAAATTGTTAAATACATAAATATTCAGGTTTATTTTTCAGCTGCAATGGACCCGATCTTGCTTTTTATTGGACTCGCAGGGTGGGTTGCTGCCTTCCTTTATATTTGACAGAAAGAGACTGCATACCACCTATTCTGGATGCTAGAATAATCTCCCAGTGGAGGTAGTAGAGACATGGACTGTATCTGAATTCAAGAAAGCATGGGACCAACACAGAAGATCTCTAAAGTAAAAAAAGGGACTGTAGTAGTCGGTGTGGAAGGGCAGAGTGGATAGGCCATATGGTCCTTTTCTGCCATCGCATTTCTATATTTCTGTTCTACAATAAATATGATACCTGAAATGAATGCTGTAAGTTATAGCTTGACTTGTGGCAACACAGAGTGTGCTGAAGTACTCCAGACTGTGCCTAAATAACCTAATTAATCAGCATTATTATTCTATTTTGTAAACAGTTTAGATCAAGTTTTCAAGCATAATTCTTTTAAAACTAAGCAAAGCACTTCAAAGGTGATTGCATGCTTGTTTGCAAAGTGAAATAATTATAAAATGGGTCAAAACCTGCAGGAGCTGAAAGGCAATGCATACTCCAAATTACTATGATTCTTCTTTCTTGATTTTCATTCTCCATTTTGTTTAAAAATATCCATGGATAATCTCAGGAGTAATATTTTGAATTATATTATTAGCAAACCTGTTAATAGTACTATGCCCTTTTGTTACCCTTGTTTATAATGCCATCCATTGACATTCTATAAATGCTACATTTTTACTGGTAGGGATGTACATTCAGTAGTATGCATTCGATTCATTAGTATACCTTACAGAATTTAGTGTATGCTAACTTGATTTAATGAGTGTTAATCACAAATTAACATATTAGGTAGTAGTGCCTCTGTATAAGTCTTTCGTGAGACCTCATTTGGAGTATCTTGTACAATTTTGGAGATCACACCTTTAAAGTGATATAAACAGGATGGAATCAGTGCAGAGGGTGGCTACTAAAATGTTCAGGAATCTTCGATATGATTTTTTTTCTGCTGTCATGTTACGATGTCAATTAGAATGCAATAAAAAGATCTGACGGGCTCATTTTGCATAGCACCTTGAGATAGGAATTAAGATATCTGGTTAGGACATGCACAGTTCCCCAAGTATTTTTTAAAAAGGCTGTGCCAAACATGGAGTCTTTTGTAATGTACCTACACAGAAGATGGCAGATAAAGACTATATGGCCTTTCTAGTCTGCTGGTTTATAAGAACTATTAAGGTCTACAATCCCTCCCTCTTTATCAGAGATCCTCCGTATTTGTGCCATGCTTTTTAAAATTCAGATACAGTTCTTGCCTCATCATCTCCACTGGGAGACTGTTCTACACATCTGCACCCTTGCCATAAAGAAATATTTCCTCAGATTACTCATGAGTCTATCCCCTTTCACGTTCATCTTATGACCCCCTGTTCCAGAACTTCCTTTCAACTAAAAGAGGGTCACCTTCAGCGCATTTCTACCATGGAGGTGTTCAAATATCTGTATCACATCTCCTCTCTCCTGCCATTCCTCCAAAGTATACATATTGAGATCTTTAAGTCTATCTCCATATGCATTATGATGAAGACAAATGACAATTTTGAGTAGTCACCCTCTAGATAAACTCCATCCTGTTCATATTCTGTTGAAGGTGTAGTTTCCAGAATTATAGAGTACTCTAAATGAGGTCTTAGGAGAAATTTGTACAAAGGCACTATCACCTTATTTTTCTGGCTGGCCATTCTTCTTCCTGTGCACCCAAGCATCCTTCTGGCTTTTGCCATCACCTTTTATACCTCTTTGGCCACTTTAAGATCATCCAATATGATAATACCCAGATTGCTCTCTTCTTTCATGCATTAAGTTTGTTCACCCCCATACTGTACCGCTCCCTTGGATTTTTGCAGACTAATTAATGAACTTGCATTTTTTAGCATTAAATCTTAGCTTCCAAATTCTCAACCATTCTTCAAGCTTCACTAAGGGGTATGTTTACTAAAGGGTATTAAGGGAGCACCGGATATTGAGTGATAACGGCAACATTAAGGATGTTTGCGTGCGATAAAAGATGGGGTGGGTAGTAGGCATTCTGGTGGTAAGGGTACAAGTGCTCGCTTAGCTTGCATTAAGAGGACACCAGGCATTAAGGTGCCAAGCATGCACTTAATGCCTGAAAACAGTAGTCACCTTAACACAGGATAAAGGAACCACTGTGAAAGTCAGATTTGAGGTGATGGATGGAAGGAAAGGTAAGAGCTGATGGACATATCAGAGCCATATGTATCCTACGTGGTAGTTGGTAGATGGGATGATCATATGGGAGGCATTCATACTGCATCAGTGAGGGGTGCCCAAGTAATCTGCTGTAATGTCGGTATGTGGCATAGGATTGGGAAGACATGTGCCCTGACAGAGCCAGCATTGCCAATGTGGGCATCAAAAGGATGACTGAGCAGGTGCGGTGATGTGCAGATCATTTACTCAACTCCAAGCAACTTACATGCCACAAAGGCCCTGACAGCCATCTGAAAAAAATGAAAAACATTCCTATTCCTAGAACGCTTCACCAATGACATAACAGAACCAGTTAGTGTGCGGCCACACGTCCACTTAACCTGTTAACTGCAATGTTCAACCCCAGTACATTATGAATCTTCCAAGTTTTATGTTCCTGTCATAATGTACCCCAAATCTGCTGTAATGTAAACCACTTTGACTATAGGATAAAGCGGGATAAAAACAAAATGCACAATAAATAAAGAGGCCTATTCCCTACTGGATGTCTAGCTTCTATATGGCCCCTCAGAATCGGGTCTACCGGCTTGTAGGTGCAGGTTGGGCCCTGATTCTTCAGGGCAGCACGTCCAGCCAATCCACTTTGAACACTTCCTGGCTCAGTAATGGAGCCGCAGTGACATGGAGTCTCATTGCCATGGCACTGTAGCTCCATTACGGAGCTGAGACTGCTGGCCGCCACCGAGACTGTCCTTTCCCTGCAGCCAGACACCTGATCCGCCCTCCCATGGCCAGGGCCTGGCTGTGGGGAATCTCCAACATGCCTCCCTGCTTTTTCCCCTTTGTACGCTGATGCTACCCCATGTCCAGGGGGACTTATTCCACCTCTGAGGTGGAATAAGTCCCCCGTCTAACTGGCATACCCCAGACATAGAGAGCCAACCTCAGAATTGGACCTGTACGTCCAGGGTGATGGCCCACCCATGCACCGTCCTCGCTCTGCCTTCTGCCCACCCCCTGCCACCCCCATCTAGGCTCCCCTTACAACTCCGCTGTTCGTTTAGGGAACCTTGCACAGGGAGGGCAAGGGAAGGAATAGTGGGGATGTATGTCCAGGCAGGGCATACATCCCTGCTATTCTTGGCTCAGAATGACCCCCAAAATGAATAAACTGGAGATGTGTGAGTGATTAAAATCTTTCTGTGTGGGCCATGGAGTAGCAGCTACCAGGAGAATACATGACTGTACATGATGGGCATATGCAGATGGAAGGGCTGAAGGATGGATGGCCAGTAGATGAGAGTGTGTATGCAGTTGTAGTGTGTGTGAAAAAATAGTAGCTGTGCTACGGGGAAGTTCCAATACCAGCTTGTTGGTTATGACAGCTTTCTCAGCTTTTCTAACCGCCAGATAAGCATGTTGGAGTCGGTGCAGAGGGTGGCTATTAAAATGGTTAGTGGTTTACCTTAGGAAGCATATCAGGACAGACTTAAAGATCTTAGTATGTATACTTTAGAGGAAAGGAGGGAAAGGGGTGATATGATAGAGACGTTTAAATACCTCTGTGGCATAAATGTACTGGAGAGTCTCTTTCAATTGAAGGCAAGCTCTGCTACAAGGGGACAGAGGATGAAGGTGAAAGGGGATAGACTCAGGAGTAATATGCAGAAATATTTCTTTATGGAAAGAGTGGTAGATGTATGGAATAGTCTGCCAGTGGAGCTGGTGGAGACAAGGACAGAGGATCTCTAAAGGTAAAAAAGAGGCTATTGTAGTTTGTTATGGAAGGGCAGATTAGATTGACCATGTGGTCTTTTTCTGCTGTCATGTTTCTATGTTACTATATTTCTAAACAATCTTCCTGACACATGTGCATAGAATAATTGGACAAGGGTCTCTTATATTGGCCATATGGAGCAAGTAAGGACGTGTGATGATCCCTGCAGGTGGCTATCCCAGGAGCATGATGTACTTGCATGTACTGCATATAAGCAATGGAGCCAAAAATGTGCAGTCATAATTATGATGAAATATACCAATCATGAACAACCTGTGTGTCATTCTTCTGCAGGATGAACATGACTGACCTTTGCAATGTGCTATAGCAGAGCGAGGAGGTGGGAGGTCACGAGGCAGGGAAGAGGTGCAGTGAGACAGATAGTAATGGTTTAATGGGAGAAAGCCAACATGGCTTTAGCCAAGGAAGGTCTTGTCTTACTAATCTGTTATATTTTTTGAAGGTGTGAATATACAGGTAGACAAAAGTGAGTCAGTCGATTATAGTGTATCTGGATTTTTAGAAAGCCAGTGTTGTGGACCTCCATTTCCTGTGCTGCACGTGGGCTTGCCCAGATTGCCTTTCTGTTCCTTAAGAAAAGGAGTGCTTTCCAGAGCTCTCCCAAAAGGTGATTTTTGCTGAGTTTGCTGCATAACTGTGAGTCTTTGTCTTCAAATAACTGTGAATCTGTTTGTCTCCACATATTTATCTATCTGTCCTTAGTAGTGGGTTCCCTTACCCACTCCATTGCTGTAGAGTTTTAAACTTTCTCTTAGCCTACCTAAGGGACTACCCCTCCCCCTCTGCTGAGTTAGTGTTGTGGACCTCCATTTCCTGTGCTGCACGTGTCTATTTGTCCTTAGTGGTGGGTTCCCGTGCCCACAGTTCAGGAACAGCCTACTGGCCAGAGACTCTTAGGTTCCCGCCCACCCTACCCTTCGCTCCACCCACCCCAGGGGCTACATTACCTATATAGTGGTCACATACGTGCCATCTATCGTTCCTAACCTGGGTTAAAAGCCACATCGTCTTCATCTTTTCTTCTTCTTCTTCCTTTTCTGGAACTGCATAAACAACATGTCATGTATTCAGTGCAATAACTGCGGTACTTTCATTCCAAGACGAATCATTTGGAGCCTAAGAGCTTGTCCTATATGCCTAAAGTCAGCCACCATGCATGAAGAACTGATTCTACTAAGGAAAGACCTAGCTACCATGCATAAAGAAGTGTCTCTACTGAGGGAGGAACTGGCTGCAATGAAGCGCACCTCTTCTAGGGTACAAACTGAACAAAGTCCACCATCGCTCCCACAAAGAATCAAATGCCCCAGGAACAAATGGATCACAGTGGGTTCTGGTAGATTGCGACCAGTAACACAGAGACATCCTGTACATCAAGAGATATCCCTGCACAATGCCTTCTCTGCCTTGGCTAATGAGGATGCCCAATCCAAAGAAACTGAAGGGCCCTTAAATGAGTCAGACAATGCCCAATCCCCTGCTAAAGCACCAAATATGAAGAAAACCTCACCAAACAGAAAACTACTACTACTTGGAGATTCCATCATCAGAAGTACCAACTTGGGAACGCAGTTCAAAGGAGAGAAGATAGTCATGTGCCTACCAGGCTCTTCAGCCAGCAGGAATACAAACCAAGTTGTTGAATTACTTAGCACAAAAAGTAAACACTCCAAACTTGATGTTATTATCCACTTAGGCACAAACGACCTGGCTAGGAACAGTGCCTCCAAAGCCCAAAAGGACTTCCAATCTCTGGGAGAGAAACTCAAGCGCATTGTTAACACTGTTGCATTCTCAGAAGTTCTACCTGTTCTTGGTAAGGGGACAAAAAGGCTGCATTGCATTAACAGCTTTAATACATGGCTCCAGACCTGGTGCAAACAAGAAGGATTCAGATTTATTGGTAACTGGGACAACAGATGGACCAACAAGAGACTATACTGTGCTGATGGACTACATCTCTCTGTCGCAGGGAAAAGAATCCTAAGTGAAAAATTCAGGCAGTATGTGGATATGCATTTAAACTAGGAAGAGGGGGTGACGGATGTGGAAGGTCAACATCTGCATGCCACCCCCAGCAAAAGCAGAACACCATCAGAAACAGCTACACTTTTAAACCACACATCAAAAACGTGTGGGAAGAAGTAGGCAGAACAAAATCAATGCAAAATACACACAAGCCAGGAAAATGCTGGAAAGCAATGAGCACAAATGCTCGAAGCTTAGCCAACAAAATTCCAGACCTGGAAGCCCTAATTGTGGAAACGAATTTGGACATTGTGGCCATTACAGAAACATGGTTTAATGAATCACACGATTGGGATATAGCCATAGCTGGCTTTAATCTATTCAGAAGAGACAGATAAAATGGAAAAGGAGGAGGAGTAGCCTTGTATGTCAAAAGCAATATTAAAGACAAAAACCGCCTTGAAAAATTCACTCTTTTTGTCGGAGAAGCCGTCACAGTGCAGAGGACTTCACCTCTCACCACCGCGGCCCATCCATTTTATTTTATATAAGAGCCCTATGATTTAGGACAAAATATTAAATGCAAATTGTAGACGGATAGCACTTAACTGAAAAGGCTGATGTAAAGAGTCATCCAACGAACAATATTGACGACGTGTCACGTTTCGGGGATTCAATTTTTCCCCTGCTTCAGGTCAAGTCACCGTGGACCAAATCGCCGTGGATCAAAATGCGTTTTTTGTCTTTAATTACCGGGTTCTTTTTTGTATTGTTGCATTGGCTTTTAGACCTGGTTGGGTATTTTTGTAATTTAAAAGCAATATTAAAGCTACTGAAATGCAGGGGACATGGGGAAAAGAAGAAGCGCTCTGGATTGCGTTGGAAAGAGGAGATGGCACTGTCATCCATATTGCTGTAGTCTACAGACCTCCGACTCAAATTGAAGAGAGAGATAACGAATTGATTAAAGATATTGCCAAGATAGCAACAAAGGTGGAAACGATCATATTGGGTGACTTTAATCTACCTGATGTGGATTGGATTACTCCTTCTGCACATCTGGAAAGAAGCAAAACAATTGTGGGTGCTCTTCAAGATGCATTATTTAGACAAATGGTGATGGAACCAACCAGGGAAAGCTCAACGCTGGATGTAGTGCTCACCAACGGTGATAGTGTGTCGAATGTCTGTGTGAGTGCCCCTGTGAGCAACAGCGACCATCACACGGTGTGGTCTGAGATAAAAGCCATGGCACAGGCCAATCATAGCAAGCTCAAAGTCCTAAACTTCAAATACCCTGACTTCAATAAAATGGCAGAGTACTTAAAGGAGGAGATGACGGGGTGGAAGGAGATAAAGGAAGTGGAATTGCAATGGGCTAAACTAAAGAAGGCAATAAAAGGGGCAACGGATAAATATGTAAGAAAAGTAAATAAAAACAAGAGAAGAAGGAAACCTATTTGGTTTTCCAAAGAGGTGGCTGCTCAAATAAAGGCAAAAACCACAACTTTTGCAAAATTCAAAAGCTTGTAAACAGAAGAACACAGAAATGAATACAGGATCCAACTCAAAGAGTCTAAAAGAGTAATAAGGATAGGAAAATCAAAGGCAGAGGAAAGGATGGCTAAAGATGTTAAGGGTAGCAACAAAACTTTCTTCAGGTATATTCTGGAAAGGAAGAAGATCAGAGTTGGAATTGCAGGACTCAAAAGTGCTGGGAAAGGACCGTGGAAAGTGACACTGAAAAAGCGAAATTGCTAAACAAATACTTCTGCTCTGTTTTTACTAAAGAAGATCCTGGAGATGGACCAGCTGTGACTCCCAAATATAAAAATGGGAATGAAGTAGATACCACACCATTCACAGAAGACGAAGTGTTAGAACAACTTGCTAAACTGAAAGTGGACAAAGCCATGGGACCAGATGGGATACATCCCAGGATACTGAAAGAGCTCAGAGAGGTTCTTGCAGGACCGTTAAAGGATGTCTTCAACAGATCCTTGGAAACAGGAGAGGTTCCTCAGGACTGGAGAATGGCTGATGTCGTACCTCTACACAAAAGTGGTGACAGGGAAGAAGTGTCAAACTATAGGCCCGTGAACCTTACCTCGATGGAAGGAAAAGTAATGGAGGCGCTCCTGAAAGAGCGAATAGTGAACTTTCTCAAAACCAACAGGATGCAAGATCCGAGGCAACCGAAGGACGGTCTTGCCAAACAGATCTGATTGAGTTCTTTGACTGGGTGACCAAGGAACTAGATCAGGGGCATGCGATGGATGTCATCTACCTGGATTTCAGCAAAGCCTTTGATACTGTTCCTCATAGGAGGCTTGTCAACAAACTCAGTAGCTTGGGGATGAGTCCCAAGATGGTAAACTGGATTAGAAATTGGTTGACTGACAGACGACAGAAGGTGATTGTACATGGAGCTCACTCGGATGAGAGGAAGATGATTAGCGGGGTGCCCCAGGGTTCGGTCCTGGGCCTGGCACTGTTCAATGTATTTGTGAGTGATATTGCTGAAGGACTGAATGGAAAAGTCTGTCTTTTTGCAGACGACACAAAAATTTGCAACAGAGTGGACTCCCCCGAGGGAGTGGTTAACATGAGGAAAGATCTACAAAAGCTGGAAGACTGGTCTAATGCTTGGCAACTACGATTTAATGTGAAAAAGTGCAGTGTCATGCACTTGGGTAGCAGAAATCCAAGGGAAATGTACGCAATAGGGGGCGAGAGGTTGGTATGCACGGTTCAGGAGAAAGACCTTGGTGTGATTATCTCTGATGATCTCAAGGTGGCAAAACAATGCAACAAGGCGGTGGCAAAAGCCAGGAGGATGTTGGGCTGCATACAAAGAGGGATTACCAGCAGAAAGAAGAGGTACTTATGCCACTGTATAAGTCACTGGTGAGGCCTCACTTGGAATACTGTGTTCAGTTTTGGAGACCGTATCTTGCAAAAGATGTAAAAAGACTGGAAACTGTTCAGAGGAAAGTGACCAAAATGATTTGGAGCCTGCATCAGAAGCCTTATGAGAAGAGACTTGACCTAAATATGTACACTTTGGAGGAGAGGAGGGACAGGGGAGATATGATTCAGACCTTTAAATACTTAAAGAGAAATGATGAACAAACAAACCTCTTCCAAAGACGGGAAAGCTGTAAAACTAGAGGGCATAACATGAAGCTGCAAGGTGGTAAATTGAAATGCAATGTCAGGAAATATTTTTTCACTGAAAGGGTGGTGGATGCTTGGAATGCCCTCCCGATGAAAATGGTGGGGGCAAACACGGTGACGGAATTCAAAAAGGCATGGGACATACACAGTGAATCCCTTTACAGCAATAGGATAAAAACAAGATAAACGGTGCCATCTAACTTCTGAACCATATAATGTCTCAACAAATAGGGGTGTCCTACAAGGAGTGGTGGGTTTACCCCTAAACAAAAACATGGGGAGGGGTGGCCTGCAGAGAGCGACAGGTGCACCTACTCTTGCCATCTTGCTGGGAAGACTAGATGGGCCATGCTGGTCTTTATCTGCCGTTATTTACTATGTTACTATGACAATGTCCCTCATGAGAGACTCTTGGCGAAATTAAAAAGTCATGAGATAGGAGGCAGTGTACTATTGTCGATCAGGAACTGGTTAAAAGATAAAAAGCAGAGGGTAAGGCTAAATGTCCAATTTTCCCAATGGAGAAAGGTGAATAGTGGCTCTGTGCTGGGTCCACTGATTTTTAACATATTCATAAATGGCCTGGAAATGGGAATAATGAGTGAGGTAATCAAATTTGCAGATGACACAAAATTATTCAAAGTTGTTAAAACCAACCAGAATTGTGAAAAATTGCAAGTTGGACCTTGACAAATTGGAAGACTGGACGTTATGATGAGGAGAGTGTGGCTGAGCCCATGGAAAAAGAGGAAAATCAAAAATCTACCTTTAAGGAAAGAGACAGGCAGCGAATCCGTAGCTTGCAGAGTGCAGGAAAAGACAAAAAAACACGCAGTGGCTGAAGGCAGGCCACACCCAAGCTCTGCTAACCTAAGGGCAGGCTTGGAAACTAATGAAAAACACCTGAGCAGGGGGCAGTGCATGATAGGAAAAAAACAGCTTTATAAACCCAGAGGAACAGGAAGGAAAGGGAGTTCACCAGAGAGTTCACCAGGGAATTCACCAGGGAGTTCACAAGGGAGTTCGATCGGGGATTCGATCGGGGAATTGACCGGGGAGTTGAAATTGACCACAGAGACTGCTGGGGAGAGAAGCACCCAAGAAAGACCCAGAGAGTTCACCGGGGAGGAGACCAGTGGAGACTTCCGTGGGGACTTCAGAGGTGAAGGCAACACCCCAAGAGAAAGTCAGGCTTGCAGGAAAAGTACAAGTAGTTCTGAAGCCAGCAGAGGTGTGGCTGGGAGAATTACTGGCCAGCAGCAGAGTGCAGTTTCTACAGTTCGTGAACCAGCTCTAAGGGTTCAAGCTCCCAGAAGGTGGGCGAACAAAAGTACAGCTAACAGTGACCTGAAACAGTTAGAGGCACTGTGGCATTTAATTCAGAAAAAGAAGCGTCACCTTCCAGGTGAAAACCTTGCTCGTAGTGGAAAGCCTCAGTAGAGAAAAGTTCGGGAGCTTTTGGAGGGCATTGAACCAGAAGCGTTGCATGGAGCTTTAGAGTCAGACGTACCGGCAGGAGATCCAGAGGAAATGCAGGTAGATTGTTCTGAACCTGTTTCTATGTCTGAGGATTCATTAATGGACTGTTCATGGTGTCAGAGAGCTGAATAAAAGCTTCTGGAGAAAGAAAACCCTGTAACTTGAAAACCCCAAAGCATTAAGGAAACAGGGAGAGTTACTCTAGCCAGGAAAGCTAAGAACCCTGTTTAATGCAGAGAAGACATTTGCTTTTGTTTGGAAAAAAAAAAGGGACATATTTGTTTGTTATATATTGAGAGACAGCTGCATGTGTTAAGAGAGCCTTCTAAAGCAGTTTCAGTCTTTGGTTTCATGGAATTTCCTGAGGAATATTGTTTGGAGAAGAATCCTGTTCCTTCTGTTAAACATTAGTGTTTTTGGAAAAAAAAGAAGAAATAAATTCCTGTTTGCCTTTGAAAAAAAACCCTTCGGTTTCCATACTTCTGTTTTTGAACAAGTAACACAACTACGAGTCCCAGAAGCTCAGGCTCTGGACGAGGATAACATAATCTTTATTTAAAGACTAACAAGGGCATCCCTACACCTATAGGCCGTGGCCTGGGCTAGGGTCCCCTACAACGTTCAAATGAGAGATGAAATTTAATGTGTAAAGTTATGTACCTAGGAAAGAACAACCCAAACTATGGTTACATGATGCAAGCTTCCACATTAGAAACCACCACCCAAAAAAAAGAAGCCCTCCACCCAGTGTGCTGCGGCAGCCAAGAAGGCAAATAGAATGCTAGGAATCATAAGGAAAGGAATGAAAAACAAAGGATATTATAATGCCTCTGTATCATTCCATGGTGCAACCGCACCTTGAATATTGTGTGCAGTTCTGGTCATCAAATCTTATAAAGGATAAAATGGAATTGGAAAAAGTACAGAGAAGAGCCACCAAAATGGCAAAGGGGATGGAAGGATATCAGCTTGAGAGAGGCTTAAAAGGTTAGGGCTCCTCAACCTGGAAAAGAGAAGGCTGAGGGAAAATATGATAGTGGTCTATAAATTAACAAATTTATTTGTTTTCTCTACTGCTATATCAGGTAATCATAGCGGTTTACAATTGAACGACAAGTACATAGAACATATTAACAGAATAGCTGGTGCTGCAATTAATAATTTACTTGATTCAGGAGAAAATAACATTTAGAATTAATATACAAGAAATGTTATGATGCAAAAGGATAAGTTCAGGGGGTACTGTTGGGGAGATTGTTATATTATAGGTTCATATAGTTTGAATAGTAGGGGGAGAGTAGTTATTTATGTAGGATCCGTTGTGAATTGTGGTGAGTTTTGACCAAATGTTCAGTAAAGAGGTGAATTTTGAGGTGGGAAAGAAAGGTGGCGAGGTCTGTGATGTTTAGAAGGCTAGCTGGTAAAGCATTCCAGAGCATAGGGGAGATATATTCGAAAGCTCTATTGCTTGTGCATTTTTTAGTTTTATGGAATTCAGATGGAGTAACCAGGGTGTTATTCAATTGCTCTCGTCTTTGTCAGTTGTTAGGTACAACTTTGACTAATTGAGAGAGGGGTAGGGGGCGATAGTTTTCAAATGACTTTGAAAGTGATCATAAGTAACTTGGATGTGGCTATGGATGGGTAACCAGTGTAGATCATACAAGATCAGTGTGATATGGTCAATTCGACGTGTATTGTGAATGATTTGAGCAGCAGTGTGTTGTGCTATCATAAGTAGATGTAGGGATATCTTCGGTAGACCATACAGACTATTACAATAGTCTATGTGTGGGGATATCATCGCCTGCATTATTGTTCTGAAGTCAGATGGCTGTATTAAAGGTTTTATATGTTGAAGTAGATGGATTTTGTTGAATATTGCTTTAGTAGTATTCTTGATGTGGGTATGGAAGATAAGTGTTTATCTAAAGTAACCCCTAAATATTTTGTAGTTTGAAGAAAATACGATGTTCCATGTAAAACCATGTTCATTATGTTAATTGTAAACCGTTCATTATGTTAATTGTAAACCGCCTTTGATCTTGGGAAAAAGCGGTATAGAAGAAAAGCATAAATAAATAAAATAAATAAATAAAATAAATATTTGACCTCATTTTTAACTTCAAGTAAAACATCATCAATTGGTATGGACTGTGGTGAGATAAAGGTTTGGTTCCTAGCAATTATTAAGACTTTGGGTTTTTTGTAATTGATATTTAGGGCTATGTTTTTGAGCCATATTGCAATTTTCTGGAAGCAAGATGTTATAGGGTCAAAGTTGGGCGAATTTATGCTAAAGGGCATGAACAGCATTATATCATCTGTATAGATGGCATAATCAATTTTGAATTGTTCAATTGTTTGAGAGACTGGTTGAATATAAATATTAAATAGGAGTGCTGATAGTGCAGATCCTTGAGGAAGGCCAGTAGTTTGAGGGTAGGAGGTAGAGGATGTGTATCCAATGGTTACTTGAAATCTTCCAGAGAGATAGGATGTGAACCAATTAAGCGTGGTATTACATATACCTATTTGCATTAGCCATTGAATTAGAAGGAAGTGATGACAGAGTCAAATGAGGCAGCTATATCGAGAAAGATTAACATATATGTTTGGTTATTGTTATCTATTGCCTTAATGATTTTGTTGTCTATGGTTAGCATCAATGTCTCCACACTGTGGTATGGTCTAAACCCAAATTGTTTGTCATCTGGGAGTGAATAGAGATCAATGTGGTCTTGCAATTGAATGCAAACATATTTTTCTATTATTTTAGTGAGGAAAGGCAAACTGGAGATAGGTCGGTAAGAAGATGGGCATGATTTGTCCAGTGCTTTGTTTAAGACTGGTCAAATGTTAGCTTTTTTAAGCTCTAGAGGCATGTAGCTTTGGGAAAGTGATTTATTTACAATTGCTTGTATAATAGGAGCAATTTCTGCAATAGAATCCTTGATCCATTTAACTGGGCATGGATCTGCTTTAGATGCTGTGGTGTTCATAGATGCAATTATCATCTTAAGGGATTTAGGGTAAATTGAATGGAAATTTTTCCATAGTTCTGTAGGCTGTGATGAGTTGTGGACAGTTGTACTAGTAGTGTGTGTTTGGGAGTTTAATTTGGACATGTGAAAATCAAGTGTTTGAGGTGCTATGTCTGTAGATATAAATGAATGGTTAGAGTGAGCTGAACTTAACTATAGCAAATAGGTATTTTGGTTTATTAATAGATCTCATGAAAGTCCTTTTTAGCTGAATTAATATGGTACCGATATTTGGTGAGCATAATCAGGTATTTGTTCCTGTTCACAGTTGTTTTATTGGCATGCCAGAAACATTCTAGCTTTCTAAGTTCTCTTCTCATAATTCTAAGCTCATGGGTGTACCATTGTTTAGAAGGGTTTTTTGACATGTTTTTAGAATTAAGTGGTCTGGTAGCTATGTCAGTAATTGAGGTGATCCAATTGTTTATAATTGTGTCAAAATCATTTGAATTGAGGTTAACGGACTTTTGAAGCACTTCATGTTTCAAACCTACTTAGCCAAGCAGATGGTCCTAATACAGATGGACAATCAAGTGGCCATGTTCTACTTCAACAAGCAGGGAGAAACAAGCTCATATCCCCTCTGTCAGGAGGCAGTCCTTCTCTGGAACTTCACCATCAGTCGCGTTATGCTTCTCAGAACGGTGTACTTCCTGGGGAAGAACCATGCCTTAGCAGACAGGTTTGGCCATATGCTCCAGCCCCATGAGTGGCAGCTCAATCTGCAGATTGTCCGGTACATTTTCAGCAGGTGGGACATCTCAACAATGGACAGTTTTGCCAGTTTCAGCAATGCCCAGTTGCCTTGTTTCTGCTCCAGACTTCCGGCCCCTGCTCAGATAGCAACTAATGCCTTTCTCCTGCCTTGGGTCAAGTGTCTCCTATATGTATACCTCCCACCTTCCTGGTAGCCAAGACCCTCTTCAGGATACAGATGGACTGGGCCATGGATATTCTCATGGCCCCTTGCTGGCCCAGACAGCCATGGCTCCCCTTGCTGCTCCATAAACCATTATTAAAGAGGACTCAGAATATCCACTGCTTGCCCCAATACAAGCATTGTGGAACCTGTGTCTTTTGAGGAAACTGCTAGGGACTTGTGACCTAGATTGGCCACTGTTGGAAACAGGTATTGGGCTTGATGGACCTTGATCTGACCCAGTATGGAATATCTTATGTTCTTATCTCTCTCAGTTACCCCCGGTTCCCCTTTTCTGTGCCCTGGATCTGCTCTTGAAGTGGGAAGGAACCCTCCTGCATCCCAAGCTCTGACAGTGTGGCTGCTGAGAGGGTAGCCCTGGCCCAGTTTCACCTGCCCAGGGAGGTCAAGGATGTACTCCTTGCATCCTGCAAGGATTTTACCAGCCGATCATATGCCTTCGAATGGCGTAGGTTCGTGGTCTGCTGTGCAGATAGCGATATCAGTCCTTTCTCCTGTCCAGTGCAGGAGGTCCTGCTGTACTCCTTGACCTCTCCAGTATTGGTTTGAAGTCCAATTCTGTATGGGTGCATCTCAGTGCACTCGTGGCTTACCATCATCTGGTTGACAGTCAATCCCTGCTTGTCACCCTCTTGAAGGCTGCTTCATGAGAGGACTTCTGTTTTCGCGGTCTCCCATCCGCCCACTTACGGTGGAGTGGGACTTGAATGTGGTTCTCGGGAAGCTCATTTGAGCCATTTGCCTCTTGTCATCTCAAGTATCTCAATTGGAAGGTAGTTTTTCTCGTGGTGCTCACATCTGCACACAGGGTCAGTGAATTGCAGGCTTTAATGGCACATGCCCTTTATATCATGTTACATTATAATAGGGTGGTCCTTCTTACACTAAATTTGTTCCTAAGGTGGTCTCCTTTCATTTCAACCAGAAGGTAGTTCTTACTACCTTTTTTCCCAGGCCTCATGCGAGCAGGGCTGAGGACTTTCTTCCTACTCTAGATTGTAAAAGAGCATTGGCCTTAAACGTTGAGTGCATGAAGGCTCATCTCAGCTGTTCATCTCTTATGACCCAAACAGGCTTGGTGAAGCGGTCTCTAAATGCATGCTTTCTACCTGGGCGGCCAAATGTATCTCCTTTGTCTCTCGGCAGGCTGGTCTCTCTCTGAAACATCATGTGATAGCCCATAATGTCCAGGCTATGACTGCCTTTATGGCGCATCTGCGCTCCGTATCCCTTTTGGAGATCTACCGGGCTGCTACCCGGTCTTCAATCCACACATTTCGCAACTCGCTATTGCCTTGATGGGGATTTCCATTGTGACAGCACCTTTGGACAGACTGTGCTGCAGCATCTTTTCAGGGATTGGTACAACTCCTCTCTCTGGTCCTTCTGTCTGTCCAGGCTACCAGACAATTGATTCTCTGCTTGAATCAGGGGCCACATTCTGACCTTCTGAGCTCTCAGCGCTCTTTGCTGTCATTCACAGTCTATTTTTTTGGTCGCCTGTAGTTTTTACAGATTTTTGGTAGCCTGATCTAGGAAGGCCCATATGTGAAGACTGACTTCCTGCTTGTTCCCGGAGAAAGCGTAGTTGCTCATCTGTAGCAGGTGTTCTCCAGGAACAGCAGGAATCAGTCCTCACTACCTTCCCTTCTTTTGAGTTGTTTTTCTTTTCTGTTTGATTAAGCTATGTCATCATACTGAGGTAAGATGGCACCCTTGGGTGGGAAGGTGACCACACATGCATGGTAGAACTCCCAAAGGCTTTCTATGAAGGCAGTGGAGTGGTTACTATGTGAGCCCAGTCGGTGCTGACATCACCCTTATGTGAGTACTGATTCCTGCTGTTCCCGGAGAATACCTGCTATAGTTGAGTAACTATGCTTTCCTGGAGTATCAAGGCTCGATTTAACTGGATAGGCCTCATAGAAGCATGAGTGATGCACTAGGCAAGTTCAATAGCTTGTGTTTAATAAAAACTTGCTTTCACTCTTTTGATGTGAGCAACTAGGGGGAAACCTTCCATAGAGTTTCATAATCAGGAAGTCTATATTGTCTTGGATCTATCTACACTAACTGCATAAGAGAAAGAGTTTTTGTCTCCTCACACAACTTCTGCAACAGAAAGTATAATATAAGTGCACTTTCCTTTTGCCTGATGTTCAATATAAGGCATGTCTCACCATTTTAACGTACTTAGAGGAATGCACGGATCTCAAAGAAGATTTAAGCGCCAAGGGTGAAGGGTCTGCCTTATGAGAATCAACTGATCATGATGACTGAAAGGTCTCCACTCTGAAAAGGATCAAGGTTTCTGAACAAAAGAAGCAGCTGCAGTTTTCCTCATCCCTACTGGAAGTGCAAATATGTACTTTGCTGAGCCAAAGTGAGAAAAAGCAGATGCACGTCAAATATATGGTGTCTGCTGGGGTCTGGAAGCTTATGGAGTTTCTGAAGGAAAGAAAAACTTATGATCTGAACTGATCCTCTTTCTATCCACTCTCTTTTTGCCACTCCTTTCCCTTTCAAATGCCTCTGTGTGGTAGAGTACAAGGGATGATGGTGGGGGAACTCAGTATGCCATTTTCTTGGTATCTATCCATGAGAGTGAACTCTGGGTTGTCCATTGGTTAGTTTTTGTTATTCTCAGGTGGTTTGTTGGCATGGAGAGGGAAGATGGGGTTAAAGGGTTCTTACTGTTCTCTCCTTTAAGTGGGGTTGGGGTTCAAACATACTGAGATCAAGATGTTGTCATGTTAAAGTTTTTGGTGGGAGAGGATATTGCTGCTTTGTTTGTGTACAGTGTGATTTTTAAGTGGCATTTTAAAAGGAATGTCTAGGATGAATCTGGGATGTACAGAGCAGAACGTCCAAAAATCTGGGGGAATGACAGCAGTGAAGGGAGGCACTTTGACTCCTCCCTCTCCTTCTTCACAGGGGTGGCCCAAGGGTGAGGCGGAAAATCATTGTGGAGCCTCATTTGCATAGACGCTGGACCTAATTGGCATAAATGTAATTTATTTTGTTTTAAAATGTATATGTTGCCCATCTAAAATTTTAGGTGGTTTTCAAAGCAGCCCTTCACAAGCCTCTTTTTTGTCCTGGCAATAACTTAGGGGCATGTTTACTAAATATTAATGTGTGTTAAGTGTCACTGCGCCAATAGAAATAAACGGGTGTTGCTGCACTTAAAGCGCATTCACAAATGTTAATGTGCACTAACCTTTAGTAGACATACCCGTTAATAAGTTACTCGGTAGCATTTGCATGGACAGTGAGGATAAAGAGACTATCAGATTTCTACATTACTATACTCCAGTGCCAACTGCCAGGCACATTAAGAATTACTATAAACTCTGCTCATTTAGAATCCAAAGCAAATCCGCCATATCATAATAGCACTGCCAGGACTCACAAAGCACCAAACCCTACCTATCAAAAGGCAACACTGCAAATATTAAACCAATACATCTCAGAGAATACCAATACATCTCAGAGAGTAACAATACATCTCCTACTGGGGAAAGAGAAACAAATGGGACTGTCACATAGAAACTACATGAACAGAATACTGCAGCTTGGTTACACATGCAAAACATAGACATCACCAAATATAGGACAAGGGATCACAATGTTTGTTTTTTTTAATTTTTATATTTATGCATTTTAACAATATATCAAGCAACACGCTTGTACGGAATGATATAACCTTGTTAAGAAAAAGAAAAGCAGGAAAAACATGATTAAAGGTAAATGTTACAAGAGTATCAGTAGTCCTCTATATGGAGGGGAAGCAGCATTAAACAAAATACTGAGGGCAGGAAACTCCCCAGAACAATATAGGAAAAACAATAAACCACAAAGCAAGAGAGGACAGAGGACCGAAAGCATCTAATTAATAATGGGGAACCACTCAAGAGGGAGAGGATGTAACTATATGAGTGTTAATGAAGGAAGACAAATCTTCAGGTTGAAAGAAAACATATTTGTGTGATTGAAAAACGATACATTTACAAGGAAGCACCCATCTGAGACACCCCAGTGCATAGTAACAAAAAAGCTTTGCGTCTCTTTTGAGTCTCTCTGGCCACATCAGGAAAGATCATTATTCTTTTACCCATAAATAAGTTGGCATGCTTTTTATAATACAACTTGAGAATGCACTCTCTATCCGATGGAAGAGCAAAAGTTACTAACATGGTGGAAACAACAAGTTCATCTTCCTTAGGAGTTTGAAGTAGGGCTGAGACATTAAAAAAATCCATATCCAGTGACCCAACAGCCATCTTCCTCTCTTTTCTGCCAGATGGTAAAAAATAGACTTTCACAACTGGGGGAATTAAATCAGTTGGAGCCAATAAAGTCTCTTGTAGATATTTTTTAAACAGTTCCAAAGGAGCTGCTGCTGGAACCACAGGAAAATTAAGTAGTTGAATGTTAGAAGACCTGGCAACATTTTCCAAAGGCTGCGTTATCGTTCATTAAGGATAGCGACACCTCAGAAACCTGCAAGAGTTTCTGATCTGAAACTTGCATTTTAGCTTTAATGTCCACCATTGCACAATTGATATTAGAGACAGAATCTTCAAGTTTGTCAACCCAAACAGTAGACAAGGCCAACTGTTGACTTACAACGTTCGATGAGATATCGCTTCCCAGATGTTCTCCAAAGAAATCAGAGCAGGACACGACAAAATGAAAGCAGATGGAGGCTCAGACACTGAAGTTCCCACCAGGGAAGCCTTCCCTTCATCGGCACCACTCTGTCCTTGAGCGGAAACAACCTCCTCCACAGATCGAATTTCTGCTGAGCCTGCAGCCGTGCATACACTTAGCTGCCCACCGGAGTCCACCTCCAACAGGCCCCGCTCTAGATTCGCAGCCAGTACCACATCAGGAAGGGATGTGGCTCCGCTTGCGGGAGGAGACAGCAGAAGGCTCGGAGCAGCAGGAGGGACATGCCCATTAGGAGAGAGACACAACGCCGCAGCCTCCTCATCCGGCACAGCCAAGCCCGCTCGGATCTCCCCGACTTGATGTTCGGAAAGCCTGACAAAACGATCCATGGGCCCCACACTGGCAGG
The DNA here is from genome assembly GCA_033557465.1 of Ichthyophis bannanicus. Classification (NCBI taxonomy): domain Eukaryota; kingdom Metazoa; phylum Chordata; class Amphibia; order Gymnophiona; family Ichthyophiidae; genus Ichthyophis; species Ichthyophis bannanicus. The sequence continues at coordinate 1,523,103,672 of CM066032.1, forward strand.
CACGGGCTCTGCCAGAAACACTCTCGGCTTGTCTTTTTGCTTAGGCATTTTGGCTCATAACTGCTCTTCCGCCATCTTGCAAGTTAGCCACTCCAGGGATCACAATTTAGAAATATGAAGACGATACTTAAACTGGGAACCTCAAAAGCCAAACTTGGAATGTACAACACTGAAGAAATAAAACTATTAATTAATTTCCTCTTGTGCTAAACAAAACACAAAATGTTAGTGATGCACATTTCCCAGAGCTGACATATTCCAGTTAATAAATTCAAAATAAAATAGTTTTTCTATTTTTATGTTGTTTGGGCATTTTATATTTCAGTTGCAATTGCCCCAGTCACTTTCTTCTGCTTTCTTTGTGTCTTCTGCTAACTCTCCATTGTCTACTGTCCATTTGTCCTTTTTTTCTAGTTTTTTCTAGTTTTTTCCATTCTCTCTACATCTGCCTCTATCATACTGATTTTTTCACATTTGCTTTTTTCTCCATTTATTTCTTTATTCCTTTTTCATCCACTCAAATTTCACCCCTCCATCCTCAATCCCCACTTACTCTCCCAGTACTCAGCAAATCATAGATTTTTCTTCCTTCCCACACAAATATCTGTTCCCCTCTCCATCCTCACTCCCCCAGCAGTTTTTTTCTCCCACCAGTCCCAGCCCCACCCTCTTCTGGTCTTCACCCAGCATCAGCTCCCTTCTAGTTCCAGTCCCACCCAGCATCAGCTCCCTTTCAGTCCAATTCTCCCATCCACCTGCATCAGCGCATTTCCAGTCCTAGCTTCCTCAGTATCAATCCTCCTCCAGTCCCTCCTAGCATCTGCTCCCTTCCAGTCCCAATCCACTATCCACCAGCATCAGCCCATTTCCAGTCCTAACCCCCAGTATCAGTTCTCCTCCAGTCCCTCCCAACATCAGGCCATTTCCATTCCTAACCCCTCAGTATCAGTTCTCTTCCAGTCCCTCCCATTTTCTGCTCCCTTCCAGTCACAGTCCCCCATCCCTCAGCATATTTCCAGTCCTGCCCCCCTTCTTCTTGTTCTAGCTCCTAGTCTCTCCCCATTCCATTCTAGCCCCTACTCCCATTCTTGTTCTAACCCCCAGTCAGCCCCGTTCCCATTCCCATTCTAGCCCCCTGTCTTCCCGCCCCCCAGCCACACCCCAAAAGGGGCCCTGCGCCTGATTGACTTCACCAGCGGGTTCCTTTTTATCACAGCCACAGGTGAGAAGGTAAACACCGCTCTTTACTCCTGTGGCTGTTCAGAGGTCAGCCAGAGCTTCAGGCCTCCCCGGCTGTATCTGCAGCCAGTCAGGCACAGGGCCTCCTAGGCTGCAGGGCCATGTGCGGGCAAACTTCCCACACAATGCACAGGCTGACCCTGCTTCTCCATACACATCCAACTGATACTTAAAATCTGTCATTTCTTTATGTATATCATCAGCAAAATTCACCCCTTTCTTTCTGAATGCACTACTAAGAAACTTATCCACTCTTTAGTCACCTCTTGTCTTGACTATTGCAGTCTCCTCCTTGCATTCTCCCCCTGAATCATCTTTTTCCCTTTCAATCTGTTCAAAACTCAGCTGTGTGGATAATCTTCCGCCAGTCCTGATACACTCATATAGCCCCTGTTCTCAAATCACTTCATTGTCTCCCTTTCCGTTACAATATCCAGTTCAAGCTTCTCCTTCTGACCTATAAATGCATCCATACTGTTGTTCCACGTTACCTTTCCTCTCTCATCTCTCCCTACACCCCTCCTCATGAACTTTGCTCTTCTGGTGGATCACTTCTCTCTGTCCCCTTTTCTTCCACTGCCATCTCCAGACTCTGATTTTTTCACCGTGCTGCTCCTTATGCCTGGAAGAAACTACCTGAGTCTGTATGTCAGGCCTCATCTCTGCCCCTTTTCAAATCTATACTAAAGGCTCACCTTTTAGGCTTCTTTTGGATCCTGTTCCACTTAGGGGTATGTTTACTAAACTGCGGTAATGTCAGTCGCGTTAGGTTACGCGGTAAAGGTACAGATGCCCATATAAAGGTGTGAGCGGTGCATCGTTACAGCAAACCATATCAGCTAACGCATGTTATAAGGCGCCTTCGACTAACGCACGTTACAAGGCACCCTACAAGGCCTTGTAAGGCGCCTTGTAAGATGCCCTGTAAGGCGCCTTGTAATGTACCTTATAAGTAAGGTGCCTTATAAGATGCAATGTTAGGCAGGGCCGGCCCGTCCATTGAGCAAGAATATTTTTTGCACAGGGCCCCGCGCAAAGAACATTCTGCTTTTTTTTTCTTAATTAAATTTAAAAAAGAAAAAAAGCTGGCCGCTGCCGCCGCGGCGGCATGGAGAGTCCCGCGGGGCTCCCTCTGCCCGGCGGAACTCTCCCGGCACGGCTGAGCCCCTCTGCGCCGGCTTGCAGATACGCGAAGGGAGACCTGTGAGGAACAGAGACAGATGTAGCCCTAACACTAGATAGAGCACTCAGGAAAGGCAATGAACAGGTGAGTGAAGGAGGGAGAGATGTGAGCCGCTGGACCTGCCATATCTGCGGGCATCCCATGTGGCTGTGAGTCCTGATAACAAACATGGTGGGGGCAACTGTACCACAGCACAGGGTGTTGGCAATGTAAAGTACTGGAAAGACAGTTGGTGGCAGACGAGGGTAATACGTGTCCCCCAGTGGAGGCGGAGGTGGCAGGATAATTACAATGATGTGTGGACAGAGGAGTGGTAGTGCCCTGCAGATCAGACACAGGCGAGGCAAGCATGAAGAGGCACAATGCAGGAAAGGGTAGCAGTGCATGACATGGGGTGTCAGCCTGCACAGGCAAACAGGACTCTACACAGCTGACAGACGCAGATAGATGGACCGAGGGAATGTTGGCAACTGTGGTGAGGGTATTATGGGCTGGCAGCACAAATCTTCAAAAATATGACTGTTACAGGCATGCACAATATTTGAGTAGGACAGGCATGAGAGGAGGGAACAATGAGGAATTGAACCCATGAACACTGCCAAGAATGGCATTGTATTAACCAGTAGGCTGTACCTCCGTGGTGTATGTCACAGCAATGGCTGGGTACAGAAGGACTGCAGGTCACTGCACAAACTGTCTGCTCTGAGTGCCAGGATAGGGTAACCCCACCAGTACGCATGATGCAATGCACATTCTGAATAACTGTCTACAGCTGATCAGCAAATGGGATCTGTACCTCTCCAGTACCTCAGCTTGAAAAGGCGAACTGACAGTGTGTGATACTGGCACAGAGTAGCTACAGACCATGCCATTGTGCAGGTTCTATGTTCTCCTTGAGGGATAGGATGGGTGCCCATCAGTAGGTCTGCAGTACATGTGGTGCTAGAGATAGGCCCTGCTGTACATCCCCATCACTACCAGTGTGTGACAGGTGTTCCTTGCAGTGCAGCTGGAGGTAATTCAGTGTCCATCTTTATCCTGCAGTCACATGTAGCCCTCTGGGACCAAACACCACCCAAATTAGTGTGTACCCCTTGTTAGGGTCTGACTGACATGGGCACCTGTTATCAGGACAGAGGGGTTTCCAGACTTGCATGAGGTTTGTGTAGCAGTGCTTTTATAGATCAGAGTGGTATACACTACATACCCCAAAGGGCTCACATCACCCTTTTTGTAGGTAAGGGACAGGTGCCCCAGCATTACTCACAGAATTGGGCAGGTTGGAATAGCAGCACACGTTTTCCAGGGTTGCTAGCATTCTCCAACAGCTTCTTAAAGTGAAAAGGGAGCACAACTCTCTGGCAGTATCGCATACAGTTCCTTGTATGAGACTATCTACAAGGCACTTTGATGAGAATGCTGATAAAGCAGGTAAGTTACTTCTGTGGCAGCTGAAGAAGGTCCAAATAAAGGGATATATCTAAATTCCAAGTGGAAGGCGGCAGTGAGGTCTATATCCCTAAGCAAATTGTGGAGGAGTTTGCTAAGTTTTACCGTGTGCTGTATGAATTTGCAGAAAGAGCTAAGTATTTGGTTTTGTGCCAAGACCTTTCCTCCTTTAAATGTGGAACTTATGGAGTATCTCAATCACTCTTTTGAACTGGATGAGGTTCATAGAGTGAAATGCATTTGAATAGCCACAAAGCAGTAGGAGTTCTGTAAGCATATGTATTCTCATTTGGATTTCACATTGATGCAAGTGTTAAATGAGACTTCAGTAAAAGGCAGGTGTCCTGAATCCTTTGATGGTCCGTGAACTCGGTGATATCAAAAGGGGAAAAATTCCACACTGTGCTCTTTTATTGGACTATTTCATTATAAAACACAGATTATAAAGTTTTTCTGAAGATCCTAGCATTTTGATGTGAATGATATATTACTCATCTTGCCCACCCAGACCAGACTGGGCTTAATCAGATACAGACACAGTGCTGATAATGTATGTTGATTATTTAATATACTGCATGCAGTTCAAGGGACCAGCACTCATTGTGCCATCCTCTTTCTTAATACAGAAAAAGATTTTGATAACCTTGAGTGGCCTTAATTATTTTCTGTCATGGACGATTTTGCACTGGGAGACAGTCCATCAGTGGTGGTACAAATTAATGGGGTCTAATCTGCCTCATTTCAGTAACACAGAGGTACACGCCAAGATTGTCCACTCTAACATCTATTATTTGTCTTGCTTTTTAGCCATTAGCATGTATGGTTCAAGAAGCATGAATATACAAAGAGTTCAAGTTTATGGGGAAGAAAACCTTGTATGCTGATGATACCCTAATTTATATTGCCAGTCTGTCATCTTCTATTTACCAGCTCATGAGTATAATAAGAAAGTACAGTGATTTGTCCAAGAGTACAGTTAACCTAGAGTACTTACATTTGTTATTCTTTGTAAGACCAATGCATCTGGTTGTGTGACCCTGCAATCTATGGAAAGCTTCAAGTAGTGAAGTAGCTCCAGCATTTAGAATTACAAATCCCCAGGGATTTTGCTTTTGTATGCATTGAATTATGACCCATTGCTTAAGAACATAAGATTTGCCATACTGGTTGATAGACCAATGGTCCATATATCTCACTATCCTATTTCCAACTGTGGCCAAAGCAGGTCACAAATATCTGACATAATTCCAAAGTAGCCAGATTCCTTGCTACATTTATATAGAGATAAGCAATGGCTTTCCCCAGGACTGCCTTAATATTGGTGCATGGAGTTTTCTCCTAGGGATTTGTCCAAACCTTTATAAGACCCACCTATGCTAACTGTTTTTACCATATCCTCTGGCAACAAATTCCAAAGCTTAACTATTGTCATGAGGCACAAGGATCAGAGCCTATGGAGACAGAGAATGTACTTCAGAATGAATCCACTTTTGACAGGTCAAAGGAAAACATGGAGGAAGGTTGGCATAGAAACCCCAAACAAACTATGTCACACAGTACTAGGGAACGCCCAAGCCAGGAGCTAACCCATGACTCATTAGGAGAGGGGAGGCAGCTGATGAGGGGCGGAGCCCAAGCAAACGGGAAAGGCAACACATTTAAAAATCCCCTAGCAGGGAGTAGTGAGGAGAAAGGGAGGAGAAGAATTAACCAAGGACCCAGCCAAAGGAGAACTGTCTTGGGAACAGAGTGGAAGGACAAGAGAAGGGAAGGGGGTCCAAATCCCACCCAGGAAAGCTCCTCTGAAGAAGGGAGCCGTGGGAGGCATGCTGACCCAAAGAGACAGACAGTTCCACGCTGTAGGAAGCAGTGCACGGCTGGTCAGTGCACTGAGGAACTCTATTCCCCAGAAAGCAAGGAACTTTGTTTTAAAACCCGGGTAAGGCAGTCTCAGCCTTATAATGCTAAGTACTCTGAAGGAAAAGTTTATTTCCCTGAAGCTGAGCTTCTGCCTGTGAGAAAACCCAGGCAAAGCAGAAAGGAAAAGTTTTACCTTGAGCCGTGTTGCAGCCAAGGGAGGTTCCTGGAAAGGAGTTTGCTGGAAGGTAGGAAAATACCACCTAATAGCAGAGCAGAGGAATCTAACCCAGTTCCTTGTACATATCAGGAGCTGTGTGAAAGAGCCAACAGTAATTATGGTAAACACCCAGGCTCCTCTAGGCTGTTGGGGGAAGGGAACCTTTTACCCTTTGCAGAGGAAGTGATTAAGCAGGGAAAAGAGTTCACCCCACGGGAAGCTGAGGAGGACGTTGATGGTATGCAGTGTGATTTTTACCAAGCTCCAGACACGGAGATGTTGATGGACTGTACGTACACGCTGTCAGACAGCATACACTCTCTATGCTAGTATTGCTACATTATTATAAGAAGGAAAACAGTCCAAAGAGTGTTTGGAAGTTAAACTGTTTTCTGTGCCTTTTTGTGTTACCTTAAGAAGCTGAAGACAAGCACTGCCTAAGTTTGGTTATCCTTTTGTTTCATTGTACCAGAAGTATGGACTTTATGTTGCTGTATTTTCAAGGTTAAAATCCAACCCTGGGAAGGGAATAAATCCTATTTTTACCTTACTATCTCGTGCACAACTATTTACTTCATAAGCTACTGAACTACAATACCCAGAAGGCTTTACCAAGCCTCAAAATAGTGGTTCACAGCCTCAAGAAGAACACTTCCCCGCTCACCTTACTCACACTAAGGCCTCTGGGAGGGTGAGTGGGCGACACTATGTGTTGAGAGAACAAATATTTTATGCTATTTATTTTAAACGTACCATTTTGTAACTTCAGGGCATGCCCCATAGTCTGTACATTTTGAAACAGCAAACAAATGATTTGCATTTGCTTGTTCGACTCCACTTAGGATTTTACAGACCTCTGTCATATCTCCCCCACATCCTTCTCTGTTCCAAAATGAGGATCCCTAACCTCTTTAGCTCTTTCTCATAGGAGAATCATTCCATCCCTATTTTGGTTGCTCTTCTCTGTACCTTTTCTAATTCTGCTATATTGCTTTTGAGATGCAGTGAACAGAAGAGCACACAATTCCCAATGGCACCGTAGTCTGATGTAGAGCATTATCGAGGCAATATTCAGTCTGCTGCAGGCAAAAGTGAAATCATGTATTGAATGGAAGTGTCTGGATAGTGGCTTCTACTGAATGTCTAGTTTCAACAGTGGCCTCTTCTGGCTATCCAGGTAGCGGCGATATTCAGCCACCATCCACATAGCCAGAGCGCATAATGTTAGGACTGCTCTTTTTGGACTAACTTTATATGGTGTCACACCCTCATCGGGCCCCTCCGATGGAGACTGGTACTACAGGTTAATACCTCCTCCTGGCTCTGTGTATACGGCAAATAGCCTTGCCTGGCCCTTTGTGGGTGGTAGTTGTACCGTCCTTTTATAATCAATTCAAGCACACAGTTCAAACTTCAAATCAAGGGCTTTATTCCCCGTCCAATGAGGGTATTCTTTTCTTGGTAAACAAAATAACAAAGCCACTCTGGCAAATAACAGAAAACCAATGTAGAACAAAAACTGCTTTCTTCAGCTTAAACTTCATCAAAAGAAAAGTACTTAAACAGTTCTCCTTGTGAGCACTTAGCCTTTTCTTTTGCTGCCTCAAAGCAACCAGGTTTTACTTTTAACCAAGGGAACTTCTGCCAATTAACATGTTTACTGCTTAAACCTCCTGTTGCATATATTTCCCTTATCTGAGTGAGAATTCTTCTTCTTCAGTTACCATTAAAGAGCATTCCATTGGCTCAGGACTTCCTTGCACATTAGGAATATCACATTGCATTAAATGATAATCATTTGTACATACGTTCTCTGTGGCAGCTGTTCTGCTGGCCTCAAACTGGCTGGTCACGTCAGGTATGTGATTATTTCCTGGCTCTGAGCTAGAGCTCTGCTGGGAATTACCATATATTCTTGAAAGTGGTTTATAAGAGCACTTTCCCTGAGGGAAACCATAAGGTAACTGCCCATATACACTGGCCTCAGTATTAGACAGCTTGTGTCCTGCCCTGAACCGGCTAAGGGTTAATTCTTCTGGCTCAGCTGTAGGAGATTGCAGTGCTGGCAACGACACTCGGGAGAAATCTGGGAGTTTAAAGTTGCTAGCAGAATTAGGTGCTTCAAAAGGTAAGAAATCTTCCTTTCTCTTGTAGCTGTTAGCACAAGGAAAGAAGTTGTTTCCTTTTCCCCTTATGTCTGCTCTCGGCTGGCTTCTCCTGTTAACCCTGAACTTAGCCCATTCAGGTGTAAAACAGCCCTGTTCAGCTTTGAATGCTTTGTTACCTGCAGTATGATTCCTCCCCCATTTCCTCTGGCTTTCACACACACACTCTGTATTCAGCAGCTGACCTCCACGTGTATTCACAAAGTCCTCAGACTCATTCACGCTGTCCTGTTATATATTTTGCTGACTCACTCTTTCACTTCCCTCCTTCCACCAACTCTGGTCCTGGAGATGAGATTGGCTCACTATATCTCTTTCTCTTTCCTTTCGTTCCCACGTCTGAGGCTGTTGCTTCCACCTCTGTCCTTGCTCACTCTCTCTCACTACTTGTGAGTGTGCCTTATGTATCTGTCCCCGGGTTCCACCCCCTTTCAGCTGATCCCTATCGGGTAATTCAAACTCCATTCCCATGCTGACTGGGTGTGTCTTTTTACCCTTCTCCCACGTGTGCCGTGGTTGCTTATAGCAACTATTTGACAGCTTTTTGTTTATATCATCAGGTTCTGCCTGATCTTCTCTGCTAATCTCCATTTCTTCCGGCTCCATTGGGTCTACCTTGTGACAATGGTCACTGCAAATTATTGCTAACTGGATGAGTGGTTTTATCACCCTTGCCCTGCTCAAGGACCGCCCCAGCAATATTCAGGTAGTTCTGTGGCAATTAGAGGGAAGATCATGTTCAGAGGGGTTTATGTGCTTAGTGGGTCCTGTCAACCAGATAAACTCTTCTGAATATCAGGCCCTCTGATATTTTTGTTTTATTCTCTATTCCTTACCTATTAATTTCTAAAATTCTGGTGGCATTTTTGACTTGTGTCACCCATTAGGCAGAAAATTTCAACGTATTGTCGAACTTGATGCCTAGATTCTTTTCCTGAGTGGTGATTCCTAAGGTGGAAGTTAGCATCGGGTAGCTTGTCGTGCCGGCGCCCCTACTGGTGTAGTAGAGTAAGGGCGTCTGCCGACATTTAATTTGAATCAGGGAGTATTTGAGCTGCAGGACCCGAAGGATTGTGGTCCTTGTAGTTTAGTGCTCCCTGAAATGAATAACTACGCCGAATGGAGGGTAAATAAGGCTTTATTTCCCCGCTTAATGCTCTAGGTTCAAATGAGACAACAAACTTAAAGTGGAGGTAAGGCTTTCCTCAAATAATAATAATGTTCCACCATGGACTAAACAGTTAAACGTTGTAATTTATACAATTGACTGTTTAGCTGGGTTAAGGGATTTTCCAAACAATAGAACACAATTAGAACAGAATGGTTAACAGCTTCACCATTTTCAGACTCATTTCTTCACTGTACAATTAGCATGGCAGACAACTACCTCTTAAGCACAAGTTACATTCCATAGGTTCTGGGTGAGGCATGGGAACACTGGAGCTGTAATCCAAGTCCATTGATTCTGGCTCACTACACTCTTCAATGTTTAGAGTATCCTCAGTGTTACTTAGTTCCTCAAAAAAGTTTCTTGGCTTGTCATATAACTTCTGTAGAACCCTTTTTGAAAGTGGTTTTAAATAGTTAACTTTGCTTCTTCTCTGATAATGAGGTCTATCTACCTGCATAAAACTGTCTTCATTGAAAGTCCCTTTTTAATATAAAAGGCTTTTCATACCTTATCTTTGGTGGAGTGCCACGCCTAGGATTCAGCTTACTCTGTAGCTTTTCTTGTTGATCCTCTGCCCTGTGCACTGCTCCACAATTAAAGCTGCTAGGAAAACCAGACGTGGATTTCTTGTCTTTATTTGGAGAACTTCTTTTAACAGGCAGGCTACTTCTCTGGGCCTTATCCCAGGGCTGAGACTTGCCTCTGTCTGTATCCGTTCTTCTCCTTCCTTCTCCTGTTACAATTCCTGGTACCCTCGCTGGTACCCTTCTGGTTGGTCTGTCGGCTACCCTCCTGGGTGCCTCTCTTTGCTGGACTCCTTTGTCCCTCAGCTGCACTCCTGTGCTGGTACCTGAGCTCTCTCCCCGGTCTCTGTGCTGGACTCTTTGCTGCAGTCCTTGCTGCACACCTGGATCTCTTGAGCCCCCTTTCTGGTCTCTGTACCGGTCGCTGTACTGGATCCTGTACCGTTCCCTTTTACCGGTACCGGAGGTACCTTCCCGGTCACCCCCTTGCTGGTTCTCATACCACTCTCCGTCCTGTTCCCCCTCTCTGCTCATCTGACTTCCCTTATAAAGGGATTTCCAGCTTGCACGCTGTGAGTTTGCGGACAGGTGAAAACACTCATCATTAAGGTGCTCAGAGCTTGAGCACGTGGGTTCAGGCATTGTGTAGCTGTCCATGCGCCCTCTGGCTGAGCTACACTGGAACTGCGCTCTCTGGCTTTTCTGAGATTTATGCAAATCAGGAGTTTTTTTCAAGGCTGTTTCTTCCCTAGCTCCAGCCTCATGACAAGCTATAATTTGGGTTATTCTTCCCTATGTGCATTGCTTTGCAATTGTCCATATTTAATTTCATCTGCCACGTTGCTGCCCAGTCTCCCAATTTCTCTTGGATTTAACAGCCTTGAATACTTTGGTGTCATCTGTTAATTTAATGAACTTGCTCTTTGTTCCCATTTCCAGATTATATGTTAAAAAGCATGGGGTCCAGTACAGATTCCTGGAGTATTTCACTATTCACCTTTCTTCATTGATAAAAATGACCATTTAATCCTATTCTCTGTTTTCTTTCCTTTAACCACAATAGAACATTGCCTCATATCTCATGGCTTTATAATTTCCTCAAGAGTGTTTCATGAGGAAATTAAAAAAGCCTGGGGATAACAGGCAATGTTCTTTTGGATACAATAGACATTTTCCTGCTCCAGAGTTCTTGCAGTCTCATTGTAATTTTGACAATGGAAGGTGAAGTGATTTCCTTGAGGTCATAAGGAACATTACTGGGAGAAGCAAGATTTGAATCCTAGCTTCTGCCACAGAAACCAAAAGGCTACTCCTCCACTTTGTTTAGATAGCGTTAACAGCCTTTAATCAGACTGTATTCTTAAATTGTCCTGTACCTACTCCCTTGTTTTTTCCACCAGTAAACCGCTACTGATCGCTGGAAGTAGCGGCATACAAATTTATACCAAATAAAGAAAGAAAGAAAGAAAGAAAGAAAGAAATAACACTGGTTTTCTATTTTCAGTCATTAGAACTACCAAGGTGGTAGGGTAGGCAGTGTGTTATTTTTATCCTTTTGTAATATGCATCCCTTATGATATTATATGTGTTAGGTTGAGGCTGACAATAGTATTGTTGTTTGACGTAGATGTCTATTCTTATATCCAAATACAAAAAAGTGCAATGTGTGCCTTTGAGTCCATGCACCCTCCCTGTGCTCTCATTCCAGCTCGCACTACTAGCCATACAGTACTGTGCCTCCACCTGCAGCCACTTCCCTCATCACCTACAGATATGTCCTTCAGGCAGTACTGGGCCGGTGTCCAGTGTACACCCACCCCTATATGTCCAGCATGGCCTGCATCTGGCTACCTGGTGCACAAACCATTTAACAGCAGCTGACACCTATTCATACCTGTGCTGTCATGGCTCGGGGTATAGATGATTTGTGCTCGATAACCGATTTTCTACTTAGCCGCTTTTCAGTGGTAACTGGGCAAGACACTAAATATCCCTGGTTAGCGTCTTCCATTGGTATTGTGGCTGCTGGCACCCACCAATAGTGCCAATATTCAGATTTCCTCTGCATGATTCTTTTGCATATTTCTCTTATCCTTTTGGATGGAGCGTGTACTGGGCATGGCCTCAGAACCATGCATTTTACAAACCTTGTGTGGTTTGCCTTCCATCCTTCCTGCAGTTTGCCATCCTAACATAGCACCCAGGGAAAACAAGTATGAAGCGAACCTGTAAGGCCAATTTCACACTCTCTGAGACCACCATAACCCTGGGGCTAATCATGAAGGAGCACACCACCCTTTTTGGATCTGAGGATGTGAGCACTCAACAGTGTGGCTAGCTGCAGATTAAACACAAGGTGAATGCAGAGTATCACCACAACTGGGACATGGAAGACCTGAAATAAGAGGCGGATCATTCAGAAGTGTGCCAAGGAAAAACAGGCTGCTAACAGCAAGCAACCTCTTGTCCAACAAATGCCACTGAGCCCCTTGGAAGAGCAAGTGTTGTAATTCATTGATGACATCACCATAACTAGCATCACAGGTCATGATAGCTCTGCTCCTGTCACAGAAAAGGGTAAGTAACTTTCTGGTATGTTACATACTAGATAGTTGTGCCAAATGACATGGGGTGCCGGGTTGTTTTCCATAATGCTGTTGAATGCCTGACATTCTCACCATTTGCTTCCACATCTCCCCAACTACCCTCTCTCGCCCCTGGCCCCAGCATGCTATCCACCATACACCTGTGACTCCTCATTCCATTCTCCATGCTATCCCAGGACCCTTCCAGATTTCCATCTCAATGTTACTCACTCACCTGGCCATTCTGCTCCCTCACCTGTTCAGGTTCAGAGACTCAGATATGTTGTCAAAAGCCCCATTGTGGACTCATGGAGTGGTTTATTGTAACGGCAGGGAAAGAATAGTATAGTGTATTTCTGTCACTGATGTTCCTTGGCAGATGATGCCCTATTCTCTGGATATGTCTGGGCCTCCAACCTGCGTACCCAGAAACAGTTCAAAGCTGTGACCTCATAGATGATTTGACCCATATCTGCAAAACAAGTTTGGAGACAGTTATAAATAAGAGGTACACCCTCACTGTAAATGTATGTGTGTGTTTCGGTTGGCACAGGTCTAAGGGATTTCATGGCTCTCTGCAGTGTCTGATCACAATGCTTTGTGCACAGGTGCAGAACAAACAGGTGAGCAGACCCTCTCGTGTGGCCATTCCCCTTTGCAGCCTGTTCCTTGCTGCGTGGCTGCTTGGTAGCTGCCTGCCATCTTAGGCATGTGCTGTGGGCAACTGTGGCAGGCAGGTGCTATGTTGACAGATATTGACATCTACCCTTTGTACCTTTCTGCATGCCAAATGTGAAACCTAGAGATACACACATTCTGTGCATATCTGCTTGACATGTATGCATTTTTCCAATGCAGGCAACACACTGTAACTGTACAGCTCACCCCTAACTGGTATGGGGATATAGTTAGAGAGGCAGGAAGCTGCATTAGGGCTATAGGCCCCATTTAATCAGGGCAGGTGGGCACTCACCACATTCCCTTCCCTTTTTCCTTGGCTAGTTCCAAGGCCTGATCTGTGTAACTCTTGCTCTCCTACAGAACAGCTACAGCAAGGACCTCATTGCCAGCAGCAAAACAAGCTGAAGGCATATAACCAGGATTGAGGGCTCCAACGCTCCTGCAAGTGCAGCACCAGCACCTGAGACAACCCCCATTGGTTCTGATGAAGTGCGGCTCACCATGACCGACAGGGAGCTGCAGCCAGACCCTGTGGTGCCTGCAACTGCTTAACTGCTCTTCCCCATTCAGGAGGACATGAGAGAGATTCCTGTAGATGAGGTGGATCAGCAGATGCTCAGGGAGGGAGCACATTTGCTGGAGTGCACAGAGGATATCCACTCTGAGTTGCGAGCTATCCAGCAGGAGTTGCAGGCAAGCACTAAGATGCTGCAGGACCACCACATGAATGAGCAGAGGCACAGAGAAGTACAGCTTTGGCTCCTCAGGGAAATGGCAGCATACATGGCCTCCATGTCCCACAAATGTTACCAGTTTGTCTCCCACTAGTGGCAGGATGCAGCTCACATTCAATAGGGTCACTCTGTAGCAACAACATAGGCCAACAAGGTGCCTGATACAGGCTCTGTCACAGGGGAAGGTGATGATATAGCTAGCAATACCTCAGAGACTGTGCCTTTGCAATGCAGTGCCTGGATGGGGAAGAGGGGAGGGCCTGATCATGAATTGGGCAGTAGAGGAGGTAAGAGGGCATGCTTTCTATGATGTTTGCTTGACTGCATTGTAATAAATATAAAATCATTTACTCTAGAAATTTTCCAAAACGAGTCTGTTCCTGGTGGACATTGCAACTGCCATCTGCTGTTGGTTGCCCTTCTGCATCCCTTCTTTTCTGCATCCTCTGCTCTATTTCTCTCCTTCATTACTTCACCCTCAGAGATGGGGATTCCTCACTGAATAGCGATATTATATAGGATGCAGCAGTCTGTGAAGATTTTGCACATTCATTCTCGGCTTTACAGCTGCTTACCCTCACAGCAGTCAAGGCATCTAAAGCAGCTTTTGAGGACTCCAAATGCCTGTTCCACCACTGATTTGGTCTTCTGGTGTTCCTAGTTGTATTGCTCCTCCTGTGGGGTCTGAGGGTGGTGCACAGTTGTCAGTAGCCATGGTCGAAGAGGGTATCCACGGTCACCTGTGATAGCATGGGAACAGACACACATCAGTACATCAACTGTGCCAGGTGTGTTGGGGCTGGAGGGGTGGAGGGGTGTAGGACATCTTTACGGTGTCTTTTACATGACAGGGGCATGAAGACATGCATTCTGGCAACAGTTCCTGCAGAGCCATGTACAGAATATCACTGCTTGGCTGCTGTTCAGACTTTCTCCATGTCTCCAGGATGCACTGCTTCAAATCATTCTGAGACTTTGGCACCTCAAACCTGCTTTTCTCCATTGGGGTCCTATGTTACTGTTCAGATGTGTTCCCCCTGCATTACTGATATGTGGCCTCTCAGCCTGGTCTTACAACCCTCTCTTCTGACTATGCATCTGCTTTTGGGAGCATCAGATAACGTGCTCACTTTACAATCTCCCATTCAGGGGTGCCACCTTACATAGCTGCATGATTCAGAATTCTATCACATTTGCTCATAGCTGTCTCAACTTATCAAGCAACCATGCATTTCCAAGGTATCCTCTGGCTGCTGCTTGTCCCAGACCAGACTGCAACAGGATGAAGACATCACAGCAGAAGCCCAAGAAATGGGCACACACATCAGTGATCAGCATGTGGGCATTGACTACAACTTGCACATTCATGGAGTTGTAATTGTGGCAGTTTTGGTATATCCTCTGGTCTTGACTTGGTGGCCCCAATGCAGCATGTGTGCAGTCAATGATACTGATTACAGATGGGAAGACAGCTACATCGTACAATGCCTGCATAGTCTCCTGTCTTCTCAGGCATGGAGGGGAAGGTGATGTAGGTCTGGATCCTTCTCAAGAGCAGTGGTGAAAAGGCATCAATACAGTGGCATGTGACAGACTGGGTGATGTCAATGGTGGCACCTACCACATGCTGAAAGCTTCCTGTGGCCAGGAACCCCAGTGCAATTGTCACCTTCAGAGCCGCCAGCAGAGCATGCCTTCAAGCAGTGGCTGGATCCAGCTCCCTGCACAGCACCCTACACAGCTCTGTTATGGTGGCACTGTCTATCCAGTAGCATTGGTACACCTCATCCTCTAACAGTTGCAGGTATGTTACCTTCAGTCTGTACATACGTGGAGTGCATGGGTCAATGGCTGCTCTTGCTGCTGCACCCTGCGCTGCTGCCTCTTTCCCCTGATGCATCGGTGGTGCCTCAACCTCCATTGCAGCCTGTGCAGGCTCCATATTTTATGGGTGGTACGTATCTGTGGGTACAGCTAATAATAGTGTTTTCCAATGCTCTGAGCAATGTGTACCACCATATCACCAGGCTAAAACCACCCAAAAACCTGGCCTAAAGATACCTGATTTATAGCATTAGACTCTGTGCCATGCACTACTGAATATCGTTATTAATTAGGTATAGCCATTCACAGAGTTCTATAATCCAAAAAACAAGATCGTTCACTCTCACCACTCTAGGATCAGAACAAAAATACAGAGGTCTCAGTTTAAAACAGCACTGCTGTTTTAGGCTCGCACCAAATTACAGCAAAATGCTTTATGACATCAACGACCTCAAAAATAATAGTAAAAACATCTAGCCAATCCGCATTAACTTTCCATATTGTGAGGATAAACTAATAGAATCTGAAAACTTAATGAGTAAACCTCACTCGCGAGACTGAATACTGCTGATACACCTGTCGATCGCAACGTACAACCCCGGTACCATCAAGACGTTTCACACAAGCGGTTTCTTCAGGGGATCTTGCCAAATCTAAAAGACAAACAAAACAAACCACCATCATCCTAATCCCAACTACAAACTATCCTCACTATACATAAACCTATACCAATGAAAATAACATCACCAGAACCTTACCGCAAATGCTGCCCGCGTTCAATTAAATGTCGGCTCGCTTCCACTCTCCGTGAACCGGGAGCTATACCCGCCTTACTAGACAAAAAAATGCCGCGCATGCGGACTACAGACCACAACTCCATTTTTAAAGCTCCTAGAAAATATAACACTAACCTATAAAGAACTGCCACATCATAAACTCTGCCCAATCATGCAGGGAACACCCTCCTTACTACACCAAGGTTCCACACAAAAACCACCAGAAAAACAACTACTATTACACGAAACCCATGAGACAGGATGTAATCACCCAATAACACAGAGGAGCACCTGTCATTCGTAAAAGATGCCCCTACGGAGAAAAATACACAAAGCGCCCGTATCCTACTGTCACTATCACAGCACAACCAGCACTGAGCTACAAACACGCCGACCAGTCTATACTACTATTTAAGCTGAACGGGGCAAGAGTATTCAATCGATAGATCAATCTCTGTTCTATCTTAATCAGAACCTGATCTACTGTCCTTCCAGTGCTTTCCCGAGTGACCTGGTCCAAACACAGGCAACGCAACTGTTCGAAAATGTGGCCCCGTTGAACACAATGTGAAACAATAGGAGCCTCTAAAATCTTACGATGCAAGCAGCTTCAATGCTCACGCATCCGCGTACGGAAAGCACGCGTGGTTTTTCCAATATAACATAACCCACAAGGGCACACCTACACTGGCTCCCAATCAGCTCACGCATCAAATACAAAACAATAATAAACATATTCAAAATCAAACACCACATTTCAGCCAACAGCCTGCACAACCTCATTCATCCAGACACCAGCACTTGCCCAAGAAGAAAAGGAACCTCCAACAGAGTCAACACCCCGAGTGACTTCAGAAAAACACGAAAGGATACCACTCAGAGAGCACTTTCCCTGGCTGCCCCAACAATTTGGAACTCCCTCCCAGACGAACTGAGATCGACAACGGACCTCAAAGACTTCCGCAAACAGCTGAAGACAACACTGTTCATAGAACACTATGGACATGTCACTTAATCAACAAGAACCACGTACTCGCCCCTCCCAACCCTGATAAGAAATTGTATAATGACACAGGATATATCTTATGCCCTAACTGTTCAGATCATTGTATTATAGCCCATGCTGTACCATAGCGCACACTGTACATAGTTCAACCTAATCTAATACACTTTCCCCCACACGCAAATCATAACATTTCTTTCACTGCATGAATTACACCTCCACCACTTTTGATTGTTTTGTTGTGACACCGCCTTGATTGTAGGAAAAGGCGGTATAGAAATACTGTTAAATAAATAAATAAAATAAATAAATATAGCATAGACTACGTTGCACGAGTCACAAGTAGTGGAACATTTCAATTTAATCCGAATTCCCCGATATTCAAAATCATTAGCTGGAATGGTGATCCCGCAAATATCACACTCTCCACAACCCACACGTCCTACCCTCCTACCTACAGGCGGTCCCTCTGAAATCGAGGGCAATACTGCTGGGCTCAACCACTCTTTGAGATTACGATCCCTTTGCCACACACACCTGACAGATTTGTTGGCCAAACCAGGTACTACCTGTAGGATATTACTATGCTTTCTGAGAACTTTTTGAATCCCATTACTCATGATATGGAAAGTTAATGCGGACTGGCTATCTGTTTTTACTATTATTTTTGAGGTCGTTGATGTCATAAAGCATTTTGCTGTAATTTGGTGCGAGCCTAAAACAGCAGTGCTCTTTTAAACTGAGACCTCTGTATTTTTGTTCTGATCCTAGAGTGGTGAGAGTGAACGATCTTATTTTTTGGATTATAGCTGTGAATCGTTCCTGAATAAGAGGCCAATACTATAGTGTGTGATTCACAGAGTTCTAGCATTCATCCGTTGGCGGCTGACTGAAGATCACAAATACCCAGATATGCGCCACTTTACATGGGTATCACTGCTTTTTCGCCACCTTTCCACCAGGCCCGATGTATCTCGCATGTAATTTAGAAATGTTATTAATAACATATTTTAAAACATGATAAAGAATGCTTATTTAGTTAATGGAAATGAACAGAACAAAGCTTTGCAAAGGATAAATGTTTTAATTACCTGTGTACTACAGTATAATTGAAATCAGTGCTATTCTTTATATGATATGTTGCCAGGGTTGTTCTTTCATGTATCATGTGCCTAATGTCTACTGGGAACACAGTTGGAGCTTGATAGAGTTTGCCTTAATACTTGATGAAAATAAGCTAACAGATGAATTCTCTTTCTGATTAGAAACTTTAATTATTTGTTCTGATAGTCAAAGCACAGATGTGACAAAGAGTTCTAGAAATAAATCAAAGCAGTCTTTAAAAAACAGACAGAATTTAGAAAGTTACTACATCACATTTATGGGTTTTTTGCCCCTTTATTATATTAAGGTACAATTAATTACCAGTTATTATGCATTGCAATGAAAACAACTTTACCAATTACAAAAATAAGCAGGTCAATAATGATAAAAGTAAGCCGGTCAATGTTTAAACCTTGCAGTCAATATTTTTTGTAAACATTGGCCAGAATGTTTAAGTTCACGGGGGAGGGGGATATTCAGCGGCGGCGGCGGCTAATGTGGTTTCAGGGGATAGCTGTCGCTGCTAAAAAACTTAAACCCGGATATTCAATGCTGGGGTCACAGCCAGATAGGAAAGAAGCTAACCAGGGAGCGACAATATTCATCCACTGCCCAGATAGCTTCTGCAGCGAATGTTAGGCTAGCCTTTAATGTGCCTAACTTGTACCACTTTGCGATAACCGGGCAGTAGCTCAATATCACCCCGGGCAGCAGCTCAATATAGGAGCATGCAGTGGCGGCATCCACAGATATCCAGCTGCACTAATTGTGTTAGAGTGGCTGAATATTCTGGTCTGCACGATTAATGCGGTTTAGCAGGTTTGCTAACCATGTTAATAGCTTTCAGTATCCCCCTATTATGTGCATTCAGAGCTGCTATTCATAGAAGTGGCGGTGTGGAATATATATATGAGAACAGCGACCACCAACAGAGTATATGGATAGTTGGTGAGATGTGGAGGGTGATTCTATAAGGCATGGCTAGATTTCCATGTGTGTTTATGTGAATAAATCATGATATTTTAGTGATTTTCACACATATGTGAGCACTTATACGTAGAGTTTAGTCGGTTGCTATTCTGAAAGCACGCACCACGGCGCATACTTTCAATGTGGCATGCACAAAGACGGAGTTTGTCTCTCTATATGTGGGGCTTGCTGCAGCTACAGTACCTTAAGACTATTGCTGATCCTTCAGAATTCTATTGCGATGGTCATTTTCAATAGTAAGTCTCAGGATCATGTTATACCTTTTATTAACAGATTTTCAATGCCTGTATTTTGTCATGCAGAATTTAAGACACTTTTGTGGGTTTTAAGGTATTATATTTAGAAAAATCTTCTGATTTACAGTCGGTGCTTAATTGGCTGAATAGTGTGCCCTTTAGTTCAGTGGTGTGCATTAATCTTCTAAAATAGATCAACAAATCACCTAAACTCACTATCTGCTTAATCTGGACCTGAACAATGTATAAAACTTGATTGATTGCATATTAATGTTGCAATGTACATAGTTATAGAATTACCTGTTAGTTGATTCACTATGACCTGTTTCACTGTATAACAGCATGTATCTTCTTGCTCTGTTTTGTCTTTGGTTATATATAAACTGTTTTGCATGGTAGAAAGGCGGTATAAAGATACGTTTAAATAAATAAAATAAAATAAATAATGGGCCCGAAATTCCAAAGGCATTTACATGGTTTACAACCAAATAAAAGATGTACATGCCATAAATCAGGAAATTCAACAGCACTTACACGGTTAGTGCCATTGGATATCCCCTTCTAACACCCCTATCTGCCCCAATGCTATCTGGTTACCATCAGGGCATGTTGGGGATATTCCGGGGTAGAGCGGAGGCAGAGGTTGTTGCTAACCAGGTAGTGGTGATATTGCATGTTGCCCGGTTAGCGACCTGTGCCTAAAAGGTAGGCGAGGAAAACCCTCGCCTTTCTGAAGGTGCAGGAGCTAACCGGGCAGCATAAAATATTGCCAGTGCCCAGATAGCTACTGCAGCTTCCAGTGTATGCATCGATCCCCAGATATTCAATGTTGGGGCCGCATATGACCCCAGCATCAAATATTGTCACCACCCACCCCTGGTGGCCGGTGGCTGCAGGGGCAGGTTGTGCATTTAAATCAATTGTAGAAGTAAAAGACTCTTTTGGGCCAGATGTACCTTGGTCCTTGTAGTCCTTTCTCCTTATAGAAATGAGTTGTGGATGCCAAGTAGAGGGTAAACAAAAAGCTTTTATTTCCCTTTTAGCACTGAGGTTCGCTAAGTAACAAAAGTAAAGTTTTCCTTATTTTCAGGTTTGTGCCAAAGTGTTATTAAACAAGTAAAACTGTTACAGGCTTCACAGTTCCTTGTAGAATATAAAGGGTTTTCTAAACTTCAGAGTGAAACAAATAAACCAGCTCTCCTTTAGCTCAATGTAAGCAAAATCATTGTTAGTGCAGGTTCTGGTAAACTATAGCTCTGGGAGTGACTCAAGGCTTCCCGCAACACAAATAGAGCAGTCCATTAATTCCTTCTGTGACAATGCTTCTAAATCCTCAGGCTCCACTTGCATGGGTTCCAGCTCATCTGTACTTTCTCCTGTATTTGAGCTCTCCCTGGCTGCTATAGTGTGCAAATGAGTATTTCCTTCACCTATCCTCCAGCTGGGATGTTCAAGGTTTTTCAAGTAGGAAGCATGGCTTGTTCTTAGGCCTCTATGGTGTGGCTTCCAGAACTCCTGCCTTCTTTCATTCCTCTCAGAATGGTTATCTGATTCAAAAGCCCTTCTAGGAGCTAAGTCTCTTTTTAGAGTTAAAGTACCACTGTACCTTGGCTTCCTGAAGTCGGTGCTGCTGGTATTTTCCTTACCAGGTACCCTTCCTTGGATACGGTTTCCTTTACAGACTGTTTCTGTGAGTCTCCTGGGCACTGCTTGTCGTCCCTGAAGCTTGGGACGGCCAGGTAACGAATCCAGGCCTCTTTGCTTCTCAGTATGGGGGATTTCACTGTCAGGAACTTTCCTTCCAGTACCTTTAAGTTCCTTTCTCAATCCTTCTGGTGAGTTCAGGCCTCCCTCTAGGCATGGAGTCTCTCTCCCTTGGATCCTGGCTTCTCCTGGAGTCTCTCTCCCTTGGATCCTGGCTTCTTCTCCTCTTTCTCCCCTCTCTAGTCTGGCTGCAGCTCTCTGCTTATAAAGCCGTTCTCCTCTTGAGTTTCCTGGCCTGCTCTTCAGGTGCATCTGATTAGTCCCTGCATAATCAGTACTTGGGTGTGTTCGCTCAGCCTCTGCAGGTTCGTGCCTGCTCCCCCTAGCTGCGTTGCTATGCAATTGCAGCTCCTGCAAATCAGCTGCTTTGTGAAAGACAGCATTTTTTTCAAATTCACAGCTTCACTAGCTTCAGCCCTATCACAATATCCAGTGTTAAGAGTTGGCCAGCAGGGCTATGTGCCGTAGGGGCTCATATATTAATAGTTTCATCCATCTCACTTCACTGCTCAAAGCTTGAAATAAGACCTTAACCAGCGGGGATCTTTAAAAAAACATAACTCCTCCATTCATAAGAACATAAGATATGACATACTGGGTCAGACCATCAAGTCCAGCATCCTGTTTCCAACAGTGGCCATTCCAGGTCTCACCTGTTGGGTTCCCAAAAGTATACACATTTCATGCTGCTTGTCCCAGGGGTAAACAGTGGATTTCCCTGTCCTCTTTAATAATGGTTTATGGACTTTTCCTCCAGAACGTGTCCAAACCTGTTTTGAATCCAGTTACACTAACAGCTTTTACTACATTCTCTGGTAACTAATTCCAGAGTTTGATTGTGCACTGAGTGAAAAAATATTTTCTCTGATTAGTCTTAGATGTGCTACATTGTAGCTTCATTGGGTGTCCCCCAGTCTTCGCACTTTTTGAAGGAGTAAACAACCGATCTACGTTTACCTGTTTCACGCCATTCATAATTTTATAGACTTCTATCATATCTCCTCTCAGCTGTCTCTTTTCCAAGTTGAACAGCTAATAACCTTTTAGTCTTTCCTCAAAAGGATATTCTTCCAGTCCCTTTACCATTTTGGTGACTCTTTTCTGCACCTTTTCCAATTCTGCTATATTTATTTATTTAACACTTTTTCTATACTGTTTTTCTATGAATCAAAGCAGTTTATATTAAACTCTGCACAATTGAATAACTTACAATTAGCTAAACCAAGTTCTCCAAGAGCTTAAAAGACTGTAAATCCAAACTATGTCACCTGGAATGCAAGTGGAGAATTTCCAAAAATACCAACATACAAACTGTGTACCTATGCTACCAGAATTGCACGCAACATACAAGGTGTAATCACACCATAGAACGATACAGAGACATTATAATATCCTTGGTTTTATTCTCCATTCCTTTCTTTTTGATTCCTAGCTTCCTACGAGTATTCTTGGCCATGGCTGCATACTGGGCAGAGGGTTTCAATGTGTTATCTACAATGATGCCCAGATCCTTTTCCTGAGTGGTGATTCCTATTGTGGAACCTTGCATTGTGTAATTGTACTTTGGGTTGCTATAGTCCATCTGCTATTTGGACACCCAGTCTTCCAATTTTTCACAATCATCTTGTGTTTTAACAGCTTTGAATTGGGTCATCTGCAAATTCGATCACCTCTCTCGTTTTTCTCTTTCCAGGGCATTCTTTTTAACTCATACCAGAGACTCCTTATAATTTAAATTGCCCCCTTCTGGATGATCTTTATTAAAGAACTGTATATTTTCCTTTTTATAGGGTTCAAGTATAATATTTTCTGTTGAGATGCAATTTATGTAACCCAAACCATGTAAATAAACCCCTGTATATGGAAGGACTACAGATTACTTTATTACTAAAACATCTCTTCCAAATAGAAGGGATCATGAAACTGTGAGCTTTGCATAGCCCATATATGTTATTGGTGCTTTATGCAATCACTACATTCATTCATCAGACTCGCAATCCATAATTTTTCTCCAGCTCGTATAAAGAATAACATTTTGGGGGGCATTTTCTTCTATGCATATAAAACACAAGGTCCCTTTATTTTATAATACTGAGTGATGCAATACCATCCAGCAACAACTTTTTTATATTTAGGAATTCAATACCATAACTATACTAACTCAGAAACATTTTGTTTTTAAATTTTAAAGGGACTGAACTTTTCTTCGGTGTATATGCACCAAACCAATTTCAAAAGTTAAACTATAAAGATGATACTCTTCTTGTGGTTCAATACCATCCAAAAATGATTCAGAAAAAGCTCTGCTTGTGACTTTAAAGACAGCTAGACATTTGTTCAGTGCGTATTTGCCAACAGCTAAGTCAGTTTTAAAATGCAAAACATAAACATAGCACCCTACAGTACCACCTTGAGGCATGGCAACTTTGATGGAATCACGAGGACTGGGTTTATGTGTTTGTTTTAAGTTGCCATTTTAAGAGCTTGTTTTGTTTTATTGTTAAGAAGTATTGTTTTAAATAATGTTGTTTTGAGTTTACCATTGTAAACCACAGAGAATGGTCAAAAGACCAGCTTTGTGGTCTACAAAATGTTTTAAAAGAAATAAATAGAATAAATAATTGCATACTATCCGAGTCAGCAATAGAAACATATGAAAGATAACGGTGGTAGTAAGAGCCCGTCGACAAAATGAACCAAACCCCAAACCCTCATTCTCAAATTATTGACTTAGCAAATGCTCATATCAATCAGCCATAAACCATAAAAGGCATAAAATGTAGCCCACTGACACTGATTATCCAATAGCAGTAACTAATTTAGCAGAGCAAATCATACACATACACCCCATTGAACATCTCCAATGAATCCAGCACTCCAAATATGGGCAGCCACAAAACATATGAACCACAGACAATAAGGGATAGCTTCCATCACTTCTAGAGAAACATTACTAAGTAGGACTGCACCTGACATCCTGAAAGACTCACAAATAGAATCATAACCAAACTATCAAACAAGAAAATGGTACATCATTCACTCAGCTCCCTTCCACATGACAGTCAACCAACAATCATTCCTTTCCTGATGCAATCCAAATACTCAACCACCGTGTCCACATATCACAACAGACTTCAAGCATTTAAAATAAACCTCCCACTCAAGTTAAAACTCCACCAAACCATCAGGAAAGTATCAAATCAGAGGAGGAGAATCACATAGTATTTTTTGAAGTCCATCTTCCCCTTGCATATATCTTGCACAAAATCCTGCAGTGCTGCTGGGTCCTCAAAATTGTGAGTTTTCTTGTTTATAGTGACCCTCATGGAAACAAAAGTTTTCTTGTGAATTCAGCTTCTTCAGTTAATCTCAACTATAAAGAAATTATTTCCTGTAGATCATTGTCATTTCGCATAGATTCAGACAAATTAAGCATCGCTCTGCCCTCATAACAAGAGGAGTGCTTGTGGATATTGCAGACGTTTCATGACAATAAGACACAGGCTAGTTTACAAAATAGTTTTATGGGCCTTTTCAGTTTTGAAGAGGTGTGTAAAGCTAATGTTCAAAACTTTCAGCAGCAGTTGAGTCAGAAAAGCAATCACGTATGAAGCTTTGGCACCTTCAGGGATGCCCAGTATCTGAATGCTCTTTCATCCTGTTCTGTTATTGCTGACCTGCAAGTTGTGTTCAAGAAGAGGACGGGCCTTGTACTGGTTTGTAGTGATGCAATTTGCAACAAATTTATGTCCAGCTTGTTGTCTATACGTCTGTCCTCACCAGAGCAGAACGGAACTGATCCATTTTCATTTCCGAGAGGGAATCTTGGTTATCTTTCAACTGATTCTTCATTTGCAGTAGCTCATTCATCAGCATTTGAAGCATCACTTCTATTTGTTTGGGGTCCACCATCTTTATCAGAGAAGGTGGATCATTTAAAGTCCTTTAATGTTTTGAGGAGAAAAGTCCAACTTGCCCAATTTAGACATAGTTGAAATAGTATGGGTATCAATCAAAATCTTCCATAACAGGAATGATGCAGGAATCTCTGTCTCTAAGCAGAATGATGCAAGAATCTCTGTCTTTAAGCAGCCATCCAATCTGACACTGTCGAGCACCAGCACTGCCTTTTATTTTAGTCTCGACAAAGACAATTTTCAAATTTACCTGGCTGAAA
Organism: Ichthyophis bannanicus; assembly: GCA_033557465.1. Classification (NCBI taxonomy): domain Eukaryota; kingdom Metazoa; phylum Chordata; class Amphibia; order Gymnophiona; family Ichthyophiidae; genus Ichthyophis; species Ichthyophis bannanicus. The sequence continues at coordinate 1,523,129,354 of CM066032.1, forward strand.
ATTGTTTTTCTCAGATTGGTTAAAATTATGCATAGGCTGCCTTAGCATGCATACTTGCACTCAGATTAAAATGTAATGCTCTCAGTGGGATTTTTAAATTGGTGGATTAAAACAGCACTTGTGGATGGGATTTTCAAAAATACACACACTATTTAACACCCTCCCTTGGCCACTTTCATGAAGAGAAGGTATAAAGTGAGCAAGCAGATAAGACAACACAAAGTAGGCTAAGGATACTGTGCAAATTAGAGAACAAAAATGTATCAAACAAGAGAAGAAGAACAGAAAACAAGGGACAAATAGTGAATGCATATGTATTTCCTTTTGTCTTTATATATATTTTACAAAAGGCTTCAAGTTCAGCAGAGCCTTTTGTAAAACACTCGAGGAATTGTAAACATCCTGACCTGGATGTCCCAATTCTTACCTATACACCTTATGCAAAAACAGGCTTAATGGAAGTTATTTTATAAGCAGCGCATGCCTGAAATGGTAACATATGCACTTAATGTGCTGATATTTTAGCCATTCATGCATATTAGTGGCCTCTTATAAAATACTGGCCAGGATAATAGTCTGGGTGTTCAGACGATGGCGCATGGTTTAACAGTGGGCATGCATATGGGTGGAGTTTGGGCAGAGTATAGCTGGACTGCAAGGTACATGCATAGATTATAAAATAGTTTAATTTCTGTGCATACTGTATTAGAAAATTTTAGGTGCAGGCGTTTCCACCAGCTCTAGGACTAGTGTAAATGCCGTGCATTAATTTAAAGCATGATCTATGGCACTTACACTAGTGTATTATATCCAGTGTTGGTGCTTATGTATGGTGTCTGATTATAACATTTCTTCAATGCATTTTTCATTATAGCATGCAGTATTTACATAAAGCAGATTTTTGCAATTTTTGCATGTTCACAATGAATACAATTTTGGGCCCTATTTACTAAGCTGCATTAGATGTTTAACATGGCTTTTAATATACTTTAACGGTTAATGCAAAGGTCAAAATACAATTTGCATTATGCATTAACAGTTAGGGACCCTTTTACTAAAGTGTGCTAAGCAGTTTACATTCAAATTATCGCACGTCAATAGCTACTGTGTGGACAGGGTAACAGCTACTTCTTTACTGAGCTGCTTAGCATGTGCTAAATCACATGCTAACTGCTTAAAGTAAAATGGGCAGGGCCTAAGAGGGTTATGGGCAGAGAGTGTGTGTGGACTGAATGTTGCAGTTAGCGCATAGCAATTACTGCATGCTGTTAAAGTTGCAATTAGGATGGTTTCAGTTAACACCATTTCAAAAGAAGGTGTCAAGCACATCTGTACTAATTGCAAATTAACTTATCATGTGGTAAGAGACTTTTCCATCAGGTAAGTGCAGGGAACATGCTGGTCATGCCTTCCCTAGTTACCGCATGATTTTTGCCCTTGCTGTGCGTTGGTTTTGATCCTAACATGCGGTAAGTGCAAAAACTTACTGCACTTTAATAAATGGGTCCTTTAATGTGCTTTAACTGCCACACTGAGCCACCTAACACTGAAATTCTTCTTGAGTGGGGGGCAGGATGGGGAATGAGCATATAGAGTGTGCTTTGCAGTTAATGCAACTGTCTTTACCATGCATTAACTGTTAATGTGCTACATAATGCAGAACAGTTACTGACACCTCCAGATCCCTCTGTATTATTTATTTATTTATTTGGCAACATTTTTATACCGCTCCTTCCAGCGATCAGGAGCGGTTTACATTAAACATTTAACTCAACCAGAACAGTTACATATAACGGGTTTATAACTATGTACATCTAACAGGATTTGTAACTATCTACGTAACATGAGGTAACCTTCAAACTATTTACAATGTGGTATGGAAAAGACTTCAACTATTTACAAGGTGGTATGGATCATATTCATTTCTCAGTAATAATGAGTTTTGCATGGAATTGGGTTAAGGGGTGTGTGAGAGCGAGGGAGTGGAAGGGAACATCTGATTAGGTATTGTAGAATTCTTGGAATAAGTATGTTTTTAGGGTTTTTTTTCGGAAGGATAGGATGTCCTTGTTGGCCCTTAATGAGTCAGAAAGCTTATTCCATTGTATGGGGGCTATATATTAGCAACTATGGGGTCAATACTGATACGCAAATAGTGGGGACATCCATCCCTGCTATTCACCCCTCTTGCGGTCCCCGATGAAAACCTCACTGTACGAACAAGGAGTTTGGACGGGGAGGCTTAGATGGGGCGGGAGAGAGCATCATGGAGGCGAGGTGAGGGTGGGCAGTGGGCGGTCAGTGGCTCCGGACATACAGGGCCGATTCTGAAGTCGGCCCTGTACATCCAGGACTGGCACACTGGACTGGGGACTTATTCTGCCTCGGAGGTGGAATAAATCCCCTTGGATGTTGGGGGACAGCAGTCTCAGGCTGCAGAAATGGGGTAAGGGGTGCAGGGGATTTCACGCAGCCTGACCCTGGCCATAGAAAGCCAGATCAGGGGATGGGCTGCGGGGAAAAGAACAAGTGGCCATCGGCCGGGGATCGCGGCTCCTGAATGGAGCTGCAGTGCCATGGCAACAGGATGCCATGGCACCGTGGCTCCATTCAGGAGTTTGACTGAGTTAGCCGGGCAGGGTCCTGTACGTGCAGGTTGATCTGAATCAGTCCCCGCCTGCATGTACAGGCCCAAACCTGATTCCGATCCCATGGGGCATGTTTAGCCCCCACGTGATCAGAATCTGGTCTGCCTCTGTGAGTCCTGCTTCCGATCCGGTGCACAGGGGCCTGGGAGGCCAACTTGGAATGTGCCTCCACTGTTCTATATTAGCAGTATGGTTGTCTTCATCCAACTGCCAGGGAAACCCTGAAAAAATACCAGGGAGTTTTTGCAGCTGCATAAGTTAAGTGTTGTAATTAACATGCGTTAACTGTAAAACCTTAATATGATTTAGTAAATAGGAGACTTTGGGGCATGTTTACTAAAAGCCGTACAATTGCGTGCCGCACAATAGCGCACGGAAACGCGGCACTCAAACGCTCAGAAACGCTCTTAAACGCCCCGCACAAGTGCGCTTGGGCCCCGCACAATTGCGCGCCGCACTAACGTGCCCCGCACAAGTACCCGGCCCGCAAATGTCCGATAGAGGCGTGGAAAGGCATTCTGAGGGCGGAGGAAGGCTCCCGAGGGGCGGAGAGACGGGGTCAATGGGCGGGGAAGGGGAGGGGAGAGGCTCCCCGCACAGTATCGGGGACGAATTTGCAGGTTAAAAATAGCGCGAGTGAAACACTCACGGTAGAGGGCATTTAAAGGGAAGAGAAACCATTTCCGTCAGCAATGTACAGGGAAACCGGGGAAACCTGCAAAACGTGAGCAGTGTGATACATGTGCACAGAACAAAAGTGCAAATAAAGATAGAAAAAGACCCAAACAAACATATTAAAAATAGGAAGTCAGCTGGGGAACCCTGATATTAATGGGCAAACATAAGAAACACACCCAGGAAAGCTCCAAAGAAATGAAATGAAGTATGGAAGGGGCTACGGAGCGGAGACCCTTCCAAAAACCATTTCCTTTTTTCTGAGCCTTCCTGGGAGTGTCTGCTATGGTTGCCCATTAATATCACTGTTGCCCAGCTTGGTTATATTTATCCCCAGTTCGTCGTGGTCGGTTGAGGGGTTTATTTGCACTTTTGGCACCAGACAAGGTGACTGAGCCCACAGTACAAATGTGCAGAGCAGGGTTTTTGACTCCTTTGGTCAGGTTTCCCACCCCCAGGAACTACACTATCACTGTGGCCACAGTGTGGTGCAGTAGACAGAGGCAGTACCCCTAGGACCAGAGGGTCACAGGTTCAAATCCAAGCTGGGGCTCCTGCCAACCCAGTCCCCATATTTTACCCACCACTAAACAGAGATAGTAAAGACACTCCTTTATTGCAGAGAACATAAGCATGGTTCACACACCCATTTTGTACCCAACACCGCACACACACCATAACAATGGGCATTACCAACAGCCGAGTCCCCCAAATGCAGTCCTGGAGTGCCACAACTCAATCAGGTCATATGCTTTTCCAAGATACGGACATGCCAGCATGTTGGCGGTAGGGTACAGGTGGTGGAGGGGGCAGTGGCTGCTAGCCACAGAAGACAGTGGCCGAGCCATGTGCAGGCTGGCACGTCCACTGCAACATAGGCCCTGTCGGATGTACAGTCATGGACTTCCCAGGGAATTCAGCACATCTGTGGCAACACAGTGGTGCAGTGCACACAGACAGCGTGTGCAGGAGCAAAAGGTCACAGGTTCAAAGCCCAGCTGGGGCTACTGCCATTCCTGTCCACATAATTTCCCCACAACTAAACCATGTTAGTAAGGGCAATCCTTTATTGCTGGGGATATACGCATTGATCATACGCCTATCTTTTACACCACCAAGCACAGACACCATGACCAGGGGCATTACCTAGAGCAGAGTCTCACAAATGCAGTCCTGGAGGACCACACACCATTCAGGTTCCATGCTGCCACTCATACAAATAACCGTGCTGTATATATATGCACCACCCCCATGGCATGTAGATGTAGCTCATGCATATTCATGAGGGACAGCAGGAAACCCAACCAGTGTATTGCAAACCTGGACTGGATTTGGGAACCTCTGCCGTACAGCAGCAGCCAACAGGGACAGACACACCCACACCCACACCCACAGGCCCCATTGGCCAATGCCTCCTGGTGAGGCAGGACATTGGGCCCTGCGTGCATCTCCCAATACCAGCACTTGCATACCTTAGCAATGTCACCCTACACCAGGGTATATGGTACACAGCTCTCAAACGTTTGCTATGAGTACTGGCAGATAGATATCCCTACGTTACGCACAGTCTGCTCTATGAGCTCCATCATAATAATCTATCTGATGTTTGCGGTGTGTGCGTCAGGTCTGGCCCCTGACAGTGTTTACCACCCTAGGGAGGGACCCCCAACGGTATTGCATACCATACCCATGCCTGTACTGTGCCCAGGACTGGTGTGGTGGGCAAGGATTCTGAACCCCTCTATAGTAGCACAATGCTGGCATACGTGTGGGAGTGTGTGTCTGTCTATACAGTGTGTGTTGGCTGCAAACACTGTCCACAGTTTTGGCCTGATGATGTGCATAATGAGCAGCACGGTACCATGGGTATAGCTCAGACAGGGTGGGCTGGCCAGGATGCATCTGCACAGGGCATAGGGCACTGGCAGGGACATTGTAGTGGCCGTCCACCACCTCCACAGACAGGGTGACCTCTGTATGTGCTGCTGGGCTTTCACTCCACCCTGACTGTGCAGTGATGGCAGCATGGCTAGGCACCCCCATAGTGCTTCATAGCACCTCCCTCATGTGATATATATGGGTCACCTGTTGGGGCCTAGTCACTGATGTATCTGCTTGTGTGTGCTGCCATCCCAGTTGTGGGTGCATGCATTTCCAGTGGGACTAACCAGCAGACTGTTCACAGCTGGTATGTGCCCTGCTGGAGTGCCTTGCAGTGGCTGATGGCTTGATGCAGGGGAATATCAGATAGTGGTGGGGTGCATCTTAGCATATCCAGGCCTACTGTCTGTCTGATATTGTGGTCTGGGTGTGTGTGGGGCTGCTTGGACTGCCCTGTAGGGTGTCTGTTCCCCAACAGGACTGGGGTTGATGGTCCACTCTACTGCCATCATTGCAAGGGGGGGGGGTTTATAATGGGGATCTGTTGATAGGAGACCCTGCCTGTTTGCCACCCTCAGCTGGGGGGGGTTGGTGGTACATAGCCCACCTAGGGGTCCGTGGGGTTCCCCCTGACTGAGACAGACAGAGATATCCAAGGTGTTCCTGCAGAAACTACCTATCTCACAGATTACAGCTGTTTTGGAGCTCTGCCATGGCCTCTCTCAGCCATGGAGGGTGCTGTGGACCTGGTCCAGGGCGCCTCATCGCACACTCAGGGTGAGCACAGTTCCCGCACAGTGTGACTGTGTGTAGCTACTCTGTGCAAATTAAACACCCGGTCAGTACCTCCTACCAGGCCAAGGTGCTGTGTGGGTGCACACGGACACGTCCCCCTACCAGGCCGGGGAGCTGTTGGGGTGCATTCCCCATCTTGTGTTCATCTGTGGACAGCTGATTTGCATGTGCAGTGCATCATGGGTATGGGTGGCCTAACCCTATCCTGGTTCCCACAGCAGACTGTCTGTGTGGTGACATGCAGGCTCTCTGCAGCCAGCCAGGGGCTTGCTGGCAGCTATATAGCTGTAGCCCAATGGTTACTTCACTGTCTGTGGAGCCAGCGGTAATAGGTTCGAGCCCACAGTGGGGTTATTTGATAGGGTTGTCCAAAGCTTTTTTTAGATTTAATGTACATATGTTGCTGCCATCAAACACACCCTCAGTGTACTGTACCCATAAGGTGCCTCTGAGGGTGCTTTATAGGGCACCCTATAGGGCACCTTATGGTTGCCGTCCATATAAGGTGCACTATACATTATCCTGTGACGCAACATATATGGTGCCCTATAGGGGACATTCAAGGGTGCTTTGGCGGACAGTGAACTTTAATATGTGCCTTATGGGCCGCCTTATGTTAACACGCTTTGTGAGTGCGTTTGCTAGTAGTGATAACTGAAATAAAAATAGATTGCCCCCTACAGCACTCATCCCCATAATACACACTGCCTCAGTGAGCCTTCTTCATTGGGCACTGTGGGGGATTGAACCCCTGATCTCTGCACCATTGGTCAGTGTCTTAACCATTGTGCTGTGGCTCTGTTACTATGCTTGGGCATCTGCGCACCGCCTTATGCCGCCCAAAATTAACAGTGCACCGCCTTATGCCGCCCAAAATTAATATGCCTCCTAAAGCACTTTTACCCATTACAGTTAATGCCTCAGCCAGCCCTTTTTGTTGTGCACAATGGGGAATTGAACCCATGGCAGCTGCACCCACAGTCAGTGTCTTAACCATTGTACTATGGCTCTGCTCCTTTGTGTGTGCATATCAGGGCGCCACTTAGCCTTCCCACGCACTATTATGCACGGCGCACAATAGCGCTGCGCACAATAGCGCCCCGCGCAAATGTGCGATCGCTTACTCCCGTTTTTTTTCTTTTCTCTGCCTGAACCGCCCACTCCTTATATGGCACAGGCACACTACCGCGGCCCCGCACATTAGGAATGTTTAGTAAACAGACCCCTTTGTGTGCAGTTTTTACATGCAAATTTTATTCAGCTTAATGATTAATGAGCTTCTGCAATGCAAAATCATGCATAACAGCTCTAAGTATAATGCCAAAGCACAACCGCACCCACCCACAATATAGCACCCGTCCAGAGCGAGGTGTATAACAGCAAAAGTCTTTATTTTCAGGAGATTATGAGAGCCATTACCCGACACAGCTGCATTTCGGCACTGCCTTTGTCAGGGGTCTGGCAAAATGGTTCTCGTTCAAACTTGCTTGACAGGAACGTGGATGAGACCCGCTATATCTTCTTGAGATGAGGTAAATCCAAAACACGTCGTGTCGGGTAGTGGATCTAATAATCTGCAAATAACAACTTTTGTTGTTATACACCTCACTCTGGACTGGTGCTAACAGTTCTAAGAAGTCATGCAAAACATTTTTTGTCCAAAACTTTAAGCTGTATATAATGTGCTTGCAAAAACTTTGCAACTAAAATTTGAATGCTTTTCCTCTGTTGGATTTATTTGAGTGTACTGTAGATCTTGATAGAAACTAGCACATGGGAAATCGTCAATATTATACAATATGTGACATACAATAGTACATTGATCTCACTGTCAGTACCAGTATATAAATCCTAAAAGTTGCTCTACTATTCCTCTTTACCTGTCCTTTCTAATGTCATTTGGGCACTAACTCTGCCTGGAATTCAGAGGTGACTCCTAATCCATAAAATGGAGAGCAGAAAAAAAAACATTAATCTTCTGCTCTTTTAAGTTTTTTTGTCAGCTAGAAAAATTAAGTTCTTGACCTTTTAGAACATAGCCTGTAGAGGTATTTCACTGAGTCAACTTAATTAGCTACCTTATCTACAGTACCACATTATAACTTCTTTGGAGGAATTTATTTCCACAGCATGCTAGGAACTAATTGCTGAATTGTAGGCTCTGCTGCTTTCATATAATGCAATAAAGATGAGGAAAGTTAACAGGGAGTAGTCATCATTCATTTAATGATAATACAATACAATTTCCTCCTAACACCTGCAACTCTAATGTTGACCCTTTCTTAACCCTGAGTTATACAGGCATACAAATATATAGAAATGTAAAATAGAGCAAATAACAAAAGTCATACGTATAATAGAAAGGCTAAATAACTGAAAGCATGTTGGAGTTAATTCTATAAGGCACGAATAATTTTAACGCACGCAAATCAGAGCTAGTTTATAAAGTACCTCGTGTGTATACTTTACTTTATAGAAAGGAGGTGTCCGTGGTGAAGTACACATGTAAACGTACGGCACATGCACTTATGCTAGTTCTATTTCTTGTGTAAATAGCAATGCTTAGATTTTGCAGGAATATGCTAATTTATAGTATTCTAAATTTTCCCTCTGCCCACATGCAATCCAAACAATGCCCCTGTGCACATCCACAGTGAAAACATGCCATTGGTCCATGGTGTGTACTTTCAGAATAGCGACTGACTAAACTATATGCATAAGTGGTCGTTTATGTACGTAAATCACTAAAATACCTTAATAGAAACATAGAAACATAATGGCAGAAAAAGACCACGTGGACTATCTAGTCGGCCTTCCATATCAACTAAAATAGTGCCTTTATACCTTTAGAGATCCTCTGTGGTTGTCCCATGTTTTTTGAATTCAGGTACTGTCCTCATGTCCACCACTTCCACTGAGAGACTATTCCACACATATACCACTCTTTCCATAAAGAAATATTTCCGCAGAGTACTCCCAAATCTATCCCCTTTCACTCTCATCCTATGTCCCCTCGTAGCAGAGCTTGCCTTCAATTGAAAGAGACCCTCCTGTGCATTTATGCCACAGAGGTATTTAAAGGTCTCTGTCATATTGCCCCATCCCATTTTTCTCTAAAGTATACATATTATGATCTTTAAGTCTATCCTCATATGCTTCATAACAAAGCCCTCTAACCATTTTAATAGTCACCCTCTGCACAGACTCCAACCTGTGTATATCCTTTAGAAGGGTGCAGTCTCCAGAATTGCACAAAAACTCTAAATGAGGTTGCACCAGAGACTTATACAGAGGCATTATCACCTTCTTTTTTTTGCAGGCTATTCCTCTCCCTATACACCCAAGCATCCTTCTTGCTTTCACAGTCCCTTTTCTACCTCTTTAGCTACTTTAAGATCATCAGACACAATTACGCCCAGGTCCCGCTCTTCTTTTGTGGACAGAAGTACCTCACTCCCTACACTGTACAGTTCCTTTGGATTTTTGCAGCCTAAATGCATGACCCTACCTTTTTTAGTATTAATTTTCAGTTGCCAAATTCAAAACAATTCTTCAAGCTTAGCTAGATCCCTCCTCTTGTTATCAACTCCTTCCTGTGTGTCTACTCTATTGCAGTAGTGGCCAAGAGAACAAATAGAGGTGGACAGAGAGTTAATTGAAGACATACGCAGCATTGCTAGGAAAGGGGAAGTGCTACTGATAGGAGATTTCAATATGCCAGATATTGATTGGCACATTCCTGCTGCAGTATCATCTAGAAGTAAGGAGATCCTGGATTCTCTACAGGGAGAACTATTCAGGCAATTGGTAACAGATCCCACACGTGAAGGGGCCATACTGGACTTGATGCTTACCAATGGTGAAAGTGTTTCTGATGTTGTAGTGGGAGATCATTTTGCATCCAGTGATCACCAGATGGTGTGGTTCAGTATTAGGACTAGGGCTGTTAGAATCCATTCCAAGGTGAGGATCTTAGACTTTAGGAAGACTAACTTTGCGAAGATGGGCCAATACCTCAGGGAGTCGTTAGTGGAATGGGAACAGCTGGGGGATGTAGAAAAACAGTGGGCAAAACTGAAAGGGGGTATTTTAAGGGCAACCAACCTTTTTGTTAAAATGGTAAATAAAGGCAAAAGGAAAAGGAGACCGCTATGGTTTTCGAAGGAAGTAGCTGAAAAAGTGAAGAAAAAGAGGGAATGAAATACAAGAGATCACAGAGAGAGGAAGACAGGCATCTGTATTTGGAAAAACTTAGAGAAGCTAGCAAAGTAGTCAAGAAGGCAAAGATTCATAAGGAGGAGGAAATAGCCAATGCAATAAAATGGGGGGATAAGACATTTTTCAGATATATTTTAGGAGAAGAAGAAGGGCAAAAGTGGTATTGTCAGACTCAAGGGTGCAGGGGGAGAATATGTAGAAACTGATAAGGGTAAAGCAGAATTGCTTAACAAATATTTTTGTTCTGTGTTCACAGATGAAGAACCAGGAGCAGGACCTCAGAAAACACCCACAAATAGGAACAGAAGCGAGGGACATATTGAACAATTTTCAGAAGACTGTGTTCATGAGAAACTAGCTCAACTTAAAGTAGACAAAGCGATGGGACCGGATGGGATACACCCTAGAACAGTGCTCCCCAACCTTTTTATCGCCGCGGACCGGTAAACTTTGATAATTTTTCCGTGGCCCGCTTGTTTTAATTTAATAATTTTAATTTAATTGTATTTAAACACGCCTTCAAAATAAAATACAGCTACACCAAAAAATGAATATAAAGTGATTTATTTTATTTAACTCACTAGAATTCCAAATCAATGAGAACCCTGAGCTTGTTTCTTTGCAACGAGACGGTTCCATCTGGGGTTAATAGGAGAAAATGACTGTCCATTTGTCCTTTCTTCTCTCTTCTAGTTTTTTTTCCATTCTCTCTCTCTACATCTGCTTTAACATACTAATCTTTCTCCTTTTGCTCTTTCCTCATTCCTATTTCATCCACACAAATTTTACCCCTCCATCATCAATCCCCCCTTACTCTCCCAATACCCAGCCAATTGTAGATTTTTCATCCCTCCCACACAAAATATTTTTCCCCTCTCCATTTTACTCTCCCAGCCCCATCCCATTCTAATCCTCCCCCAACATCAGCTCCCTTCTAGTTCCAGTCTCACCCAGCTTCCATTCCCTTCTAGTCCCTGCATCAGCCCATTTCCAGTCCTAGCCACCCATCAGCCCATTTCCAGTCCTAGCTCCCCCATCCATTTCCAGTCCGAGTCCCTTCTTCAGCTCATTTCCAATCCTAGACCCCCATCAGACCATTTCTAGTCATTTCCTAGCCCCACCATCAGCCCATGTCAAATCCTAGCTCCCCCTCCAATCAGTCCAATTCCAGTCCAAGCCCCCCCATGAGCCTACTTCCAGTTCTCAGCCTCCTTGTGCCCAAAAATCACCATATCACTGTCCGACAGCTCCACCCGCATGCCACGATGGACACGGACATCATTAACGTAAGTGCCATGAGTGCTGCAGTCCACAATGTAAACTCTCCAGTCTCCACTGCCACCTTCCTCTTTCCCCGCATGTATCTCTGCATGGACCTGGGAGATCAGATCTGGGTTTCTCTCAGACACTAGCGCCACATCACAGATATCAGAGCGCCGTCCCAAGCGAAAGACACAGCATGGTGTCTCTGGCCGGAAGGTGTACAGATCTTGGGAGACTGGGCTTGTTGAGCCAGGGGATCCCACCAACCCCATCCTGAGGAGCTGGAAGCAGGGCTGCACCTCTGACAACATGGCATACAAGGGTCTCAGGAGCCAGACACTCCTGCGCTCCTCCCAAATTATTTCAAAATCTCTCTTCCACTTATGTTTACAAATATCACTAAACTAACATTGCTGGGGTAATTTGTTTTTCCTTTATGGTGGATTTAGCTCATGCCTTTCCAGAAATAGTTCAATGCAAAGTAAGCTAGATATTTAAGAAATGAGGAAAACAACCTGATCAGGAGTTTGTTAAACACACCATCATTCTTAGCAAGCAATAGCCGGGGCACTCTTTCTATTGGCTCCTATATAGCCCAGCTACATCCTGTGGATAAAATTACCTGAGATACCATTTTACCTGCTCCACATTACAAAATATTATTATAAATCTGTATATATAAAATTACATACATTTATATATGTGTATCTGTATGTAACAAATTACATAAGACCATTCTAAGTCTCATTTGTTTCCCCAGATGTGCGTGTGTTGCAAAGTAAAGTGCCCCTTTTCCCTTCAGGCCCAGGCCGACCCCCAAAAGACGGCTCCTTTGACTAGATTTTGGTCCTTTTCAAACCTGAAAAACCAAGTCAGGACTAGGAGGGGGTACCAATCTTACACTTCAGCAAACTCCTGCGCCTAACTTCCAGCGTAAAACACACCTAACCGGGACACGTGGGTCCCCCTTGCACCTACGCCCAGAGAACCCCTGGAGAAGGGGCAATTCCCAAGGAAGTATGGATTGCTAATTTGGGAAGATGTGAAAAGGGAAGTCTGACCCCTTTTATTACCACTCACATAAACGGATTAAACCGCAGAATGGGCCGCTCCCCTTCTCCCCCTTTCCTGTCCTACAGAGAAGTTGAGGGGGCAGAGAGTGCGCTGTCTGTGCGCGAGCTGCATGAGCAGACGTGCGCACGCGCGCAGCGGCGGAGGCTCCTCCTCCCACCTGCCGCTTTCTATAACTGTCGCAAGATGCTCGTTGGGAAGCAGGAAGACTGTAGCTTCCAGGGTGGCTCTTGAGCACGCGCACTCATTACGACCAATCAGGAGGCGGGAGGACCCACAGTGAAATTATTTAAAGTTCCTCGGGCGGCCCGGTACCGTTTGATCCACGGACCGGTACCGGTCCGCGGCCCGGGGGTTGGGGAACACTGCCCTAGAATACTGAGGGAACTTGGGGATGTTCTAGCAACTTCACTGACTGACCTTTTCAATGCCTCGTTGGAGTTGGGAGTGGTACCAAAGGACTGGAGAGAGGCTCATGTGATGCCTTTACACAAAAGCGGAAGTAAGGATGTGGTTGAAAACTACAGGCCGGTTAGTTTAACTTCGGTGGTGAGTAAATTATTGGAAACGCTGCTGAAAGAGAAAATAGTGAGGTTTCTGGAGTCCAGCGGATTACAGGATCCAAGGCAGCATGGATTCACCAGAGGCAGGTCTTGTCAGACAAATCTGATTGATTTCTTTGACTGGGTGGCCAGGGAGTTGGACCGAGGGAGAGCTCTAGATGTGGTGTATTTAGATTTCAGTAAAGCCTTTGATACTGTTCCTCACAGGCGACTTATAAACAAACTGAGCACCCTAGGGATGGACCCTAATGTTACTGCTTGGGTTAGAAATTGGTTGGGTGGGAGGCGACAAAGAATACAAGTAAATGGAGCTCACTCTGAGGAGAAGGATGTTACCAGTGGTGTGCCCCAGGGATCTGTCCTTGGTCCGATTCTTTTTAACATCTTTGTTAGTGATATAGCGGAAGGGCTGTCGGGTAAGGTTTGCCTCTTTGCGGATGATACCAAAATCTGCAATAGAGTAGACATCCAGGAAGGTATATATAACATGAGGAGGGATCTAGCTAAGCTTGAAGAATGGTCTAGAATTTGGCAGCTGGGATTTAATGTTAAAAAATGTAAGGTCATGCATTTGGGCTGCAGCAATCCAAGGGAGCAATACAGTATATTAGGTGAAGTACTTTTGTCCACTAAAGAAGAGCGGGACCTAGGCGTGGTTGTTTCTGATGATCTTAAAGTAGCTAAACAGGTAGTAAAGGCGACAACAAAAGCTAGAAGGATGCTTGGGTGCATACGGAGAGGAATGGCTAGCAGAAAAAAGGAGGTGATAATGCCTCTGTATAAGTCTTTGGTGTGACCTCATTTGGAGTATAGTGTGCAATTCTGGAGACCGCACCTTCAAAAGGATGTGAACAGGATGGAGTCGGTGCAGAGGGTGGCTACTAAAATGATTAGTGGGCTTCATTATAAAGCATATGAGGACAGACTTAAGGATCTTAATATGTACACCTTAGAAGAAAGGCGGGATAGAGGTGATATGATTGAGATGTTTAAATACCTCCGTGGCATAAATGTTCAGGGAGAGAGCCTCTTTCAATTGAAAGCAAGTTCTGCTATGAGGGGACATGGGATGAGGGTGAAGGGAGATAGATTCAGGAGTGATATGCGGAAATATTTCTTTACGGAAAGAGTAGTGGATCCATGGAATAGTCTCCCAGTGGAGGTGGTAGAGATGAGGACAGTAACTGAATTCAAAAAAGCATGGGACCAACACAGAGGATCTCTAAAGGTAAAAAGTGGACTGTTGTAGTTGTTGATATGAAAGGACAGACTAGATAGGCCATGTGGTCTTTTTCTGTCATCATGTTTCTATGTTTCTATGAATTATAAGGAAAGGAATGGAGAATAAAACAAAAGTTATTATAATGATTCTGTATTGTTCCATGGTGCGACCTCACCTTGAATATTGTGTGCAATTCTGGTCGCTGTATCTTAAAAAGGATAAAGCAGAATTTAAAAAGGTACAAAGAAGAGCCACCAAAATGGTAAAGGGGATGGAAGGATACCCCTATGAAGAGAGGCTAAAATGTTAGGGCTCTTCAACCTGGAAAAAAGACGGCTGAGGGGAGATATGATAGAGGTCTATAAATTAATGAATGGAGTGGAATGGGTAAATGTAGATTGATTGTTTGGGCCATCAGAAAGTAGAAAGACTAGGGGACATGCAATGAAGCTTCTGTGTAACCCGTTGAAGACTAATAATAGAAAATATTTTTTTCTTTCAATACTTAATCATTCTCTGGAATTTGTTACCAGAGGATGTGGTGAAAGCTGTTAGTGTAGCTGGGTTTAAAAAAGGTTTGGAGGAAAGGTCCATAAACCATTATTAAAGAAGAGCAAGGAAATCCACTGCTTGTCCCAGAACAAGCATTGTGGAACCTGTATGTCTTTTTGGGAAACTGCCAGGTACTTGTGACCTGGATTGGTCACTATTGGAAACAGGATACTGGGTTTGATGGACCTTGGTCTAACACAGTATGGCATATCTTATGTTCTTACATTTCCACTAGGGCTCCTTTATTTAGTGACCTTTTCTAATGAAAAAGATCTTACTTTTGAAATATTAGTTTAAAAATAAGGATTACCTCTTTTGTGAGGACAAAATTCAAATTTTTCCAGATGTTATGCATGCTACTCAAGCACATTAGAAGCAAATTCTTTCCGATCGAGCTAGGGTGCTAGCTGCCAGTGGTACTTTTTTCCTTAGATTCCCCTGAAAATGTTTGATAACACACCAGGGGAATAATTGCATACTGCTGTATCTGGCACACTTGGAAAAAGTTTTACTTAATAATGTACCTTTGCCCGAGTAGGGGGTTGATTAGTAGTAAATTTAATTAAATTTGGTGTGTTTGGTATGCATGTGAGCGCAGAAAGAAGGTCGATCAATATCCTATTGTTTTCTGAAGGTATTCTCTTTTTTTGTATCTTCTTTTTGAAGTGAGCTGCATTTTGACCTTATTTCATATATATGTCTTTATCTTGCATTGTTTTCCTTTTTCTCTTAGGATACTGTCAAGTGTTTCTTATTTTTTTTTTGTTTTTAATTGTTAGATCTGGAAAAGGCAAATAATAAAAAAAAACAACAGGAAAAAACTTCATGGGGTCAAATTTCAGTTTATTTCTTCAGTAGGCACTTACCCAGATTAAGAGTGGTCATCTAAAATGTATCAAGGATTTTCAACAACTTCTACAAAGTTGGCTGTTCCAAGAATAAAAAAAATCTCTGACCACAAAAGTTCACAAGAGCAATGAAGGTGCTCTTTTATAAAGATGACTAGGCACCACGTTTTTATAAAATACGAGCGAGGGTCTTTTACTAAAGTGCATTAGCTGACAATGTGTGTTCTGGTATTTTTTATTTATTTTATTTACATTCTCTTATATACCGCGCTATTCTGCATCAGTGCGGTTTACATTGAACAAACTGAAATTACATTGAACAGGGTATTATAACTTGGAGATAACTATTTTACAGGGAACATGGTATGTGCTGACTGCACGTTGGGACACACACTGACAACTAGCTTAGGCCTATGACAGCAGAGCATGATTCCCACAGCTGTCTAACTCTTGTTAGGGTCACGAATGGTCCTGGTAGGGGCAGAGAGTGGGCATGGTGTGCTCTGTGCAGTTAGCGTCAGTTGCACCTGCATTAACACCGCATGCACCATGGGGCAGGGCTCTGTGTTAACTGCCAGGGAAATGTTTTCCATGCCCCTGACAGTTAATGCAGAGGTGCTGCACCTAACATGCTATTGTTTCAGAGCTTTTGCTGCATTAGATACAACACCATTGTGCCATTTAGTGTAAGTGGCAAAAATATACACCTACATTGCAGGCACAGATATTTATACCAGCCCTAGATCTGATTTAAATATCTCTGCTAATAATTTTCTAATATTCATATAAATTATAATATTTTCAAAGCTATGGGGCATGTTTACTTAGGTGGGCTAATGGTTAGCATGTGCTATTTGTAGCTAAGTCCCATTAAATGACATAGGACCTAGTTACAAATAACACACAATAACTGTTAGCCCAGCTTAGTAAACATGTCCCTATGTGTATAGTTGTGAGCTTCACCTATGCTCTGCCAAACTCCGCCCCTAGGCATGTCTACTGGCAAAGTACATGCCATCGTGTGACTATGCATACTTTTATGTTGGTTGGTATTTTATGAGGCCACACTGGTGCACGACATACTTTCTGTTCCAGTTGGTGGTGTATGTGCACTATTAACTCTGTGCTCATGCCTTCAAAAATCTCCTGCTGTGCAGTATCACCCCCTCCACAAAAACTGCTTTCTCATTTTATGTCCTCTCCTACCTACCCCATACTGGTTCATCTTGGTGCCCTCTGATCAGGGCAGCTGCCATGTTATGTAGCCAACACCTTTTAAATGGTTAGACCTTCTCAGTTTACCCAGACGGGAGTGCGACTGTGAAAGGAAAGTATGCGCGTGCTCTTGTTTTGAAAATTTGCCAGGACCCACGAAAGGAAAGCTAAGCATCTATGATTTACACATATGAGCCGTTATAAAACTACTTCCATGAGGACAAATACATAGGATTTTGTTGTCTTTCATGACAAGTGCCTGAGTGTTTTCTGCTTGCCCTTTAAACATAATCGAATTTGCTATGGGAATAGGGCACTTTGCATTACTAATCGGTGGGTTTGCTTATTTTTAGATGTTTGACCTTCTGAGCTCACAGCTGAAGCCTCTCAATCCTCAGATATTATCCTTTCCTGATCTTATGCATAATTATTTATATATATATATATATATATATATATATATATATATATATATATATATATATATATATATATATGCCTTTGCACTGCACAGTGATGTACCACTAGACCTTTCAATTTCTCTAGTTTGGGGGTGTTTCCTACTTTCAAGTGTGTTCTAAAGCATCAGAAAATAATCAGGTTATATGCTCATTTTAAAGAATTGTTTCTCATACACCTTGCCACTGTATCCTTTTCTCTTAGGAGCTGAAGCTGTAAAGCAACCCTTTTTCAGACTGAAAAATGAAGACCTGCACAGACTGATTAATGATACACCCTACTGCCTTGTTGTTACTGAAGCTTCTGTATCATCTGTTGGAGATGCACATTATAGCTGCTAATTGCTGGTTATAGTAAGGAGGTGATCATAACTCTAACAACTGATCTGGACCTTGGTGACAGGAAGGGAAGGCATTCTGGAGGAACTATTGCAAATTGAAAATACCTGAATGGCTCTACACGTGGAGCCCAATCCAAGAAGGGGCATGTCTAGACTGTCTGGATGGCCCCGACTAGGATGGACCCATTAGGACTCGATTCTGCACCATGGGAGCAAGACGGTTCTGCGGGTGCAGGATCGGGTCCTGAGAGATGGCCTGGCATGCCCCTGCATTGCTGCAGGGACGTCCTCCCCATAGCACAATCTGCCCATTGCCCTGGAGTGCTCCTTTTCCCTGCAGCCTGACCCTGATGGGGGCATCCCGGGCTTGGATCAGATGGCAGGGACTCACCCTGCTCACCGCCATCGCTACTGGGGGGGCTGGCCGGCAATCTGGAGGGGCAGCCAATGCTTATTCTACCTCTGAGGTGGAATAAGCTGACTGTCCCCCCAGTGATCCCTGAATGTTCAGGGTCATGACCAGAATTAGAATAAAAGTTAGAACACAGTAATGGCTGATTTAAATTAATCCACTATCGACTGGGTCAGTGTCACGGCAGGACATGCTATGGAGAGTTGCAGTAGTCAAGGAGTGGAATCACTAGTGCAAAAATGCAGATGTGTAGGGAAGCTTTATGTAATAAAGACTGAATGGTCCAAATCTGTTCTAGCAGGAAAAAAGGCCTTTGAAAAATTGAGTTATCTATCAAGGATGACACCATGAACCTTTGCAGTATCCTTCAGAGTACAAAGCTGGCCTTAGTTGAGATGTGGCCAGAAGGGTGGCGTACAGTCATGAGAATATAATGGTCTCAGACTTAGTAGGAGTTTGTTGGAGGCCATTGAATTTAATGGAGATATCATCAAAGAATTCTAGAGAACAAGAATCAAGAGGAACGAGAAGCTGATTGTCATCTGCCTACATAAAGAATGTTAGACCAAGTGACTGAATCAAAGCTGCTAATGTGAGAAGAAAAATGTTGAAAAGGATTGGCCCAAGATGGATCCCTATGGATCACCCAATAAAGAGTGAAGGACGTGGACAGAGCTGGTGCTACCATTGGGCAAACTAGGCAGTCGCCTAGAGTGCCGGCCCTCCATAGGTGCCCCACTGTGCCAATTTCCACCGCTGGTGCCTCTTTTTGCAGACCACAGCAGTGGCAATTATCCCTGAAACCACAATGCAGCACTTACCCTCCTTAATAGTAGTAGTAGTAATAGTAGTAGTAGTAGTAATGTCAGCTGCGGCAATGTGAATGGGGGAGCACGGGGGGAGGGGGCAGCAGGATGGAGGGCCCACCTAGGGCGCCTCCAGTCCTTGCATGGACCCTGGGTAAGGGGGTGACATTAGACCAGTGAACACATAAAGAACTACCCGTAAGGTAGGACTGAAACTATTTAAGGACTAAGTAGTGAGGTGCTGAAAAAGCAGAGTATGGTTAACCAAGCAAAGGTGGCAGTTAGGACTAATGAAATGAGAGGAACATCCCTGCTGCTATCAAGGTTCATTCTGATAAAATTGAGAAATAAAGGCAATGCTGCAGGGCTGCACATAGAGCACGAACTGAGCACCATGCTTCCATGTTTCTATGTAACAGATGATGGGACGAACACATACAAGGCAAACTAACTGCAGTTACATAATGCAAGGTTCCATATTAGGAACCACCACCCAGGAAAAAGATTTAGGCATCATCATGGATAATATGCCGAAACCCTCCACCTAGTGTGCAGCAGTGGCCAAGAAAGCAAATAGAATGCTAGGACTCATAAGGAAAGGAATGGAGAATAAAACTAAGGATATTGTAATGCCTCCGTATCGTTCCATGGAGTGACCGCACCTTGAATATTGTGAGTGATTCTGGTTTCCAGATCTTAAAAAGGATCTAGCAGAATTAGAAAAGGTACAGAGAAGAACCACCAAAATGGTAAAGGGGATGGAAGGATACCCTATGAGGAAAGGCTTAAAAGGTTAGGGCTTTTCAACCTGGAAAAGAGATGGCTGAGGGGAGATATGTTAGAAGTCTATAAATTAATGAATGGAGTGGAACAGGTAAATGTAGATTGGTTGTTTATTCCTTCAAAATGTAGAAAGACTAGGGGACACTCAATGAAGCTACAATGTAGCCTATTTAGGACTAATAAGAAAAAATAATTTTTCACTGAATGATTAATCAAACTCTGGAATTCGTTACTGGAAGGTATAGAAAAAGCTACTAGTGTAGCTACGTTTAAAAAAGGTTTGGACAAGTTCCTGGCGGAAGGTCCATAAACCAAACAGGACCCAGAAAATCCATTGCTTACTCTGGGACAAGCATTGTGGAATCTGTGTACATTTTTGAGAACCTGACAGGTATTTGTGACCTGAACTGGTCACTGTTAGAAACAGGATACTGGGCTTGATGACCCATGGTCTGACCCAGTATGGCATTTCTTATGTTTTTGTTTTTACAGTATGTTCTTATAGCTTTCAGGGGATCAAATGATTTGCACACTTGCTGCACATGGTTGTCAGAGATTCCCTAGGCCTGGAGATCAAGTAGGGGCCCATTCCTGAGGCAACTGATTAAGTAAAGGTGAAAAATAACAGGGTATTTTCACCAGAGTGTGAAGGATGGATGCAAGTTGCATGAGACACAGGAAGCAAGAGGGGCACCTGCGCACCAGCTCAAGCAGGATACAGTATTGTCACTAGGTGGAATTCTACTCATGACATGCTGGAGAGGTTAGTGGAGCATTGGGAGGTCCTGCATCAGATGTAAGTGGAGACTGAGATCAGCATTGACAGGTTCCTGGTTTACCAGGATTGGACAAATGCCATGCAGGTGATAGAAGTCCTAAAGCCCTTTAAGAATGCAACTGAGGAACTGAGTTTCACAAAGGCTATCCTGAGCCTTCTCAACCCAGAAATAAATATTTTACAGGCAAAGTTAGAGGGGTTTTGGCAACAATAGGGATTCACAGAAGAGGTTTTAATGAAGATGGACTTCTTGCAGGTCAAGTGGGAAAAAGACTGCAGCTCCTTATGAAGGAGGATGCTTATGTGCAGCTGATCTCTGTGACCTGTGAATGAAAGGAACTATTGCTCTGTAGTGCAACTCACTGACTTACTGGAAAGAAAAGCTGGTGACTGAGGTAAAGAAAAGGGATCGCCAGAGGCAGGGGGCAGTAGTGATTGTGATACAGTAGGGAAAATAGTAGGAACGCCAGCAAGTAGTACTGATACCATGAGTGCCACCCTGTCACCTACCACTTCCCCCAGGAGCCCCAGCCATAGAAATTCTTTGCTGACTGAAGCTCTAGCTACAATGCTAAGCTTCAGAGATAAGCCTACCCAGTCACACTCCTACACAGATTTCTGTGACATCACTCTCTACCTTGTAGAGTCCATTAAGGCCATGCACACAGATTCCTTGGGACACTAAGCACACAAGGCATAGGTCTGGCCAGACATGGTGAAAGTTGCCCAGCACTTCCACTTCTTGTCCTGCCCTCCAACTAGAGCAGCGATGGCGAACCTATGGCACGCGTGCCAGCTGTGGCACGCGAAGGCCTTGCAGCTGGCACGCGGGAAGGTCCGCAATTAGGTGGGGTTTTTTTTTTTCAGTTTTACTTGTCTGCTGCCGCTGTCGGGGCCGCCGCGGCAAAATCGAGCGTGCCGCGGGGCCCCCCTGTACCCGGCAGAGCCTGCCCTCCCCGTAGCAGCTCTCTCTTTGGCAGCTCTCTCTTTGGAGCTGCAGTCAGACGCGCCGGCTTGCAGAGCGCGAAGGGAAGAGTTTCCCTTTCGCGACTCTGTTAA
This sequence comes from Ichthyophis bannanicus, assembly GCA_033557465.1. Classification (NCBI taxonomy): domain Eukaryota; kingdom Metazoa; phylum Chordata; class Amphibia; order Gymnophiona; family Ichthyophiidae; genus Ichthyophis; species Ichthyophis bannanicus. The sequence continues at coordinate 1,523,150,942 of CM066032.1, forward strand.
GCCCGCGGGGGCTGATGGGAACTTCCCATCAGCCCCCGCGGGTTTAACAGAGCAGCGAGGGAGAAACTCTTCCCTCGCGCTCTGCAAGCCGGCGCGTCTGACTGCAGCTCCAAAGAGAGAGCTCTGCTCCGGGGGGGGCCGGCTCCGCCGGATACCGGGGGGCCCGCGGCCCGCCCGACTCGGCCGCGGCGGCCCCGACCGCGGCAACAGACCGGTTTTCGATTTTTCTACTTTTCCCGGGGCTGGGGGGGGGGTTAGGAGTGGTGATGTGATGGGCTGGGCTGGGCTGGGCTGGGGGGGTTAGGAGTGGTGATGGGCTGGGCTGGGGGGGTTAGGAGTGGTGATGGGCTGGGCTGGGCTGGGGGGGGGTTAGGAGTGGTGATGGGCTGGGCTGGGGGGGTGTTAGGAGTAGTGCTGGGCTGGGGGGATTTAGGAGTGGTGATGGGCACTGGGCTGGGGGGGTAGGAGTGGTGATGGACACTGGGCTGGCTGGGGGGGGTTAGGAGTGGTGATGGGCACTGGGCTGGCTGGGGGGTTAGGAGTGGTGATGGGCGCTGGGCTGGGGGGGTTAGGAGTGGTGATGGGTGCTGGGGGGGCTTAAACTAAAAATTGGGTGATGGGGGATTAGGACTGGAAATGGGCTGGTGGGATTAGGACTGGAAGTGGGTTGATGGGGGGTTAGGACTGGTAATGGGCTATGGGGGGGCTTAAACTGAAAATTGGGTGATGGGGGATTAGGACTGGAAATGGGCTGGTGGGATTAGGACTGGAAGTGGGATGATGGGGGGTTAGGACTGGTAATGGGCTATGGGGGGGCTTAAACTGAAAATTGGGTGATGGGGGATTAGGACTGGGAGTGGGCTGATGGGGAGGTTAGGACTGGTAATGGGCTATGGGGGGGCTTAAACTGAAAATTGGGTGATGGGGGATTAGGACTGGAAATGGGCTGGTGGGATTAGGACTGGGAGTGGGCTATGGGGGGCTAGGACTGGTAATGGGTTGGGGTTGCTAGGACTGGAAATGGGCTGAGTGGAAGGGGGCTTGAACTGCAAATAGCTGTTGGGAAGGGGGCTTGGAAATGGAAATGGGCTGAGGGGAAGTGGGGGGCTTGAACTGCAAATAGCTGATGGGGACGGGGCTTGGAATGGAAATGGGCTGAGGGGAAGTGGGGGGCTTGAACTGCAAATAGCTAATGGGGAGGGGGACTTGGAATGGAAATGGGCTGAGTGGAAGGGGGCTTTAACTGCAAATAACTGATGGGAAGGGGGGCTTGGAATGGGCTCTTAGGGGAGGGAGCTAGGACAGGAACTGGGCTGATGGATGGGCTAGGATAGAACTGAGAATTGGGTGTTGGGGGAGCTAAGATTGGAAATGGGCTGTGGTGGGGGCTTGGATTGAAATGGACTCATGGAGGGGCTAGAACTGGAGGTAGGCTCATGGGGGGCTTGGATTAGAAATGGGCTGAGTGGAGGGGAGCTAGGATTTAACATGGGCTGATGGTGGGGCTAGGAAAGGACTAGAAATGGGCTGATGGGAGGCTGGTATTGGAAATGAGCTGATGAAGGGACTCGGATAGGACTGGAAATGGATGGGGGAGCTAGGACTGGAAATGGACTGATGAGGGGACTAGAAGGGAGCGGATACTGGGTGGGGCTGGAACTAAAAGGGAGCTGATGTTGGGGGAGATTAGAAGGGGATGGGGCTGGGAGAATGAAATGGAGAGGGGAAAAATATTTTGTGTGTGAGGGAAGAAAAATGTACAATTGGCCGGGTATTGGGAGAGTAAGTGGGGATTGAGGATGGAGGGGTAAAATTTGAGTGGATGAAATAGGAATGAGGAAAGAGCAAAAGGAGAAAGATTAGTATGTTAAAGCGGATGTAGAGAGAGAGAATGGAAAAAAAAACTAGAAGAGAGAAGAAAGGACAAATGGACAGCAGATGATGGAGAGTTAGCAGAAAACATGAAGAAACCAGAAGAAAGTGGCTGGAGCAATTGCAACTGTGTAACTGAGCTGAGGTATTCTGTTTATGTAATTCCTTTTTGACATTGCCACTTGTTCTCTTTCCCCAGTAGGTCATGTATTGTTGTTCTCTGAAATGTATTGGTTTAATATTTGCAGTGTTGCCTTTTGATAGGTATGGTATGGTGCTTTGTGACTCCTGGTAGTGCTGTTAGGATACGGCGGGTTTGCTATTGGTTCTAAATGGGCAGTAGTTCCTAATGTGCCTGGCGGTTGGCACTGGATTATAGTAATGTAGAAATCTTTTAGTCTGTCTTTATCCATACACTCATTAAGAGACATGTTTACTAAAAGTTAGTGTATGTTAGCATTATGCAAATATTTATGCAAATTGACGTGCTGGCACTTTGAGGAAATTCTTTGGTTTTGTGCGGCAGTTTGGGCACTCGGGCTCAAAAAGGTTAGCCATCACTGAACTAGAGTGTCCAGTAAACATCTGTTCTCCATTGCAGGAGATATCCTGGCTTCCCAATGTTCACAGTTTGCACTGGAGTTGGTGAAAAAGTTTGTGTTTCTAAAGACAAACCTCCCATTGCTTGCTTTCTTTTCATTGAGTGTAGAGTTTTATGAGGGGCAGTTGCCCATTCTCAATGCCTTCAGAGTCTACTAGCTGTGTTTTTGATAGTTTGCATTGCAGTGTCTCTAGGATGGTGACTACTTCCAGTGGCTACCTTTCAGCTCTCTCATGGCAAAAATGTAAAAGAAAAAAGGAAGAAATTAAATTTAAAAAAATAAAACAAAAATTAAAGAAACAAAGGATATAAAACAAAAAGAACTGAAAATAGTCTCTCTCTGCTGGAATTCCACTCCACCATGCTTGTTTCAGTTGCTCACAAGCTCGGGTTTCACTGTCCTGCCATTTCTTTCATGGCCTGCCCCTTTGTTGCTAGTCCTGCTCTGTGGCTTGCTGTCGCATTTTTGGTGGGTCTGTTGAGGCGCACATAAGAAAAATAAAAAAATAAAATAATGAAATAAAACAAAAATAAAATATAGACCTTCTTTCCCCTTGTTACTCTCTGCCACTGCTACCTGTGTCACTCTGTTGTCACTGCTCTCATGTCTTGCCTCACTGCTGTTCTTCGCACCTTCCTTGCTTATTTGGATGAGTCTTGCCACCCTCTATCAGTGTGCCTCTGTGACAAGTGTACTTTGGGTTTTTCCCACCTTTTTGGTAACCTTTGGCTTGTCATCGTATACCTCTTTTGGTATTCTACCACCTGCATTGGCATGTAGCTCCAAAAAACCCAAGCTTGGGAGAGACTGAAATCGGCACAGTGGAGAGAAACTACCAGTCTACCACAGTAGATGAACCTTGAGCTCTTTTTTCAGAATTCTTTTCAAATTTCCATTATTGTACTTGTTTGGAGGTTCATACAGGGGTATTCCCTCTTTTAAGAGGGATCAGCTTGGAGTGCTGATGGAGGAAGAGAAAACCCGCCTAGCCAGCCTGATAACTGAATCAACCCTAACTATCTTGGGGGGGGGGGGGGCTGATGGCTCTCACATCCACCATTTTCCATTACCATACTTGTTGACTATCAGTCTTCTGCCACAAGTATTAGACTTTCATTATAGTGGCTTGCAGCAGCTCCAGCCCCACTGCTTTTGGGGCGTTCTCTGATTCTTATTTAAATACCTTAGTATGTCTTCCAAGTAGTTCATGGAATGCTTCTCCACGTAAGGGGGGGGGGGGGTCTTCATCTCTAATTAAGGTTCTATGATGGGCCAAATTCCCCAGTGCCAGGACTCTAACTTGTGGGCACGCAGCTTAGCTGCACTCACCCTACTCCTGCAGCCTAGGCTAGTGCCATCTCTTCTGCTGTTGTATTGCTTCAATGGTCCTATAGGGCTTTGCAGCTATCTGAATGCTGTGCTGGTCCTCCTGGCATAATTTACCACCTTGCAGGTGATCAAGGTGCTGAACTAGTCATCTTTGCATAACAAGAGTCGTGCAGCTGATCTGGATGCTGGGCTGGTGCTGCTGGCATAACTCAGAGCCGAAAACTGATCTTGGTGCTGTGCTGGCCCTCCCACATAATTTAGAGCCTTGCAGTCAAGCTGGGTGCTATGCTGCTTTCCTTGATATTTTAGTTGGGTGCTGTTCTGCTTTCCTTGACATTTTACTCCTCTGAAAGTGTCTTGGGGGTATGTTTACTAAAACCCCGCTAATGTGCGGGCCGCGGTAGAGTGCGGGTGCCATATAAGGAGTAGGCGTTCCGTCCAGAAAAAGAAAAGCCAGAATTTACATATGCGCTAAGGTGCGCGGCGCCCATGTGCGCCCCGCACATTAGTGCATGAGATAGCTGCGGGGGAGGCATAAGTGGCGCGCTGATGTGCACACAAAAGAGCACAGCCACAGCACAATGGTCAAGGCACTTACCAATGATGCAGGGATTAGGGATTCAATCCCCCACATTGCCCAGTGAAGATGGCTGGCTGAAGTGTTACTTTAGGAGCTAGTCTAATATTGTGCAGCATAAGGCGGCAAGCTGATGGGCATTAGGCAGTGTGCTATTGATTTAGGAGGCTTTTTTTATATTGGGCGGCATAAGGTGGCGCGCTAATGTGAAAACACAGGAACAGAACCATGGCACAATGGGTAAAGCACTGACCAATGGTGCAGGGATCAAGGGTTCAATCACCCACAGTGCCCAATGAACAAGGCTGGCTGAGGCATTACATATTATGGGGAAGATTGCTTTTGGAGTCATTTTATGTTTATTTTAATTATCACTACTAGCAAACGCACTCTCAAAGCGTGTTAACATAAGGCGCCCTATAAGGCACATTTTAAAGTGCACTGTCAGCCAAGGCACCCTAGAATGTTGCTTATAGGGCGCTTTAGAGGGTGCCGTATGAGGTACCGCAAGGTCAGAGTACTGTTTTTTATGGCAGCACTGTGCAGTTTAAGGAATGAAAAGCATAAGTAGGTGCGCTGACAGGCAAGGAGGAGCAGCAGTGGAGCACAATGGTTAAGGCACTGACTGCTGATACAGGGGTCATGAGTTTGCTACCCAATGTGCCTAATACATAAAGCCAGCTGTGGCATCAGCTTTGCATTGTACATATTTTTTCCTGCAGCACTTTATTTTTATTTTATTAATTGCTGCCAGCAAACACGCCCTCACGTGCCATAATTGAAGGTGCCGTAGAAGGCACCCTATAAGGCATTCCATAGGGCACATTATAAATTGCACTGTCCGCCACAGCACCCTAATATGTCCCCTATAGGGCACCCTATAAGTTGCATCACAGGATTATGTATAGTGCACCTTATATGGACGGGAACCATAAGGTGCCCTATAGGGTGCCCTATAAAGCACCCTCAGAGGCACCTTATGGGTACAGTACGCTGAGGGTGTTTTTGCTGGCATCAAAATATGTACATTAAAAAACAGATAATGTGTTGGACAACCCTATCAAATAACCCCACTATGGGTTTGAACCCATGACCTCTGGCTTTACAGGCAGTGAAGTAATAATTGGGCTACAGCTCTATAACTACTAGTAAGCCCCTGGCTGGCTGAAGAGAGCCTGCACGTCACCACACAGACAGTCTGCTGTGGTCACCAGGATAGGGTTAGCCCACCCGTACCCATGATGCAATGCACATGCAAATCAACTGTCCACAGATGAACACAAGATGGCGAATGCACCCCCACAGCACCTCGGCCTGGTAGGGGGAAGTGACCGTGTGCACCCACACAGCACCTCGGCCCGGTAGGGGGTACTGACCGTGTGTTCTACTGGCACAGAGTAGCTACACACCGTCACATTATGCGGGTACTGTGCTCACCCTGAGGGTGCAATGAGGCGCCCAGGACCAGGTCCACAACACCTTCCATGGCTGAAAAAAGCCATGCAGGAGGTCCAAAGCAGTGTTAATGTGTGAGATAGGTAGTTTCTGCACTAACACCTTGGATATCTCTGTCTGTGTCAGTCAGGTGTAGCCCATATGGACCCCTAGGTGGGCCATCCACCACCACCACCTCCCCCTTCTCCCCCCGGGCCAAGGGTGGCAAACAGGGTCTTCTATCAATAGATCCACATTCTACCTCCCTGCAAAGGTGGCAGTAGAGGGGGACCATCAACCCCAGTCCTGCTGAGGAACAGACACCCCACAGAGGCAGTCAATGTAGCTCTATACACATATCCATAGCACAATAGCAGACAGACATTAGGCCTGGATATGGTAAGCTGCACCCCACCACTATCTAATATTCTCTTGCAGCAAGTCATCAGCCATTGCACCCTGCAAGCCACTCCATCAAAACACATACCAGCTGCAAACAGCCTGCTAGTTAGTCCATGTTCCCAGTAGAGATGCATGCACCCAGAAATGGGATGTCAGCATACACAACAAGCAGATAAATCAGTGACTAAGCCCCAAAAGGAAGCCCATCTCGATTACATGAGAGAAATACTATATAGCACTATGGGGGTGCCTAGCCATGCTGTGGTCACTGCACAGTCAGGGTGAGAGTGATCTCTCAGCAGGACATACTGAGGTCACCCTGTCTGTGTAGGTGGTGGCCGGGCACTAAAATGTCCCAGTCAGTGCCCTATGCCCTGTGCAGATGCACCCTGGCCAGGCCACCCTGTCCGGCCTATACCCATGGTACTTTGCTCCTCATTATGCACATTGGCAGCCCAATACTGGGCTGTGGAAGGTGTTTGCAGCCACCACACACTGGACAGACAGACAGCCAACCCCACACCTATGCCAGCATTGTGCTACTATAGAGGAGTTCAGCAGCCATACCCACCACACCAGTCCTGGGCACAGTACAGGCATGGATATGGTACGCAATACTGTTGGGGGTCACTCCCCAGGGTGGTAAACACTGTCAGAGACCAGACCTGCAGCACACACCGCAGACATCAGAATGATTGTTATGGTGGAGCTCAATGAGCAAAATGTGCTTAACGTAGGAATTGATATCTGCCAGTTATCATAGGAAACGTTTGATAGCTGTGTACCATATACCCAGGTGTAGGGTGGCATTGCTAAGGTATTCAACTTCCAGTATTGGGAGATACAGGCAGGGCTCAATGTCCTGCCTCTCCAGGAGACATTGGCCAATGGGGCCTGTGGGTGTGGGTGTGGGTGTGTCTGGCCCTGTTGGCTGCTGCTTTACGGCAGAGTTTCCAAACTCCAGTCCTGGTGTTCCAAACACTGTTCGGGTTTTCATGCTGTCCCTCATAAATATGCATGAGCCACATCTACATACCATGGGTGTGGTGCATAGATATGCAGCACAGGCATCTTTATGAGAGGCAGCATGGAACCTGAATGGTGTGGGGCCCTCCAGGACTGCATTTGGGAGACTCTGCTCTAGGTAATGCGCCTGTTTCTGGTGTCTGTGTTTGGTGTGGTAAAATATAGGTGTATTAACCATGTGTATGTTCTCAGCAATACAGGTTTGTCCTTACTATCATGGTTTAGTTGTGGGAAAAATATGCAGACAGGATTGGCAGTAGCTCCAGCTGGCCTTTGAACCTGTGACCTTCTGTTCTTGCACACACTGTCTGTGTGCACTGCACCACTGTATTGCCACAGATATGCTGCATTCCCTGGGGAATCCATGACTGTACATCCAACAGAGTCTGTCTGTTGCGGTGGACGGTGCCAGCCTGCACAGGCCTAGGCCACTGTCTGCTGTGGCTTGCAGCCACTGCCCCCTCCACCACCTGTACCCTTCCGCCAACATGCAGACATGTCCTTATCTGGGAAGAAGCATATGACCTGATTGAGTTGTGGCACTCCAGGACTGAATTTGGGGGACTCGGCTGTAGGTAATGCCCATTGTTATGGTTTGTGTGCGGTGTAGGGTAAAATATGGGTGTTTGCACCATGCTTATGTTCTCTGCATTAAAGGAGTGTCTTTACTATCACTGTTTAGTAGTGGGTAAAAGTATGGGGATTGGGTGGGTAGGAGCCCCAGCTGGGATTTGAACCTGTGACCTGCTGGTTTTACAGGCACTGGCTGTGTCCATTGCACCACACTGTGGCCACAGAAACAGTGCAGTCCCTGGAGATAGGAAACCTGGCCTGATGAGTCAGAAACCCTGCTCTGCACAATTTTACTGTGGGCTCATTTACCTTGTATGGAGACAAAAGTGCAAATAAACCTCAAAAATGACCTAGGAAAAAGGGGCAAACACCCATAACCAAGCTGGGCAACAGTGATATCACTGGGCAACATTAAAAAACACTCCCAGGAATGCTCCAATAAAATGAAATGATTTTTGAATGGGTCTACGGAGCGTAGACCCTTCCAAAAATCATTTCTTTTTTTTGGAGCTTTCCTGGGAGTGTTTTTTATTGTTGCCCATTGATATCACTGTTGCCCAGCTGAATTATAATTTTTACAATTTTTCTTGTGGTCATTTTAAGGTTTTATTTGGAATTTTGTTCTGTGCATATGTATCACACTGCTCACGTTTTGTAGGTTTCCCCGGTTTTGCTGTACATTGCTGACGTAAATGGTTTCTCTTCCCTTTAAATCGGCTCTAACGCGAGGTTTTCACTCGCGGTATTTTTTGACCGAAATTCAGCCCCGCTCCTGTGCGGGGAGCCTCTCCCCTCCCACTCTCCACCCATTGACCCCGTCCCCCCGCCCCTCGGGAGCCTTCCTCCGCCCTCGAAATGCCTTTCCACGCCTCTATCACACATCAGCGCACCGCGCACTTGAGCGTGCGGCGCGCACGTGTGCGGGGCACCAAAAACACACTATTAGCGTGCACTAAGGTACCTTAGCGCATGCTCAAGTGCGCCCCGCACAATTGCGCGGTTTAGTAAACATACCCCTTGGTGTGCTTCCACTAATTATGGCGATGCTTTGCCTTCTTCATTTATAGTGTTGATTGTGCTCCTTAAACTGCTTTGCCCTTCTGATGGTGGCTTCTGGTACTCTTCCTGATACTATACATACGTTTTACCCCTATTCTGGTGCTTTGGGGGAGGAGGGGGATGTTGTGACACTCTTGATGGATTGTACTGCTGTTACAGATGCCTGTCATCAGGTTTATGCAAGTTTAATTAAAAATAGTTGGCAAGCCTGACTATTGCATCGCAAATAGCTTCTCTCATAGACTTTGATGTGGACAATAGGATGAATGCATGAATGCTTCAGTCCCCGAAGACTCGGCTATCTTCAGACTAACAAAAACAAACCTGAAAATATTTGGCTGCTCGCATGCCTAATCTCTGGTATGTCCTTCAACTCATCTGGAGCTGACATCACCTCCTCTTACAGAATATTCCCCACTTGCACATGGAAGTTGCTGAGTTTCCTATGTGGATCTTTTCCACTTGTAGATTTGTAAAAATGGCTCCTGTAGCTCCACATTTTTCAGAAAAGGATCCATGTTTATGAGCAGAATATTTTCTAAAATTCCTCTCAAATTAAGTACATCGTGACCTCAATATTTCAATTTTGATCTCTACATATTATCTAAAATGTTCCTTCAAAGCAGACTTAATGATGTTTAAGGCATTATTAATCATTAACAAACAGACCTTTATACAAACTAGGTTATTGGCAGTGGCTCTTAAAATTGTTTGAAATAAAAAATAAAATGAAAATGTAAATCATGCCAAGATTTTAAGTGCTTAGTAATATTACCTAGTGCATTTTCTGGAATTCTTCATTCACAAACATCCCACAGAGTTTCATGCAGATATTGAAAGCTGAATTGCTGCAGTGAAAAAGTCAAATCAATATCTCTTTGGTCAAAACAAGAACATACAACACGCTAGCACAAACCATGCCTCTCAGAGCAACAGATGTCTAACTCTGCAAACACAGCAGTAACACATCTCAACATGTATTGAATAGTGTGCGACTATAATGAGTTAAAAAGACAATACTTTACAATAATCTCCACTGGATATTAGATGCTGTTTTTTCATAGTTTCTTTAAAAGAAATAAACAAGACACTTCAATTGCTTAAGTAAATGGATATATTCCTGCCTATTTGACCAATAAAAGTCCTACGGGATCAGTATACTGAAAAGGCTTTATATGGTTTTCAGGACCAGCAGTACTAACCAGTTAGTTCTGTTGGGTATCCCCACAGGCAGCCTTGAAAATGTCCAGTTAGTTTCACGGAAGTCCTAGGGGCATGTTTACTAAAAACCGCAAATGTGCGCGCCGCAAAATAGCGCACGGAAACGCGGCACTGAAACGCTAATAAACACGTTTAAACGCCCCGCACACGTGTGTGTCACCCCCGCAAAGGTGCGCGGCACACTAACGGGCCCCGTACAAGTGCGGGCCCGCAAATGTCCGATAGAGGCGTGGTACGGCTAAAGGAGGGCGGAGGAAGGCCCCGGAGGGGCGGAGGGACGGGGTCAATGGGTGGAGAGTGGGAGGGGAGAGGCTCCACGCACAGTAGTGGGCCCGAATTTCCTGGTGAAAAATAGCGCGAGTGAAGCACTCGCGGTAGAGGGCATCTAAAGGGAAGAGAAACCATTTCCGTCAGCAATGTACAGGAAAACTGGGGAAACCCGCAAAACGTGAGCAGTGTGATACATGTGCACGGAACAAAATATCAAATAAGACGTGAAAATGAGCACAAGAAAATGATTAAAAATCATAATACAGCTGTGCAACAGTGATATCAATGGTCAACAATAAAAATCACTTCCAGAAATGACCCCAAAAAAATAAATGTATCTTTGAAGGGTCTACGCTCTGTTGACCCTTTCAGAAAGCATTCCCTCTTATTGGAGCTTTCCTGAGAATGATTTGTAATGGTGTCCATTGATGTAATTGTTGGTCAGTATGGTTATGGGTTCATGGCATTTTGCCAAGATCATATCTGAGAGTAATCTTCCCTTTTTGCCCCATACAAGTTAAATGAGGGCAGATTACAGTAATGCAGAGCAGGGTCTGTGACTAGTCCTGCATTGTTTCCTATCTCCAGGGATGGCACTGTTTCAGTGGCCACATTGTGGTGCAGTGGACACAGGCATTGCCTGTAGGACCAGAGGGTCACAGGTTTAAATCCCAGTTGTGTCATCATCCAACACAATTCCCTTATTTTACACCTGAAGAAAACATGGCAGTGAAGACTGCCTGGTATTCCTGGGAACAGGGACATGCCGCAATTTTATATATCCAATAACAATGAACACAAACAACATAAAAGTGTGGTACTTAGAGCACAGTCTCCCAAAGGCAGCCCTGGAGGGCCTAACACCAGTCATGTTCCATGCTGCCCCAATAAAGATGCCAGTGCAATGTAAACAGCAATGTTTCCGAATAGCATGTTGCCATAGGGTGTCTGGTGGTGGAGGGGCCTTTGTGTGCTGCTCACAACAGGTGATGGTCCATCCCCGTCAAGTGGGTCATTGCAACCCAAAAGCCAGTCCCTGTCTGACAAACAGCCATGGACACCCCACGGAACACACTGTTGAGGTGCTAAGATGTTGTTGCAGCGGATGCAGCCAGTGCCCTATGGAGCAGAAAGTCACCGGTTCAAAGCCCAGCTGGGGCACCTGCCATACCAGGACCCACATTTTACACTTTTAATAACACATGATACTAATGACTGACTCCCTTAATGTGGAGAACATAAGTGTGGGTGACACACTCATATCTTTCCTGACATTACAAGCCCCACATAAACATATGTATTTCCTACAGCTGAGTCCCCCCAATGCATTTCTGGAGGTCAAATAATCCCTCAGGTTGGATGCAGTCTCGAAGAAAGATGTGTGTTCTGCAATTGCAGGTCATGGCCCCATGGTATGCAGAGGTAGCAGAGGCATATTCATCAGGGACGTCCTGAAAACCTGAACAGTGCTAGGCCCACCAGGACTGTATTTGGTAACCTCGGGCCTAAAGCAGCAGCCAACAGGGGTGGAAACTCCATCCCCTGCAGGCTCACTCACCCAATGTCAAATTCAGAGGCTTGACTTTGGGCCCTGTGTGTATATCCCAATATTAGCATCTGCATACATTAGCATTGCCACATTAATCACGTGTATACCTTACACAGATATGGCAAGGCTGTAATGATTCCTGGCACATAGAAATGGTAATGTTAACCACAATTGGCTCAATGAGTTGTATCAGCCAAATCTCTCTGATGTCTGTGGAATGTGCGTAAGGTCATGTGTCAGACAGAGTTCAGCACCCTGAAGCACGACAGCAATGTTTTGGATGAACATAGGCATGCCTGCACTGTGCCCAGTAATTGCGCGTTTGCCAGGGCTGCCAAACACCTCCTCAGATTCTCTTTGCTGCCATAGGTGTGGGGTGTGTGTGTGTGTTTGTATATGCAGTGTATGGTGCTTGTCCAAACTATCTGCAGAACAAGCTGATAGTAGGTGCCATGAGCAGGATGCAACTGCACTGGGCACAGGGAAATGTCTGGGACATTGTACTGCGTGTCCACCACCTGCACAGACATGATGTCCACAGCATGTCTTGCTCTGAGGTCAATCTCTCCCTGACCCAGCAGTGACCACGGCATGGCTAGGTTCCGCCATTGCAGCATACGTTGGTTTGCTCATGTGATGTATATGCCCTCTGTTGGTCTGGGGCCCAATCACTGAGTTAACTGTCCGGTGGGTGTGCTCCCATCCTAGTCATGGGTGCACACATGTCCTGCTGTAGCATGCACAGTGGACTGGCTAGCAGACTGTCTGCAGTTAGTGTGTGTATGTCTGTGACACCTGGCAGGGTTATGCAGCTGGTGACCCACTGTGTGCGTTGGTGGGAAATGTGAGATGGTGTTGCAGTGTCAGGATATTCAAGGCCTAGTGGGTGTCTGCGTTTGAAGTGTGTATGCGTACAGAACCGTAGAAAGTGCTCTGTTGCTCACTCCAACAGCAGGTGGACAGAGGTTGATGGGCCTGTGTTTCCCTCCCACCATTGCATGGATAGAGAATGTGGATTGGTTTTCAGGTGGATCATTGGGTGCAGAGGGTAGGTTCAGTGGCCTGTCACACTCTGCCTAGGTGTCCATAAAGCACCATCACTCACACATACATCATGTGGCCATGTCACACACACAGGATATGCACTATTCCATGGCCACCCAAGTCCACCAGGTCCAGATGTGGCTGGATTACACAGATGGACAGAGGTTTACCATAGGAGTGTGTGTGATGGAAAAACCCATCAAACATTGGCACACATGCAACATGAAGTATAGTCCTTTCAGCAAGTAGAGGTGATGTGCACAACCCCTCACCCTCACGGTGAGCACAGGCCACCCACACTGAGATGATCTGTAGCCACTCTGTAGCAGCAATGCAGAAGGTCTGTACACAGCACTAGGCCCAGGTGTTGTGGGGGTGCACACCCCACCTTTTGAAATGGTTTAGACTGCTGCTTTGCATGGGCAGTGCATTATGGGTGTGAGTGGAGTACCTCTATCCTGTTAAGCGCAACACACATCATGCATACCTCATATGGTAGATAGGCATACCTAATTTTGCACATATAGAGCTGTAGCCCAGTGGTGAATGCAATGCCTGGGAAGCCAAAGATTGTTGGTTCAAATCCCTAGTGCAGTTAACCAGCAAACATTTTTAGTTTGACACATTGCTGTATATACTGTGTTAGTCCACATCAGTGCTGTTTACCTGGGCCGCACTGCCCAGACATAGATCAGGTCATATTTACATGAAGATAACTATTATACACGTTACATGGGAGATGCCTGGCCTAGTATGTCTGTAATGTCATGTATTACGTCCAACAGCCAAACCATCACAATGCTCTAACCATATTCAGCTCTATAAGGTGCCTTATGGGGCACCTGAGGCTTACAGCACTGTGAGGAGTTTAGAGCTGCCACCACCAATGTCCATTAACACATCTTTCTTTGTGTGCAACCCCACATTACTGTGCTGTGGACAGGAACACACATCCACTGACTCCACAGGCTGTGTGTTGAGTTGTGGGAGACAGCTCTATAGCTGTCCAAAGATGTCTGGCTGGGTAAGGTGGAAAACATGCAGACTGTGTGCTCCAGTAATCACGGGTGCATTGATACAGTAGGAATAATGCTTCACTCCACATGACGTATGGGTGTTGCTCCTGCCAGTACATATGTCATGTGGAAAGGAAACTGATGCAAGTAACACAGTTGCACCGTAAGAAGATATATGCAGCACGCTGTAGCAATGTACATTGAAAACACTGTGTAGAGATTTCCATTGCTGAAGAATAATGTGCGCTGACGGACATACCTAATCAACAGTCCCTCTGGATTATGGAACACATGTGCCCAGGTTTAACAGTCCATCTAACAACCATTAACCTATGTGCTACATATCTGCCACCAGCACTGTATGACAGCACACGTAGTAAACAATAACGTGCAATACGGTATCATGACCACCTACATCACCTCCTAATGGTCTGCATGCAAAATATTGTGCATGTGCAATGCTCAAATATGGAGCCTACCCCATCCCACCATGGCCAACACCACATCCCTGTAAGGGAAACATCGATATACACGACTGAACATACTACAGAGGCACACACAACACCAAAATTCCCTGGGGTCTGTTTGACAACGCTGATGGTTTGTCATCACCCCTTTTCAGAGGTGTCATGCAAATAACTGCTATGTGACACACATAGCACACCTCATCTGACAATGCACTAGCAATCAGTGAAGATGTGTCCATAGGTTCAAGGCCACACTGTGTAAACAACAATAAACCTGAATAATCAAATTGTATTTTTGAATATGAGAGATACATCGGTGGTATGTGTGGCTGCAGAGGTCAGTACACATACTGTTGTGCACACAGTACACAGTGTGTCGGCAAGCTGCGTGCATTCACAATGTCCATATCCCTGGCACGCAGCCATGTGGAAGGCTGTTGTGCGCCTATCGCGTGCGCGTAGCCATGCGCTGCGCAGGTGCGTCACAGGATGTGCGCAAATGCGGAAGTTGAGTTGTGTGCGTCACGGCCCTTCCACGTGCAGACAAGAAAATGGCGACCCGCACCAGGAAGCCTGCATTTAGCCGGAGAGAGTTGCGCCACCTGGCAATATTGATTGGGCCAAAGCAACAAAAGCTGTTCCCAGGGGCCTCCAGGGGAAGGGACACCGGAAAGGTGCTTAGGGCGTGGGAACGCATCACTAGACGCTTCAACCGTGTGGCTGAAAACAAACGTGAGGTAAGTGTATGGCAGCATGTCTAAATAGCCATATACAAACACATGGCTGATTGCAGCTATGGTTGCCAACTGCCTCCAGATGCGTCCAACAGGCTTGATCCAGTCCTGTGTTGACCCCATTGCATACAGGGACATGTAGTTCTTCGTCCATTCCACTCCATAAGAAAAGCAAGACTACAAATCCCTGCATGCAATGGGGTAAACACACGACTGGAACAAGTATGTCGTGCGTATCTGGAGCCAGTTGTCAACCCTAATTGCAGCTGTCCATGCTGCTGTGCGTAGGTGGCATACATCATTCAAGTTCAGCAGCTAAAGCCACATGTGCATATCCTTATGTATCACAGCTGAGTAGTTTTCCATGTACGCAGGTGTTGGCGGACGTGGTCACATAGGGCATGATGCCATCCTGTAGTCCTGGGATCTGCTTCTGTTGATGTGCAACAACATACTGTAAACCAGCCATGATATAGATCTTGCTAAGGAGGCTCTGCAAACCTCATGTGATGATGCTGGGGTCTGCATCTGCAGGGTGACACATATGCCCAATCATTAGGACCTGAGAAAACACCATCACATGGTCTGTCAGACACCATGGAGCTATGGGTATATGTGCCAATCGGGTTAGAGGTTACTCCCCTATTCCCAGGAGCCCTGAGTGGGCATCAGAGTGGGCCCTCAATCACCCTGCAGAGATGGGGTTCTCCAGAGCATGTGGTGTGACAGATCCCCCATAACAGCAGTGAACACATTCCATCAAACTCGAGGCACAATCACCCTGCAGATCAGGTAATGTCACCTTATGTGTTGTAACACATCCCCTCTATCCCTAGGACTACAGATAGCCCTTCAAAGTGGGCCCTCTGTCAGCCTGCAGATCTGGGAATGTCTACTAATGTTGTTTAACATATCACCCCTATCCCCAGGACAACAGAGAGCCCTTCAAAGTGGGCCCTCTGTCAGCCTGCAGATCTGGGAATCTCTACTAATGTGTTTGAACACATCCCCCTATCCCCAGGACAAGACACAGCCCCTCAAAGTACACTCACAGTCAACCTGCAGATCTGGGAATGTCTACTAATGTGTTTGAACACATCCCCCTATCCCCAGGACAAGACACAGCCCCTCAAAGTACACTCACAGTCAACCTGCAGATCTGGGAATGTCTACTAATGTGTTTGAACACATCCCCCTATCCCCAGGACAAGACACAGCCCCTCAAAGTACACTCACAGTCAACCTGCAGATCTGGGAATGTCTACTAATGTGTTTGAACACATCCCCCTATCCCCAGGACAACAGAGAGCCCTTCAAAGTGGGCCCTCTGTCAGCCTGCAGATCTGGGAATGTCTACTAATGTTGTTTAACACACATCCCCCTATCCCCAGGACAACACAGAGCCCTTCAAAGTGGGCCCTCTGTCAGCCTGCAGATCTGGGAATGTCTACTAATGTTGTTTAACACATCACCCCTATCCCCAGGACAACAGAGAGCCCTTCAAAGTGGGCCCTCTGTCAGCCTGCAGATCTGGGAATGTCTACTAATGTTGTTTAACACACATCACCCCTATCCCCAGGACAACAGAGAGCCCTTCAAAGTGGGCCCTCTGTCAGCCTGCAGATCTGGGAATGTCTACTAATGTTGTTTAACATATCACCCCTATCCCCAGGACAACAGAGAGCCCTTCAAAGTGGGCCCTCTGTCAGCCTGCAGATCTGGGAATCTCTACTAATGTGTTTGAACACATCCCCCTATCCCCAGGACAAGACACAGCCCCTCAAAGTACACTCACAGTCAACCTGCAGATCTGGGAATGTCTACTAATGTGTTTGAACACATCCCCCTATCCCCAGGACAAGACACAGCCCCTCAAAGTACACTCACAGTCAACCTGCAGATCTGGGAATGTCTACTAATGTGTTTGAACACATCCCCCTATCCCCAGGACAAGACACAGCCCCTCAAAGTACACTCACAGTCAACCTGCAGATCTGGGAATGTCTACTAATGTGTTTGAACACATCCCCCTATCCCCAGGACAACAGAGAGCCCTTCAAAGTGGGCCCTCTGTCAGCCTGCAGATCTGGGAATGTCTACTAATGTTGTTTAACACATCACCCCTATCCCCAGGACAACACAGAGCCCTTCAAAGTGGGCCCTCTGTCAGCCTGCAGATCTGGGAATGTCTACTAATGTGTTTTAACACATCACCCCTATCCCCAGGACAACACAGAGCCCTTCAAAGTGGGCCCTCTGTCAGCCTGCAGATCTGGGAATGTCTACTAATGTTGTTTAACACACATCACCCCTATCCCCAGGACAACAGAGAGCCCTTCAAAGTGGGCCCTCTGTCAGCCTGCAGATCTGGGAATGTCTACTAATGTTGTTTAACATATCACCCCTATCCCCAGGACAACAGAGAGCCCTTCAAAGTGGGCCCTCTGTCAGCCTGCAGATCTGGGAATGTCTACTAATGTTGTTTAACATATCACCCCTATCCCCAGGACAACAGAGAGCCCTTCAAAGTGGGCCCTCTGTCAGCCTGCAGATCTGGGAATGTCTACTAATGTTGTTTAACATATCACCCCTATCCCCAGGACAACAGAGAGCCCTTCAAAGTGGGCCCTCTGTCAGCCTGCAGATCTGGGAATGTCTACTCATGTTGTTTAACACATCACCCCTAGCCCCAGGACAACACAGAGCCCATCAGAGTGGACCTCCAACCACCCTGGTGCTCTGTGTTTGTTTGGCAATGTTGTTGGATACATTCTCACCATATCCCCAGGAGTACCGAGAGGCCATCAGAGTGGGCCCTCAATCACCCTGGTGCTATGGGTCTGTTTGCTAATGTTGTTTCATAAATATCCCCCTATCCCCAGGAGTACAGGGAGCCCATCAGAGTGGGCCCTCACACACCCTGTGGATATGGTGCTGTGTGCCTATGCTGTTGAATCCATTCTCCCCATCTGCAGGAGTCCCGATACCTGTGTATGGTTACCCTCCAAACACTATATTTATATGATGTATCTCGCTGGGAAAGTGCTGTAGGACACAGAACACCCATGGGGCCCAAAGATCTGACTGTAATGGAGGGTATGTCTGTCATATATGTTCCAAAGCTATGTTGTCTAGGTTACAAATGATTCACAATCCATAGGGTTATGAGCTCCACACACACACACTATAGATGTACGTTGAAGATCACATAGCTGCAGATGTGGATGTGTCCAAACAACAACACAAACACCTCACATACAACAACTAGTTTTGTAATGTCTGTAACAGAGCCATGTCCCCAGCAATGCATGTTGTGTCACGTCAAACCTGTTGCCAGCCCCAAGACTGCTCCCACCTGATAGCAGATAAATCCCACCTATTTTGTGGAAATAATACATGCATCTGTCCATGTTGTACACCACTGATGGACTGCAAAACATTTGCAGAGGTGGCAATAGGTCATTGTCGATGTACACGAACATGGCCCGTAAGGTTCCCACCCGCACCACCCAGAATGAAAGAGGTTCTATGTAAGATCAACATTACAACATCTGCTACAAATGTGAAAGATGCATGTACACCATGACCAGTATAGTGCATTTAACAGTACCCAAGTAGGTCTGCGATACCTACCATTATTATCATGACACACAACATTTCCTCCCGGAAATGGGTTACCC
The DNA here is from genome assembly GCA_033557465.1 of Ichthyophis bannanicus. Lineage (NCBI taxonomy): Eukaryota > Metazoa > Chordata > Amphibia > Gymnophiona > Ichthyophiidae > Ichthyophis > Ichthyophis bannanicus. The sequence goes on from CM066032.1 coordinate 1,523,169,797, forward strand.
TCTCTCACCCACCCTGTCACTCACACTATCACACACTCCCCCTCTCGCTTCCCCCCTCTGTCTCTGGCTATCCCACCATTACACCAATATGGTGTGTGGAAGGTTTTGATGCACTACAATGTTGTGTGCAGGTCCTTTGTATGGTGGTCCCTCACAATTGAAAATATGCCCCATTGCTTCCACCTCATCACACATGTGATGGCCAAATCATATATTTCCCATACAGCAACTGCTGCTGGTGTGTAACGTTGCTCTCTGTGCACGACACACAGCAGGGGATAGGCAAATGACAGATGTTGTTCACAATGTGCTTATGGTATGTCGTTTAAAAATGTGTGTTTCCCAGAATGTGTGGTCCCTAACCTATGTTTGCATATCCACAGGTGGAGGACCTGAGGAAGAAGGCTCGGGAACTGAGGAAGTTTCATCCTGAGTACCTGCAGCGGTTCTGCAGGGGGCTGGGAGAACAGACAGATGGTGAGTGTCCCCACAAATAACACACATTAGGAATTGTCACGTTAAACAAACAACCTGTGTTTTGCCTGCATCTGTACAGGTCTTCTATGACACACATGGTCATGACGTCATGTATGTATGTTTATCACAGATGGAGACGACAACGATGGCCAAGAGGCTGATGCTGAACACAGCCTTCGACGGCCCACCACCCGCCGTGACCGACAGTCGGGTGTGGTGGAGGTGACGGAGGAGGATGATGAGGAGGAGGGGGAACGCCAGGTGGAGGAGCCAGAGACAGAGGATGTGGAGGTGTCCGAGGATAGGGAAGAGGAGGAGGTCGATGACGACGTGCTGGTGGTGGAGGAGCAGGACTCTGAGGTGGAGGAGGAAAGAGCTGAGGAGGAGGATGTGGCCCACCAGGACATAGGGGAGGGGGATGGTATGCAATGGGGGAGGGGGGGGTCGGGTTTTGGGGGTCAGGTTGGACAGGTGCGTGTTGGGGTAATTGCATGGGCGGAAAGGGTGTTGGCAGGGAGTTTGGGGTGGGAACCAGGTAGGGCCAAGGGTTTGGGGGAACACAGCACAGGTGTCTGTGGGCCCCCATCAAACATTGCATGAGGAAGCACGGGACGGCCGCCGAAGTGTCACCATGCCATCCACGGCCACCAACGTATCACATGCACATGCCAGCACACAGACCACCGAGACCGTTTGTCTGTGTGCTGGCAGGTGCATGCATGATGTGCTGGTGGCAGTGGATGACGTGAGACGCGACGTCCGTCTCGTGTTTCATGCACTGCAGTGTCTGACGGGGGCTGTTCAGCAGGTGAACGCCGATGTTGCACAGCTGCAATGTCAGCGTTCATCTGCTGAAGGGCGTCACAGACGTCATTGATGGCACCTGTGACGCCCACATTATGCCTGTGCTGTGCTGTGTTTCCCATACAGGGTGTTGTTTTAGTGTATAATGGCATGTTGCCATTTTGTGCATATTGTTAAAATAAATGTTAACTTGTTGTGTGTGAGAAAAAGTGTTCATGTGTCTCCCTGCACGCTCACTATGGATGCAAGCATGGAATATGTGTCGTGAGAAGGATATGTTGTGAAGGCAGACATGGATGTCATATGTGGGGTGCAATAACACGCATTCATGGGGTCATATCCATGTGTGTGCGAGTGTGACACCTCGTTAGGTCTAGGAGATGTGTTTTCTGAGAGGATTCCCGTGAACAACCATGTTACATGGGTTGTCGTGAGTTGAACAGTTTGATAACTGGGCATCTGCCTCATACGTATGCCTGTCACACATGTCTGGCAGTGCCACATGCATGCCATGGGGTTGGTTGTGCAGGCATGCCATCTGATTCGTTGCTTGTGGCACTGTTCACACAAATGCTATCAATGTCTGGTGTGAGGGTAAGCAAATACTGGTGTTTGTGAGCAGGCACCATATGAACGATACCATTAAACACCAGTCCAAGCATTGCCCTGTGTGTAACGGGGCATGCGAATGCCGAAGGACAATAAACACGCTCTGTGCAGGTGACACATGACATGTGTGTCCATTGTTGTACTTGTAGCTGCCAGTGCAAACACTGCTACTAAAGCGTGCTTGCTTGAACCTCACAATCTCTGACCTAACACATGCATGTACTAAGTACATGGGGGAGCACAGGGACAAAGATTGTATGCACACGTTGCATCTATCGTAACATATACTTATATTCATGTGCTTATATTTGTCGCCATGGCCTCCCACGTCTCCCACGTTGAACTCCCCCCTCCCCTGGTGGTCCACGCTCCTGCTGTGCTTGTGGCGGTGGTGGAGGTGGTGATGCTGCTGGTGGTGGTGGAGGTGGCGGTACCCATCGGTGCATCACGCCAAAAATGCCCTCCATGGCCACAGCAATTCTATGTAATGGCATGTCCCTCACCTCCTGACGCAATCCCCTGATGTCATGTCCTAATCGTTCCACAGCATTCTGTATACCTTCACATGACTGACGTATGCCTGTGGGTGCAACAAAGGGTGGCCATGAGACACAGCTCAAATAAGCAAACATCACACGCAACATTGTCACAGATATGGCACATCTTTGTATTTGGTAACCGACACACGTGATTGACAACATGGCACAATTTGCACTACACCTTTGTCTGACATGTTAATGTCACAGCCACACACAGCACCTGGCTCACCTATGTTATGTGGTTTAGAGAACATCCGCATGCATTGGATGTGCATACACACTCACGTCATGCAGCTGTTAAAATAGCCACAGGGACAGATATGCAGCACATGTGCAGGGTTTGGTGGGGTGAAGCATGTGTGCAGGACAGCATCCACACCTGGAGAGTTGCATTGATGAAGCAGAGATTGTTTTGGGACACCTGTGGCAGGTTCCACCACAGTTGGATTCATATGTGCAGCATGGACAGACTGGAAGGTATTACGGATTGACTTTGTGAGATGTGGTGGACGCAGCAGCATTATCAGCCTTACGTGGCCCTGTCGACTGCTGCGTCAGGTGTCGCAGGACACAGAGGTTCACTTACACCTACTGCCAACACAGCACGGATCTCATAACACTGCACGTAGAACACCATACACATGTGTGGGATTTTCATATGGCATGAGTAACAACAGATGCTGCAGCAGAGGGTGACAGACCACACGCTTGCAACAACATGGTTATGATGGGCAAACAACAGCACATGATAGCCCCTAGGGATGTGTGAGCAGTGACAGAGCAAGGGGGGGGTGGGAATGTGTGACTCAGGTAGACAGCAGGGCTGCCACCTGTGTGTTGTATATTATTTTCAGAAATAAAGTGGCAGAAAGCTAACGTGTGTGATCATTTGGCTGCCTCACAACCCTTGTAATTGTGACAGCTATTGTCAAATATACACAGGACTGCCACATGTTGATAGCCCTGTCTGTATGTCAGGGAGCCTACGTTTGTTATCTACATACATTGAGTTTCCAAGGACCTGTATGTCTCGCAAACCTCACCTACATAACCATTCACCCTGTGCATTCCGCACATTGTGCAATATGGGTGTATATTAGCGTTCTTAACGGTACTGTCATATCTTACGATGATTTGCACCTGAGACGTGGACTGTAGGGTATGTTGACTATGTGATGTACCATTTCAGACACTGGATAGGTTTGCGTATGGTAGGTCACATTATCCATGGACTATTGGATGTTGGCCTGTTCTTTCCCTGCCACACACCTGTGCCTCAGTGTTGAGGATGACGGTTGGTAGTGCAATTGATGAACTTGGTTTCTACTCAAAACATGCTGCACCGTAAACTCCATTTCTCTTATGTGTGCATCCGTAGGTATGAATGCACCGTAGTCTGTGCTTTTGTGCGTCACAGTGCCATCAGCTAACATACGTTACACCCTTTGTGGGCCTAATATGTCTTCCGTCTACGTTGAGCAGAGATGTCACAGCTCTATGGGGGATCGTTTGACATCTACCTCACACACCCCAAACAGGGACTATTGGTTGTTGTGTTGTCCTTGGGGCAGACCTTGCTCACAACTGTTGTCTTAGAGTTGTTCACATGTGTGTGCGCACGCACCTTGACCTGCATTCATATCAACTTGAAGACGGAGTGCACATATCATATGTGTGTGAATCACATGAACACAAACACATACCTGTTTAACGATACATGTCATTGTGTATTTAAGCATCCCACAGGTGTCAAGATATGTTTTTGCACCTTAACTGTGATGCACATAATGACACCTGACGTGTATTCTCCTGTTTGGTTATATACGTTGCCCTCACATTGTGTGGTGTGTATCAAATATTATATACTCCCATACAATGCACAGCTGCTATCTTATGCATATCCAGCATACCCCACATTGAGTTTAATAATAGTTAACACCCACCTTCTGCATCCTGATGTGCAGATGTTGCATGGTCTCTCAGCTCGCCCATGAGCACATCCTCACCAACCTCAACCTGCCTTGCTTGATGTACTGTGGCAGTTGTTTGCGAACCCATTGACCTATGTGGCCTGATGGGTGCGTCCACGGGCCCCTCGTCAGATGATATGATGGCCCCAGACAGGGCAAGCTCTGGCTCATCCATTATGTGTGATGCGGCCACTTCAGCACCCTCCTCCACCTCCTCCTCCTCCTGCTCCTCCTCCTCTCCGTGCTCCGCATGGGTGATCATCGTACTGTAGTCACCTGCATTGTGGGCAATCACATAGCAAACATATGTTTATGCACGTACACTTTCAACATGTGTGTGGTGATTACAGCACATACATGATGGTGGGTACACCCTGCATTTATGCTCCTGCCAGGATACCCTACATGCTCCCATAACTGTATGTGGCCACCATGTACCTGTACCAGGGGAATCTGTGTGCCTATTTGCCTTACCCACCTTATTTGTAACACAAAATGTTCCTTTCTAATCCTGCCCATGTATCCGCCATTCCAGGTCACATCACATGTGATCCATATATGTCCATAGATGGCTGAATGTTCAATAGCCTTACACGTGATTCGGCAATCGACCGATGGGGGGTGCATGGCATTGAGCATGCCATATGTCCTGGAGTGATACTATCCTCACAGTGCCGCATGTGTTTGCCAAGGTCAGAGTATGCAACAAGCTGCATATGTTCATCACCTGGGTGGCATAAACATGCACATGCAGCACTGTGAGGATAGTATATCCCATACACATGACCTTCTCACAAGCAAGTTCAATAAGACGGAATGGCAAACACTGCTGTGGGTGTAGTCTGTGGACAGCTGCAGGTGGACATGTTGGAAAATGGTGGCTACACTGTTGCTTGGCAAACCACATGCAGATTAGTCACACTAACATGTCAGACATAAGGGTGAGTTATGGCAATACCAGTACGTGTTGACCTCAGAGGGACAACAAATATGTTTAGCAAGTTAGCTATGTCACTATTGTGGCCTTGGACATGTTCGGATGACCTACACATGTGCATTATGTGTACCCCAGGTGTTTTGATATTGGCAGCAACATGCATGTCACAGTACACCGTGAAATGTCGATGAGATACGTGTGTTCCTGGGACAGCTAACATCCACTATGCTGCAACAGGAGACTGGTGATATGGCAGACGTAGCTGCACTCACAATTATGACAACCGTGCTGTGTGTCAATGTGTCATCCCTAAACGTTAATAAACGTTTGGATCTTGACACATGTAATGGACGTTCCCTCAGCTATAACTGTTCTGTGATGGTTGAGGACAGGGTATGAAGAGATGAGATGAGTGCTCACATGTCCATTACATCATCACCTGGCATCCCTGCAGTTTGACATTTGCTGCATAGAGTATGGCCGCCCTCCCTTTCACAGAGATGGTTAACAGAGGTTTGAAGGTGTGGTGTGACATGTATGTTTAGGGGTGTGGAGAGGGTTTTCGGTCCAACTCTTGGCCATGAGTCCACCTGCAAGACACAGCATGTGTTATGTCTAATATAGACCGTGATCATTAAACATAGATGTGGAGCCATCCCATGCTCACAAACGACATCATGTGCCTATACAGGTGTCAGAGGTGTGTGTGATGTACCTTTCATAACCCTGGTCTGGTCATCTGAAACTCACATAACACACCACACGTTTACATCACGTCACTAACAACACATGCAGAACCACAAGACAGCAGTAATGTGTGCTTTTCATAACATTTTGGACCAAACACATGCTGTTTAAACATGTGAAAAGAAAGTAGGACACCTGCTGACAGAGGTGTATGACATCACAAATATGCCTGTTGACGAAATGTCATATCGGGAGATAAACAAAACACATGGCCGATGGGGTCTGTACATACATAGCAGTGAACACACCAGTCCTATCTCATAACTCTCGATACCTTCCTTTGAGCAAGATATGGCTGTACATTTACTGGTGTTTAATGTCTACACAGTCACAATTACAGGAAGGTTTGGAGAGGTTAGAAATGGGACTGGTGTGTTCTCTGTCATGTATGTACAGGCTCCATCGGCCATCTGTTTTATCTATCTCCCCATATGGCATTTCCCCAGCAAGCATATTTGTAATGTCATATACCTCTGTCAGCAGGTGTTATAGTTTTGTCTCGCACGTTTATTCAGCATTTGTTTGGTCCAATATGTGTTCAAAAGCACACAATACTGCTGTGTTTTAGGTCTGCATGTGTTATTATTGAGTTGATGTGAAGGTTGGGTTTGGTTGGTTAGTTGCAGATGACCAGAACAGGGAGGTGAAAGGTACATCACACACACCTCTGACACCTGTATAGCCACATGCTGTTGTTTGTGGGCAACGGATGGCTATACATTTTCAGATGTTTCATGTCTCAACAATGTCTATTGGAGGACGTTCTGGAGAGATTAGAGAAATAAGTCACATACTTACCTGCATGTGGATCGGCTGTGTCCAGGGCCGCAGGAAGACCATATGTGTAGATTGTGCCCAGTCTATTTGCCAGCTGCTGTTCAAGCGGTGTGAGCATTGGGGTTAGGGGGCCCCCGCCACCTGTGCCCCTCGCATGCTCCTGTTCCATAGTCATGTGATGGCGCACACCTCTTTTGATGTCTGAGAAGCGCTTCTTGAGGCTTTCTATATCTCTGGGTCTGCCCCCTGCCTCAACAACTGCAGTGCGTACCTGTTCCCACACCGTGTTACGTGCAGACGGAGTTGTGCGGCTGCTCAGCCTCCCAAAAAGGACCTCATAGTTGTCAAGAACCATCGCAAGGAGGCTGTGGTTCTCATCATCAGAGAAGCGGATGGCCCTCCTCCTCTGTGTCTCTGCCACAGGGACCCTTTTCCTTTTGGCAGTTTGCCTGATCACACCAGCAGAACCCTGCGTTGATGGCCCTGGTGCTACCTCAGCCTCCAGGGGTCTGGCAGGCCCTGCCTCCACAGGGGCAGGTGCACCCACCTCCCCCTCCCCCTCACTCTCCCTCTCTGTCGCCCTCTCTCTCTCTCTCTCGCCATCACTGTCCCTCTCCCTCTCCCTCCCCATCATACTGTCCTCCCCTCTCTTTTCCACACACCCGACCTTGCCCTTTCTCGCTCACCTACAGACAACACAACAGACACACAGGACAAATACAAACACACTACTAACAACAATATCAAATATATGGCACACTGAACAGCACTGTAATGACACAATAGAGCACAAGACAATACAGTACAGACCAACACAATACATAGGCACCTGCAAAGACCCTACACAAAATACACACCTGCTGCAACACGCCTTTATCAACCACCACTCTCACCTAACTGACTCCTCAACAAACCCTCAACGTGGACCAGGTGTGCCGAGTGTTGTATAGGTTACGTCTCTGACGTTGCGCATGCGCAGTTCGTGTGACTGCGCAGATTGTGCGCGGGGCGTTAATTGCATCGCGCATGGACGTCCGTGCATTCGTCAAGGTGCCGTTGTGTGAATGGGTTGAGCATGTGCACGTATTTGCCTCGGTGCGTTGGAATCTCTACAGGTAGACGCACATGTCACGCATACACCCATGCGCTACAATATACACATGCGCGACACACGCATGCAAAAACATTTGCACATGCGCTGACGGATTTACATGCGCGTCCCGCACGCACACACGCCCATGCGTAACACTTTACACATGCGCCCCACACTCACAAAGACGCTCATGCGCAAACTGTGGAAGGTGCGCCTCTCGCTCAGGTTCTGCCCTTGCACTGCGCATGCGCAATTCACGCTAATCCAAACACCACTATAAACCTGCCTGGAGATTTACAACACATTGATGGTTTTTGAGTAGGCAAGGAGTGGTTGTTTTGAGAGCTGGTGAGAGAGCAAGGAAGGTGTTGTGGAGCAGATTGCGGTTGTTGTTTGTATTGTGTAGCATTGTATTGTGTGTGTATTTTGTTGTGTTAATCGTAAGGTGTACACTGGCCAGGGAGGGGTGTGTGGGTGTGTGTGGGTGTGTGTGTCTGTGTGTGGTTGTGTGTGGTTGTGTGTGTGTTTGTGTTGAGGCACTGTAGAGGTGTATATGGCGGGGATTTATGTAGCTGCATGTGCCCTAAGACGTGGGCGGATGCTGCGGTTGCAGGACAGGGGAGATGGTGTCCAACGGGCTGAGGGACAGGGCATGGGTGTAGTCCCGCAGCAACTCAGACCTGCAGCTGTGGGGGCAGTCCGGCAACGTGGTGTACGTGGAGGACGCCGAAGGCGTGCTGAGGTGCAGGCTCGGCAGCCTCGCCTCTACAGGCCCAGGACCCAGCTCGAGGGCATGCGTGAGGACCAGGTCATCTCCCTGTACCGACTGAGCACAAGGGCTATTAGGGAGCTGTATGAGGATCTGAGACCTGACCTCGAGCCCCTGACTGCTCGGGCCCATGCCATACCGGGTTTAGTCAAGCTCCTTGCTGCCTTACATTTCTTTGCCTCTGGCTGTTTCCAGTCATCTGTGGCAGCAGTGGGTGGCATGAGCCGCCCCACCTTCTCACGATGTCTCCACCAGGTACTGCGTGCCATGGTCAGCCGGGTGGGGAATTACATATGCCTTCCTCACAATAGGCAACAATGGGGGACCCTGCACCAGGCCTTTGAGGCGATAGCCGGGATACCACACGTGATGGGAGCTATTGATTGCACACATGTTGCCCTGGTCCCGCCTAGAGACAGGGAGGTGGTGTTCCGCAACCGCAAACACTACCATTCCCTGAATGTTCAGGTTGTATGTGATGCTAATCAGAATATTCTGAATGTGGTCCCTAGGTTTGCAGGGTCCACCCACGACTCCTATATCCTGCATCGCTCAGCACTATTCAGAGAATTTGAGGAGGGCCAGTATGGGAACTGTGTTTTGCTGGGTGAGTATTTTATGAATACTTATTTAAGACAGCATTTATTTCTGTGTTTACGTAACATCTCTTATATAGTGCACTATTTACTCTGTGGCCCCTATAACCTTTCCTTACCTTGCAACAAAGATGGTGACCTTTTACAGTTTCCATTGGTAACAGAGTCTGAACGCTGGGTGACACACCAGAAGCTTTCAAATGTGTGAAAATGTGTGTCTAGGTTTTGGAAGAGTAATAGAGTGTGTGTGTGTGTGTGTGTGTGCGTGTGTGCATGTGTGTGTGTGTGTGTGTTTGATGTGCACACATGGGGGTGTTGTGGGTTTGGGGCCGGCAGACTCACCTGTGATGGGTGTTTGATTTCTGTTTGGTGCGTTAAGTCATGTTACAGTGTTGTATTTGAACGCCCATACAGTGATACCTTGTTAGGTGTGTGTAAGGTTGACACACTCATTCGGTACTGATGTTTACGGAGTCGACGTACTGGATTCCATGAGGGACTGTGTACATATGTATGCTGCATGTTTGTGAAAATAACAAATGCCACCACATGTTACTATATGTCTGATCATGCATTTCAGCTACCCTAGGACATTGCATAAACTACATCATGGCTTTGCATTACCTTTGATCACTGTAGATGTGGGGGTCATAGGCGTCATTGTAGTTTGCCACACACATGTGCTGAAGCATTGTGCAGAGGTCACAGCAAGGGCAAGGGGCCTATTTGGAAACATAATGTGGGGAACTGGTATCCCATACACAGGGAGGTCATGTTCCTCGGTATTTGTGCTTGTGGCCAACTTAAGTGGCCTACAGTGTGCAGATATGTGGCCCACACCTGCAAAATGCTTGCAACCTGATGGAAATAGTGCACAGGATGCCTAATGGACTGATTGGTGGTCAGCATAATGCAGCATATGCATCCATCCCCCTACAGGTTGAGTTGTACACCATGGGGAACATGGGACATATAGGTGATATTGTCTGTACCTTGTGATACCTGCATGGCATACATGTGGTTAATATGAGCCACCATCACATCACAGCACATGTTAGTGTTGTGTATTTTCCTCACATATATTGGGCAGATGTGATCAGTGGATTAGTTGTACAGTTTAACTTTGCAGGTGATTAACGTAATAACACTATGTGCAAAAGACAACGCATGTTTCACACACAGAGGGTGTGTACAGGTAGAAATGGGACTGGTGTGTTCTTTGCCATGTATGTACAGACTCCGTGGGCGATTTGTTTTGTTCATTCCCCCATATGGCTTTTCTTGCACACACATATTTGTGATGTCATTTAGTTGGATCAGCAGGTGTTATAGCTGTGTTTCTGACGTTTAGACAGTTGTGGCTTTAGGGTGATATGCGTTCAAACATTCACGTTCACAATTTTTTCATGCAGGTGATGCAGGGTATGGGTGTCGCCCCTGGCTGCTGACCCCTGTGCGTCAGCCACGGACACGTGCAGAGCGGAGGTACAATGAGGCCCACGCCACCAGCCGCTCTGTCATAGAACGCACCTTTGGCGTATTGAAAAGTCGCTTCAGGTGTCTGGATAGGACAGGCGGGGCCTTACAATATACACCAATGACTGTTGCAGAAATAATCATTGCCTGTTGCATCCTGCACAACATTGCTCTCAGGCACGGTATTCCTGCAGAGATTAATGAGGAGCTTGAGGACGAGCCACCATGCCCCCCTGTACGTGCCAGTGGTGACACACAAGAGGGCACAGCAGTCAGGCGGAGGTTGATCGACGAGATATTCTGTGGTACGTATTGCATATCTCTCCACATATATGTGTTGTCCTGTGTGTGTGATGTTTCTACAAGTATACGTTCAATATCTGATAGCATACAAAGGACACACTGCAATGGCATGAGACTGAAAAGCCTATGTTAAAGATGTAGCAATGGATGTGTGCGTAACCATGTGGACAGGCCAGTACAACCGCTGTTGTAGGGTTATGAGGGTGGGTGATCATACACCCTTGGGTGGTTGGCTGACGCGCATTCCCAGTTGGTGTGCGGTTGTCATAGCATTTGCAGCTACAACACAGGTAGTTGTTTTGATGGTGTGTGCCACGCAAGATGGCAGACATATGTTGCGTTATTTGCAAAGAACGGAAGGTCCATGCTTGTGGATAACTCTCCTGCGTGTTATATGTTTATATAGGGCAATTTGTAGCTGCTTGTATGTAGATTCTGCGCCTGTAATCTGCGTATGTGTTAACGTTTCTGAGGTGTGGCGACACATGTCATACATATCACACTACACATGTGCATGACTGCTTTCTCATTATGGTATTGATGATGTGTGCTGTGTGTATATTTCACCTCACAGTCTGGCCTAATGTATACCTCATCACGTAGCCCTGACATGACTGTGGTGGGGAATGGGGACCTGTGCATTGTGTGGCCTGTGAAACCTATCATTATCTCTATGTTTACAACGATAAAAGCCATTTGGAGCTGTGTTACATATGTAGACACCTACAGAGGTGACACGTGTCTGATCAGCAAAGTGTGCATTACATTAGAACAAATATACAATGCATGCGCTGTTTGCTTTGGATGTTTTTCCAGATTAACATGAGAAACCTGGCATATGTGGGTGATGCCATTTCAACATTGGCCACATGGCTACGGTACCTGATGTGTATGTCTGTGGGCAGCGAAGCACAGTAAACCACAACTGATAGTTTGAAGACCCGAGCCAAGGATGTTTGGTCCACATGCACAAGCAGTTTTTGATGTAATCTTTGTGCGTCAGGTGCACATATACATTATACATGGTGTAACAATCTCACTGTCACACAGTGGGATGACATGCAGCGATCATGCTAATTTCAGGCACAGACATGGGTGTTTGGTTTTTCAGACGTGCCACTGAAATTGCCACGGATTGTAGCACATCATCAGCACACATTTGTCAATGGTATTTGTGGTATGAGATGTGCCCTGTGTAAAATGTTTGGGGTCAGTGTAAACAGGAGGACATACATGTTCAATTAAATGTTTTGCCGAAATGTACTGTAGGGTACTGTTGGGGAGGAGACTACATTGGGAGAGCACTACACATGGCAAGGAGGTATTGTTTGCAACATGGGGGACAAAGAATAATAGTGTGACGTTGGTATGGTGAACAAACATGGTGCCAACATACACCTCTATTGACCAGTGTGGAAAACTACAGAGGGGAAAGGGAGAGAACAGGGAAATAATAGGGAACTTTATTTCGCAGATGACACCTCCGTGCTAACTCTCCCATGTGAGAGATAGGTACAGTGTGTGAGTGAACAGTCAGTCCGTAGGTTATCTTGTGGGTCAGACAGCTGGGGACAGAGAGGTGCATAGTGTGTTTCACAACGTATATGTGACATATGTACGTTTCCTTTTCTCTTTTTTGAATGCACAGGGCATACATTGTGAGGATGCTTTTGGTGTGGAGCAAGGACACGTGCCTGTACATCAGCCCAGATGTTGTGGTCAGGGGTAGGTGAATTTACGAGTACATTATGTGTGCCTGCAATCAAGGGATCAACATGTTGTATGTGATGTATGCTATTGGTGAGAAGTTGTGTTTCACCTGTTTGCCATGAGCTACTCCTACCCATATTTCCCTGTCCTCACACATATCCCCATGTGCTTGTGTCCAGTCTGTACTCTCCAGCACTGTTTATGGCCTATTTACCCCCTAGCTACATGTGTGTGTACTTTTTTTTGGGATTGTACATCTGCACTTGCTGTATCGGCCATTAATTCAATTGCAGCCATCAACACGGTATCACTGCATGTGACTGGCCCCTTTATGTCACGATATTGTCACTATTGCACATACAGGCCATGTATTACAGCTGTGCCGCTGACCAACAAACACGGTATGGGTGTATGTTTCTGCGTTGACTGTTTGGTGATGCAGTGTTGAGGCATAGGGCATTATCATGTGCTGTGAGGGCTCTGAGTACCTGGTGGCCGGTGTAGAGTATGCTCCTCTAACGTTGTGCCACTTACCTTGTCAACATAGACAAAATGGTTTGTGAGTTGGGGGCAGATTTGTGTATTATATTTTTTAAAAACATTACTGAGCAACATGTTCTGTTCTCAGATGTGGAGATAATGTGGACAAGCATCAACAGTGACTTCACATGGTGCTTCAACATGTTTGGCTGACATTGGCTCCCCTCACTGTGACTTGATGTGGCTGTGGATTGTGTCTAACAATTGCTGACGTACACATGTTACACACACAGGGTATGTTGGACCTGTGTTATTTTGTGATTCCATCCGCCTGTACCTATTGATATCTTACAGTTTGACTCATGTACATTTCATGTTGCTTATCTGTTCAGACCAACAGATGCATATAGTGTGTATCAGTGAGATGTGTGTGTGACATGGAAATGGACCTCAACAAATCCATGTGACACCCGTGTTTCCGGGAATTTAACTGATATTTGCAATCTGTGGTTTATTTCTTGATCCCATCATGTACTGTTTGCCCTTGCATCCATTTATGCACTGTTCTGTGATGTGTGACTCTATGCATATTTGTTCAACAAAGGTGTCTAACAACAACATACCTATTTTTTCCTAATACAGGGTAGAAAGCATAGCCGTCACATTTTTGGAGGAACATTTGCCTGCACCATCACACACCTGTGGCGGGACCGAAATCCATGGAATTGTTTATGGGGAATTGTGCCATTGGATGTTTGATTTGTGAGACTGATACACATGCCTGTGGTGGACAGTATTGCTCTGGAACCTCTGCTTTGCCCATGACAGACCTGTACAACACACTGTTTATGCCATGCTTTGGCTGGACGTCATGCTAATTGCAGGGACACGATTAGGTTTCACGGACTGTGGCATATTGGCGTATGGCACTTGCCTGTGCATAGCCAGGGTTGCATGGTGGCCTTTGATGTTGCCTTTTGGTTTCTACATACACCCTGCTCTTTGGACGCTGTGTGCATCAGAGACTCACATTGTCGATGTATATTCTTCGTTCCTTGCCAAATGTGTAGTGGTGCACCTTTGGACATGTGTGTTTGAGGGCGCACATGATACGATCATCTGCTTGTTTTAACTACACCATACAGGCATGTTTGCGGCATAGGGGCAAGGTTTGAGGGATCCTATTATCTATGTACACCTGCCCTCCACCTACACATGATACGGATTTTGCAACAACAACGTTTTCCTGGCCGCCACCATCCGTGAAAGATGTTTGCAATGGACAAGGGTGTTTACATGAAATTGCGGCCTCCCGGTATCATCTTGCTGTGCGGGTGTTGTTTGTGCTTATGACTTACTATGTTTCTGAGCCACAGCATGTAGATCTATGGTGTCTGTGTGGGTCACTGTAAGATGTTTGCCCATCATTTCCATACTTACATGGAGACTATTGTGTTTGTTGGATGTACAGACATGACACTATGCATGTATGTACACACCTTGCATTGCAGTCCTGCATGGTCCGGTTTTAACACTTGCATTATGGACACTCTCATTGGCACCTTATATTTGGTATGTGTCACTGTGGGTGTCCATTGTCCTCCTTCACTTCTGTATCCCATGTAACGTGCTATATATGTTGAAATAATGTCAAAACAACAACCACTGCAAGGGGACATCATGCATGGTGTAATCTCTGCAACTTGTTTCCTTTTTAGTGTGTCTGTGCTCATGTGTCTATCCTGCCTGTCAGAATATTCTCCTTGTGATTGTGCTGTATGTTTAGTTTAGACATTGTAGCATTCCCCATTTAACAAATTTGGATTAGGTGTTTGGTGTATCAGTCGTTCCTGAAAATATTGTTAACATTACAACATTGTCACAACATATCTTATTTGAATGTGTGTGCGTCATTTGTTGCCTGATGGCTATGTTTGGGGGAACAGGTGAGGTGGTTTGGGTCCTTAGGATTCAATGCCACCGTTCTACATGACCTCATATGTGTGTCACACATTTGAGACATGCAGCAGCAGGTGGAGGTTCGGGACCTACTGGCCAGTGCACAACATGCACCTGCTGAACATTATATCTCATGCCCTTTGTTTGTGCTGTTGGCAGTGACCTTTCTGTAGCATGTTGGTTTCTGCCCTGATATATGTGTTCCCTCCTTTCACGAGGGATGCACTCACCTTGAAATTTGGGTTGCACTGTCTACAGTATCTGTGAGGGTTAATCACAATAAATATATATTTTTGACAGACATTTGTGTCATTTGCTGCTTCAGCATGTTTTGATACATGGCATGCTATGTGTGCCTTTAAATGATTCCGCAATCCAGGGAAACCAGACACCCCTGGAATTGTGTGTCAATGTCACTGGGGTGTCTTGACCAAGGCCACATTGAGTCCTGGTGTGAACTGGTCCCCCGTTGATTGTTGTCCAAAACAGTTTTCTGTCCACTAGTTTACTCCTCCACTCTTTGAAGTAAGGTACATGTGTGTAATGATTTGCTGCTCATGTCCATGGCCCACCTGTGCTCACATCCATGTACGATGGCAACTGTGTATGTGTCAGACATTTGGCACATCACTGGGTATTACAGATTCCCATGCAGACACACCCTTTGGACTAGTAGTTGTGCGTTGTGGTCAGTGTGCTGTTTGTGGACGTGGTTGTAGACATGTGTTCTACGTCATAGGTTTGACGGTTGGATCCCCACATGTGTTGTTTGAGATGTTTTCGTGTTGTGGAAAGTTTACCATTACTTAGCAGCAGATTCAGCACCTCTACACACACCCTTGCCTCTGTTCAGTGTAGAGCAAGGTGTGCACTCAGAGTTGCCTAGGCATCAGATATTATCTGTTACATAGGTCTGTTTCTTCATGCTGTTTACAGGGCAGTGCACCTGGGGTTTGGATGGTGCTGTGACTCCGTTGGTGTGTGATACACCTGTTTTAATGTTAATTTCCCTCCTGTCCTCTGCTATATTGGTAACCAACTCCCCCACGCATCCTCTGCTGCCCTTTGGGTTCCTTGTCTTTCCTCTTTTGCATGCTGCATCCACTGCCTAACATTTCATCGTGTGTGTGTGCATGCATGTGTCCATGGTACCAAATATAGGCTGGGATCCGATGTGTGCACAGCAGAACTGCATGTGCATTTCTTCATGATGACTGTGGTAGGTTTGCCTGTCCTTACAAACAGCATGCGTCTTGTGTGATGGCCTGCCCTATTTTTGGTATCAAGCCTTTGCTAATGGGCACACGTTGGTGGTGTGGCCTACTGGTTAGTGCATTTGCACTTGTGTAAGTTCTCGTAGGTGTGATTCCTCTCTGTTCTCTTGGGTGTGTATGCATGTCCTGCAGAGGTGGTATCAAGTTGTATGACAGTCATATGTGGGCAGATTAAAGCTGGACGCACATTATAGCCTAATGTGAGTTATGACCACACTTCAGTCCATCTACGGTCTGACAGCTCAAGTGCCATCCTACCATGATGTGCATGCTGCTACACCACGTCCTGCAGTCCTACACATTCCAGCATTTCATCTCTCCATGGTTACCTCTCTTGAGTGTGTTCTGCATAGTACTGCAACTCCACTGTCATCCTGACATGTCACCTATCCTGCCATTTCAGACTCCTCTGCTGCACACATCTTCACATCCTCTGTCACACACTAACATTGTGTCATGTTACATTGCCATCACTGTGAGCATAGCTACAGCTGACCCCAACATTTTTCTACATTTCTGTAGCTGCCACATGGCCATAGCCCTGATTTGTGTAATCCAGCAGCTGTAATGTACATCCTTCTACTTATGCATTTTGTTTCCTTTAGACTCTGTGCTTTGTTTGGATTAGATATATGTTTGGCACATACCTCTATTACCCTTTAGATTATAGAGTTTTGGAGCTCTTAAACAACAGTTTTGCTTAGATATGCACATCCTTAAGCCATCTTATGTCACACCTTCGAATCAGGATGCTTATGGACTAAGTACTATGGGGCCCTGGAAGTTGCCAACCTTTACATATTTCCTCTGGATAACATTATACGTCCCCTTGAATGACATGGTTGTTTGGAATGTCTGTTCTTGTGCACCCTAAAAGGTGCATCCATTTAGGACACGGGGGTGTGGTTGATGTTATATGCCAGCACAGATTGGTGTACAGTTGCATGCATAAATCAGACATACCTATGCCTGCCTTATTCACTGGTGGTTTGGACCCATGACCCCTGCACCGTCAGTCAATGTTTTCACCATTGTCCTACACTGCTGTCCCTTCGTGCATGTCTGCACCACTACATTACAGATCCATACATTACTATGGCCATTGCTAACAGCAGACACAGTGCTCCAACCTTGCCCAGCCTCATACAACCCCCTGTACAGCACCCTACCAGTGACATTGTGTGATGCCTTGGTGTACAGTGCACTTAAAAGAGGTTGCCTCTGGGGGACCTTATGCAACACCTTCTATTACTGTGCTTGGAGAGTGCATTTACTATAACTCTTATCTTTGATTAGAGGGACGAGTGGCCTCCAAGAGTGATTTGACAGAACAAAGGTGATCAGTCGGGCACCCTTATTCATGGCCCACAGCGGGAGACTGAAACCCTGATCCCTGCACCATTGCTCAATGTCTGGAGCATTGTACTGTGGCTCGGCTCTTCCTCGTACATATCAACACGCCACTTATATCTCTCAGTATTCTACTGCCTCCATGCACATCTGCGCCCCACCTTAGGACGCCGAGCATTATTATGCCGCAAAAAGCATCAGCTCAACGCCTTAGCACGCACAGTATTCATATGCCTCCAATAAATATACCGCGCTGCCTTTGAACGCACACTATTCATATGCCGGGTACAATGACATCAGCGCACCGCTTTAGGCTGCACTGTATTCATATGCCGCCAAAACCATGTGCGCTTCACACAGTATTTCTGCTACTCTGAAAAACCCTGACTCAGCCAGCTGTCTTCATTGAGGACTGTTGGGAATCGAACCCATGATCTCTACACTGTTGGTCATTGTCTTCACCATTGTACTGTGGCTAGGCTCTTCTTTGAACATATCAACACGCCACTTATGACTCCTTATTCTACTGCCTCCATGGACTTCTGCGCCCCACCTTGGGACGCCCAGCATTACTATGCCGCAAAAAGCATCAGCGCACCGCCTTGGTACGCACACTATTCATATGCCGCCACTAAATATGATGCGCTGCCTTTGAACGCACAGTATTCAGATGCCGGATACAATGACATCAGCGCCCCGCTTTAGGCCGCACTGTATTCATATGCCGCCAAAACCATGTGCGCTTCACACAGTATTTCTGCTACTCCGAAAAACAACTTGACTCAGCCAGCTGTCTTCATTGAGCACTGTTGGGAATTGAACCCATGATCTCTACACTGTTGGTCATTGTCTTCACCATTGTACTGTGGCTAGGCTCTTCTTTGAACATATCAACACGCCACTTATAACTCCTAATTCTACTGCCTCCATGGACATCTGCGCCCCATCTTAGGACGCCCAGCATTACTTTGCCGCATAAAGCATCAGCACATCGCCTTGGCACGCACACTATTCATATGCCGCCAAAAAATAGACCGCTCTGCCTTAGGACGTACAGTATTCCTATGCCACCAAAATTAACAGCAACGCCCTGACTTAGGCCGCACTGTATTCATATGTCGCCAGAACCATCAGCGCTCCACAAAGTATTTCAGCTACTCAAAAACCACCGACTCAGCCAGCCGTCTTCAGTGCGCACTGTGGGGAATCACAACCATGATCTCTGCACCGTTGGTCAGTCAGTGTCTTACCCATTGTGCTGTGGCTCTGCTCTTCTACTTGCCCATAGGCGTAACACACATGTCTCCCGCGCAGCCATCTGATGCGCTAACGTGCGAGGCATACAGGTGCGCCGCGCACCTTTACGCATTTTAAATTCTGATTTTTCTTTTTCAGGTAGGAACGCCCACTCCTTATATGGCACCCGCACACTACCGCGGCCCGCACTTTACCGGGGTTTTAGTAAACATACCCCCTATGAGTGGAACTGGAATGGCTCCCAGTGACTATCTAGTTAGTCGATCATATCCGGTTTTGCCTCTGACCACGGTGACTCTCAGCTAGTGGTGATATCAGCCGTAACCGGAGAGCACAAAAAAATTGTCCCTGGCCCTAACTTTTATATAGTTTGGCCCTTATTCACCATGTAAATTACGATAGCACACTTTTCTTGAGGATGCTTTTAATTCTTAACCGCTAGGTTCCCTTCTGAATCATAGCTATGTGTGGCTTAACCATTTTCTTAATAAATGGAATCTCAAATTCTCTTTCTTCCTTGCTTTTTATGTTTGGTCTTTACTAGACTACTAGCCGTGTAGGAAAGTGGAATGTCCTCTCTATAATTTCTGTTTAGTTCTACAGCTCTGGGTACATAAATGCACAGAACCGAGAGCCTCTTTCAATTGGAAGAAAGCTCTTGCAGTGAGGAAGCATAGACAACTGGAAACTTTCAAAAGAGAAACCTGGAAACACAATTTGATTTGGAAGATGTTCTTGCAAGGTTTGCGATAAGTCTAAAAAATTGTCGCACTGAATACTGTTTCAATAGCCAAAATGCTTTCGGCACACAAAAGCAGCTGTTCTAAACTAATTTACGGCTGCTGAACACACGATTTCATAATGAAAATGGCCGATCTTAGGTCTAGTTGCTAAGATATATGCTATTGTATTATGTAACATTTGCGTGAGATTGTATAATCTCTTCCTTTTCAAACCAATAGAAATATCGTTTCAAAACAGAGGGGGGCTTGATCACCAACTTTTTTTCCAAATATTTAAATATGCATCACTTGACAGTATAAATCTTAAAGTGTATTAGTCCAAAGAAAAATTTAAAAATGAATTATTTTGCATTAATTTATGCCAATAGGTCAATCACAGCGTATTCGGCGATGCATCATACTTGTGTTAATAATGCAGATAATTTCTGCGATATTTGTGGTCGAAGTGACTTTTACATCACAAAAACCAAATATGACTGTGGCGGTTAAGAAGCAGCCTACAAAATTATATTATGGCTGCAGAATAGATCAGGATAAGAGCTGAGCGCGCACACATATGCTGTAGTACATGTGGCAACAAATCTCCAGGCAATGGTACCTGAATGGAGAAAAGGCAATCAATACCTTTATGCATTTCCAATGATCGGGAGAGAAGTCACGGATCATCGTCAGCAATTGCTACTTCTGCATGAGTTCCTCCAATTCAGAAAGGCATATCCAGAAAGCAGTAAGTGGACGTGGCAATATCCAAATGTTCCATCGCAATAACGCCCAGTGCCTCATGGAGAAGGGTTGCCGATTCCAAAATGTCAGACGATCAGTTATCATTAAAATCAAGTGAGGAAGAGGAAGAAGTTTGTAGTCATGAAACCGTCAACCTCACGTGACCCAGAGTTTCCCCCCCCCCCTTCTGGCCAACTGGTAAAATAATTGAGGCCCCACCTCATAACGCAAGGTGAATTAAATGACCTTGTCA